>WNGS01164643.1:84917-138738 GCA_020271785.1 Procambarus virginalis | reverse complement strand
ATCACGTTAGTGTGATCTCTGTGTGTTTACCATGTGGTTGAGGATCGGCTACTAAGCAGACATGACAGTAGTATAACAGTAATTAATGAAAGGTGTCTTGGTAATGTCTCGATTTTTGTTTTTGTGCCACAGGCCACACCAACTGGAACTGGGGACTACGAGTTCGAGTGCCAGCATGGCCCTGACGAGTGCCACGGGAACAAGGTGATGGCCTGTGCCCAGGACTCCCTCCCCATCGATACACAAGTGGAGTTCTTCAATTGTATGATGAGCGAGTCGTACCCCGCCACCTCAGGGCAGGAGGTAAGCTCAGAGATCTACCACAGTATGGTGTGTTTAGGGAACAGGGTGTAGGCAGCTACCACAGTATGGTGTGTTTAGGGAACAGGGTGTAGGCAGCTACCACAGTATGCTGTGCTTAGGGTACAGGGTGTAGGCAGCTACCACAGTATGCTGTGTTTAGGGTACAGGGTGTAGGCAGCTACCACAGTATGCTGTGTTTAGGGTACAGGGTGTAGGCAGCTACCACAGTATGCTGTGTTTAGGGAACAGGGTGTAGGCAGCTACCACAGTATGCTGTGTTTAGGGTACAGGGTGTAGGCAGCTACCACAGTATGCTGTGTTTAGGGTACAGGGTGTAGGCAGCTACCACAGTATGCTGTGTTTAGGGTTCAGGGTGTAGGCAGCTACCACAGTATGGTGTGTTTAGGGAACAGGGTGTAGGTAGCTACCACAGTATGGTGTGTTTAGGGTACAGGGTGTAGGCAGCTACCACAGTATGCTGTGTTTAGGGTACAGGGTGTAGGCAGCTACCACAGTATGCTGTGTTTAGGGTACAGGGTGTAGGCAGCTACCACAGTATGCTGTGTTTAGGGAACAGGGTGTAGGCAGCTACCACAGTATGCTGTGTTTAGGGTACAGGGTGTAGGCAGCTACCACAGTATGCTGTGTTTAGGGTACAGGGTGTAGGCAGCTACCACAGTATGCTGTGTTTAGGGTTCAGGGTGTAGGCAGCTACCACAGTATGGTGTGTTTAGGGAACAGGGTGTAGGTAGCTACCACAGTATGGTGTGTTTAGGGTACAGGGTGTAGGCAGCTACCACAGTATGCTGTGTTTAGGGTACAGGGTGTAGGCAGCTACCACAGTATGCTGTGTTTAGGGTACTGGGTGTATGCAGCTACCACAGTATGCTGTGTTTAGGGTACAGGGTGTTGGCAGCTACCACAGTATACTGTGTTTAGGGTACAGGGTGTAGGTAGCTACCACATTATACTGTGTTCAGGGTACAGGGTGTTGGCAGCTACCACAGTATGCTGTGTTTAGGGTACAGGGTGTAGGTAGCTACCACAGTATGCTGTGTTTAGGGTACAGGGTGTAGGTAGCTACCACAGTATGCTGTGTTTAGGGTACAGGGTGTAGGCAGCTACCACAGTATACTGTGTTCAGGGTACAGGGTGTAGGCAGCTACCACAGTATGCTGTGCTTAGGGTACTGGGTGTATGCAGCTACCACAGTATACTGTGTTACGGGTACAGGGTGTAGGCAGCTACCACAGTATACTGTGTTTAGGGTACAGGGTGTAGGCGGCTACCACAGTATACGGTGTTTAGGGTACAGGGTGTTGGCAGCTACCACTTGCCCGGCGTCCCCAAGAGCATAGGGGCCCCAGGAGCATACGGGCCCCGACGAGCATAGGACATGTTCATTATGGAAGCAGAATGTTTAAATATTTAGGTCTTGTTGCAAGCACGCTTATATAATATAACCCTACATCCTGGTGTGGGACTAAATGCTAAATATTGTAGATAACCTTCCAGGTGAATAACCCTTTCAGCATTTTTTTAATATATACAATAAGGTACATTGGATTTATGAGAGTATAAAGCATTGACGTTTTTACTTTTTTGCAAAGCCACTAACATGCATAGCATATTAGTGGCCACTAATATTAGTGGCATAGCATATTAGTGGCCACTAATATTAGTGGCATAGCATATTAGTGGCCACTAATATTAGTGGCATAGCATATTAGTGACTTTGCCACTAATATGCTAATAATGACTAATATGCATTTCGGGCTGGTCCTTAATCTAAAAGATAATTTTAAGTAGGTAATTGTAGCAATATTTAATGAATATTGATAGGAACATTGTAAGAGATTTTGAGGATTATCAACAGGTACATTGTAGCGTAATTTGAGTAGTATTAATAGGTACATTGTACCAAAATTGGCGTTCAACAGAACAATGATATAAGTTGCTAGCAGTTATTATATTGGTGAAGAAGCATGCTGGGGGAGTGGGTAGCACAAGAAACAGTGAGAGTTTGAAGCACAGAGTAGGAAACTATTAAGATGCAATTAGGTACATTTTGGTTTTTCTTATGAATAAGGCATAAGTTGGACAGCTTTTTAATTCGTTAGGGAGTGAGTTCCATAGACTAGGTCCCTTTATTGGCATAGTTTGTTTTCACAGATTTAGTTTCACTCTGAGGACATCAAAGAGATATTTATCTCTGGTGTGGTGATTATGAATTCTATTACATCTGTCAAGAAAGAGTTCTATGACTGGAAGCACAGCAATGTTATTGTAGAACTTGAAAATGGAGAAGAACATCGAAAGTGCATGACAGAATATTTGATAAGACATAAAGAAACTGGCAGTGTAGATTATTACTTTAGCAACATCGCCCACAGAAAGAATATTGACATAAAGTGTTGACACGTGTGGTTTCTTTAATTTGCTTTCTTGCCTCTAGAGGTTTGCCATTTCGTGGAGAAACTCGGATTATTGGGTCAGCAAAAATGACAACTATTTAGGTATACTAGAACTGCTGAGTGAACTTGACCTTTTCTTGGAAGAACATCTCAATATGTATGGAAATCCTGGAAAAGAGAATCCGTCATATTTATCTGCAATTATTGGTGAGGAATTTGAGTTAACGGGTCAACAAGTTCTTTGTACTATTCTTGAAGTATAAGAGTCAAAGTATTATTCAATTCATGTGTCACTCCAGACACAGATTAGAGAGAGACTCCAGACACACACACATTAACTGACATTTAATGTCTGATACATTAAAGGCTGTGAACATGTGGAACGTTTCTTAATGTTCATCCCCATCTTTTCTCACGGAGCCAAGGATCTAACAGACACTGTTGTAGATTTTCTTAATGAGAACAACATTCCACTATCAAACTGCTGTGGTCAATAATACGATAATACCTCAAATATGTCTGGACGATATACCGGATTGCAAGCAAGGATTCATCAACTCAGTGAGTTTACCATCTATGTCCCCTGTGCTGCACACAGCCTGAACTTGGTGGGAGTAAAAGCAGCAGAGAGTTGTCATCAGACTAGCCCATTCTCCGAACAGACAGTGAATTATAATACTAAATGTCAGTAGTACATATTTATACTTATTTGATCCATTACATTTACCTCCCCATATCTTCTGAAACCAGCACATCACCTTCAGGGAAAGAGTCAAGCAGAGTTTGTAGTCAAGCATCTGTCTGACACACGATGGTCAGCACATTTTGATGCTGTTCATGCTCTGTATGGGGGTCTCGAGAAAATAAAATATTCACTGAATTCTGTATCAGCTGACAATGAACAGGAAGTGAATACGAGGCGAGAGGCAGAAGAAGTGGAAAAAAAATAAAACCTGGGAAACAATCTTAAAATTCTTTGGAATGACAAGCTAGAAAGAATGAACAAAATAAACAAGGTCCTGCAATCAAAGAACGTGAACATCCTGGTTGCCATGAATCTTCTTGAGTCTATGAAAAACCATCTTCAGGAAACTAGAGAAAAATTTATTGAATATGAATTCAAAGTCAGGATTATGAGTCTAGATACAGATTACAGTGATAGGAAAAACGGGAATGAAAACGAAGTGTGCGTCACAGTAGATATGATGGATCAGTAGAAGGGGGTTATCTTGAGGTTATCTTGAGGTTATCTTGAGATGATTTCGGGGCTTTTTAGTGTCCCCGCGGCCTGGTCCTCGACCAGGCCTCCACTCCCAGGAAGCAGCTCGTGACAGCTGACTAACACCCAGGTACCTATTTCACTGCTAGGTAACAGGGGCATAGGGTGAAAGAAACTCTGCCCATTGTTTCTCGCCGGCGCCTGGGATCGAACCCAGGACCACAGGATCACAAGTACAGCGTGCTGTCCGCTCGGCTGACCGAATACTTCTCATTAAAACCTAACAAATCTAGGTGGACACTTTCTGCCCTATTCTCGACACTAATCTTTGAACTGACAAAATGTGCAGAGACTTATTCATAGATTGGAAATCAGCTTTCTTTATTCAGTGAATTGAAAACCATTGCTTCAGATGCACTAAAGAAAAATTGTGAACTTCTGGCTAATATCCATCACAAAAACCTAACTTATGTTGACCTTTGTAATGAATGTGAGCATCTCAAGCACTACATGGCTCTTGATGAAAATTGAGAGACTCTCCCAACACTGTACAGAGAGATAAGTTCGGACAATTTTAAATCTTTATTCCTGAATGTTGAAATTGCACTCAGGGTGTTCATGTGCTTGCTGGTGACCAACTGTACAGGAGAATGTTCTGCTGGGAGGTAATGAACCCAATAGTTAAAGAGTGTCATATCTGTTGAACAGAAGCAGAAGCGCCACTATTGCACTACTTACTGGAATGTGAAGCTACTGAAGCCCTGCGCATCAAACTCAACATTAATCCAACGACAGCAGCTGCATTAGATGCACATTCCACCGCGACTACAATGATTAGAAAAGCAGTTGAGGAATGAGACTCATTAGTGAGCATTCTGCATCTACATCCACCACCAAGATAATGTTATTAAAACAAGACTAAAACCACTGCACTAAAACAGAAGCGAAAAAGAAACAGGGGAAAAAGGAGGAATCCCCACCTCCATTTAAAACTTTGACCCAAATATCACAGTAACAATGTTATAGCGAATAACCTAACTCAATTACGGGCTCACCATAGCCCGTGCTACATGAACATTTTGTTCTGAGTAGCTAAACCTAGAACAACCTGCCAATTCCTTTAATCTGATGAAGCCGTTACAGTCAAATGTTATCTACGAATACTCTTCCGCTAATGTTGTCTGCTCTTGGCTTTGTATTTCTCTGCATTGGAACCTTTCATAACACACTGGTAGAACTAAATAAATCCAAAGCAGTTATTTCCAACTTCTAGGAAGCTAACTTACCTGGTCTAATTACTTGCCTCTACTTTCAGTGCAGCAAAACTGTGGGAATAGAGTGGGCCCCGATTAGGGAGTGTTCCGAGAGTGAGGTTGGGTCTACTCTGCTCTACAAGAATGGCATTCGGACAGCGGAGCTGGAGCCGCCTGTACGTTTCATCCCAACAATTACTATCGATGGGGTAAGGAATGAGCATAGTACGTCTGTTTACCTGTTAAGTTCATTAAAAGTATATATAATAAAATATATGTAGGTGGATTTTTTTTACAAATTAGATTTTGAAATTCAAAGAATACAACTCTATCAAACTATTGACGTGGATTTTAGAGCATTCTAGTAAAGAGTTTAACTTTGTTTTTTTATATTTTAATAATTTGTATTTTGATATTGACATTTCTTAACTACAATTTCCTCCTCAGCACTACAATAACTACCAGTTACGGAGCTCGCTCAAGGACCTGAAGAGTCAGCTCTGCAACATGTTCCAGGGGCCTCCACACCACAACTGCTCCGGAAATTAAATAACACGAAACCTTTAGATAAACTTTCATCATTAGTATTATGATATATTAACTCCTTTTCGATTAGTTATTTACAATTCATTCATGTTTCCTAGAATGCTAATTAAAAATGCAATATTGCATATGCAGTGTTGTTAAGATTTCAGATACTTTAAGAATTACTCTGCTTATAAGTATGAGTATGGAATGTTATTTTACACAAATTACTCACCACATTAAACAGTTTTAAAACGTTTAACAGCACTAAATATTGTCATCAGTTTTGTATGTCTTTGTTAATCATCAGTTACAGGTAGTTTATAATCAGTATATTGTTTACATTAACTTACATATTGTATACAGAATATACATAATGTATTTAATGTGTGTAATTGTAAAACTGAGCATATTTGGAAGTTTAATTATTTAGGTTGTCGATGCCAATGAAACTCGTAGGAATTAAAACAAATTAATTTTTTGTGTATAATGAACATACAGTACTATGATATATTTTATATCATAGATATATTATATCTGATATATATTATATCATAAATATATATTTATGATATATTTTATATCAGTGAAGCTTGTGATTGAACGGAATACATCGTATTATGACATTTAAAATATTTTATTTATTAACATTTACAATGAATTTTAACTAACAGCATGTCAAGTTTTATATTAAATAATCTAAGCAAATAATTGTGTTATACTTTGAAAGGTTATTAAATATGATTTTTTATAATATTTTTTCTATCCTAGTTTTTGAAATATATTCTGCCCCTCCCCCCATTTACAGGGGTGGGGGTTGGGGGGGGGGTAGGCCCCCCTACCCCTTCTCGAGCCATTTGCCGTCGTGAACTTAGTGGGCGGCTGCTGGAGTGTGATGCTCTTTGAGACAGCTTGTCCTCTGTCCTTTTTTGAAGCCTTCTGCTGCTGCTGCTGTCCTCTCCAATTTTACTGGGAATTTTTTCCTCTTCCTCATGTTTTTTTCTTCCCCCTCTTCTCCTTTCAGATTGTTCCCTTCCTGCCGACTTTTTGTCATTCTTGAATGTTCTTTCTGATGTCTTCTTTTGTTTTGACGCCCGGGTGTTTGGGGAGGCACTCTCTCTAACCGTAAAACTGTGGTATCTGACGTTGTCGAGTGAGAGGCGGGACGCTTTTATTCTCAGTCTTTGTCTTCGTTACTGAGCCTGATCTTGACGGACTGGCGACTCTTAATATGATGATCGCAGGGTATATTGCCACAATGCACCCCTTGGGGTCCCATCTTGTCGGTTGTCCTATCCTCTAATTGTGGCTCTATGGTGGGGATTGGGGCTTGTTCGTGGATAATTTTTGTTTTAGTTTCTATGCCTTTATCTGACCCTCCTTTAAATTCTCAGACTCGTGGGGTAGGCGACCAGGCCTCCGTGTCGGACTGTGCTGGAAGGCCGGATTCTGTAGCTCCTGCTACGTTGGACCCTGACCGTGCTACTTCTGACTCTCCCGACTGACTCTCTCTCTGTTCCCCTCCAACCTCTGTGGCGGGGTTGAGCCCCAAGCCCCCAGTGATGACCTCCACGTCATCGGGCGTGACTGTCTCTCATTGCCACAACTCGGCCTTTATCCCCCCTTACCAGGGGTGCTCGGTGCCGTCACCTCCGCACTCGCATGATTCCTTCCAAATCTCCTTCTTTCCCGGCTTAGTCCATGTAGCAAGACCAAACAAAGTATTTTGATTTTAGACCTGTTGACCCTACTCGTCTTGATGATTTATTCTCTCGTAATCACGTCAAGGAAGAGACTATTCATCAAGAGACTTAAAAACACAGCTATCGAAATCAATCACATGTATTAACCGCACACACTTTGAACTAGCTGCCCCCTCCCTGTCAGGTTCGTTGATGCCGTGAGGGGGCTTGGTGGGCGGCTGCCAGAGTGTGATGCTCCTTGGGCCAGTCCTCTGTCCTTTTGTGGCCTTATGCTCCTGCTGCTGTCCTCACCAATTTTGCTGGACACCTTTTTCTTTTCCCTTTGCTTCATTTTTCTCCCCTGCTCCTCTTCTTCCTGATTGTCATTTCCTGCTGACCTTGTGCCTGTTTTATTCATTCTGTTGGCCTTCTTTTGTTTTGATGCCCGGGTGTTTAAGGAGGCATTCTCTTGCACCCGAAGAACTGTAGTACCCAACGTCGAGAGCGAGGGGAATCTTTTATTATCAATCCCCCTTTCGTCACTGAACCCGATCTCGACGGACTGATGGTTCTTAAGGTGGCGTTTGTGGGGCGTATACTCACGACGCACCCTAGGGGGCCCCGGCATGATCGGCGATAGCCTCTTGTTGGGTGTCCTGCCTCTAATTGTGGCTCCATGGTGGGTACGGGGGCACATTCGTGGATGAATTTGTCACTCCTCGTATTTATGTCGTTGAGTGTTCCTCTTTTACCTTCTCAGGCTCGTGGGGTGGGTAACCAAGCCCCTGAGTCGGCCTGCATTGGAAGACCGGGCTCGCGTAGCCCCCGCTGCCCTGGGCCCCGACCTTGCTCCTCCTTTGACCCTCCTAAGTTCTTCCCCCAGCTCCCCTCCCTCCTCTGTGGTTGGGTCGAGTCTCAAGCTCCCAGTGGTGACCACTTCGTCCCCTGGCGCGGCTAAGTCTCTCGTTGTGACTACTGCGCCTTTTAACCCCTCTCTCTCTGGGGGTTCTCAGCGCCGTCCGCGCCATGGCCGCACTTGCACGATTCCTTCCCGTACTGATGCGTATCAGGCCTTGTTTGGTCCAGCTTCATTGGCCAAATACTTTGATCTTCTCCCTCTTGATTCCGCGCCACCTGACGATTTCTCCCTCCATCGGCATCTTGTTGATTCTGTGGATGGGTCTGTCACCTTCAACCCCACTCATCTCTTTACATGTGTCGTTGCTGCTCCTTCTCAGGATGCAGCTTCCCGCTTGGTTGCCTTATCCTGCCTTGGTGAGATCCCTGTTCGGGTTTCAAAGAATGCTCTGTTGAATGCCAGTATTGGCACTATTCTCCTCCCGCCCCATGTTGCGACCGGTGTTCGGAATCCACAGGACTGCCACGATGATATTCGGCAATATCCTCGAAGCCCAGGGCCATTCTGTCCTCCAGGTAGACTCGTTTACTCGTCCCTCTTGTGGTCGTCGCCGTCAGCCCTTCGGGTTGTGAAGATCACCTTTGATGGTAGGACCCTTCCACCCTCTGTCATTCTTGCTGGTGCCAGGTGCTCTGTCCAGGAGTATATTCCTTCTCCTCGGCTTTATAACAAGTGCTGGAGGTTTGGGCATGGTGCCATCCGCTGCTCTTGGACTGTCTCTCCCTGTCCTTTGTGTGGGGGCGAAGGTCACTCTAAGTCGGAGTGCACTTCTTCCCAGGCTCGCTGACCTCAATTGCGGTGAGGCCCACCCTACCTTCTCCCATGCGTGTGTGCATTACAATCTGAGACGGCCGTCCTCAACTTGAAGGACCGGGAACATTTGTCTTTTCCTGAGGCGAGGCGCCAGGTTCGCCGTCTCCCGCCTTACACTAACAGCTCTTATGCTCGCGTGTTGCGCTCTCCCTCTCCTCGTCCTTCCCGCCTTCTCGGCCCCACAACCGTTTCCGTGCCTTAGACCCAGACACGCACCATGACCTCTTCTGTTCTTTTGAGTTCTGTCCCGAAGGGTCCCCCTCATGGCTCTGTCTGGAGTTCCCCTTCTTTCTACTCAGTTTGTTGTGTCTCCGGTGTCTTCTTCCTCGTCTCCCTCCGATCCTCCTTCCCGTCCTTCTCCTCCATCTATGGCTCTCCTTGGCCTGTCGGTGAGAGCTGATGTCCATCACTCTCCAACGGCCATCGTGTTTGTTCTGCTATCTGCTTCTCCCCACCTATCTCCATCATTTGTNCCCCTGTAACATAACACACACACGTGTACACCCCTGTAACATAACACACACGTGTGTACACCACTGTAAACATAACACACACACGTGTACACCCCCTGTACATAACACACACGTTGTACACCCCCTGTAACTTAACACACACGTGTGTACACCCCCTGTAACATAACACACACGGTGTACACCCCTGTAACATAACACCACACGTGTACACCCTGTAACAACACACACATGTGTACACCCCCTGTAACATACACACACACGTGTGTACACCCCCTGTAACATACACACACACGTGTACACCCCTGTAACAACACACACGTGTGTACACCCCCTGTAACATAACACACACGTGTGTACACCCCCTGTAACATAACACACACGTGTGTACACACCTGTAACTTAACACACACGTGTACTAACTGGTGTTATGTGTTGCAGGTGTCTGGTGCAGGAGGCGACGCGCTCAAGCTGGTGGTGTACTTCGAGACCCTGTGCCCCGACTCCGTCCGGTTCTTCAGGCGGCAGTTGTACCCGACTTGGCTCGACCTGAAGGATATCATCGACCTCGAGTTTGTTCCATTCGGCAAGGCCAAGGTGAGTTGTGATGCCTTGTTCCAGCGTGGTACAATGGTGCCAGCGTGGTACAATGGTGCCTGCAGTGGCAGCGTGGTACAATGGTGCCTGCAGTGGCAGCGTGGTACAATGGTGCATGTAGGGTACAATAGTGGCAGCGTGGTACAATGGTGACTGCAGTGGCAGCGTGGTACAATGGTGCATGTAGGGTACAATAGTGGCAGCGTGGTACAATGGTGCCTGCAGTGGCAGCGTGGTACAATGGTGACTGTAGGGTACAATAGTGGCAGCGTGGTACAATGGTGCCTGTAGGGAACAATAGTGGCAGTAGGGTACAATAGTGGCAGCGTGGTACAATAGTGCAGTAGGGTACAATAGTGGCAGTAGGGTACAATAGTGGCAGTAGGGTACAATAGTGGCAGCGTGGTACAATAGTGGCAGCGTGGTACAATAGTGGCAGCGTGGTACAATGGTGCATGTAGGGTACAATGGTGCCAGCGTGGTACAATGGTGACTGCAGTGGCAGTGTGGTACAATGGTGAATGTAGGTACAATAGTGGCAGCGTGGTACAATGGTGACTGTAGGGTACAATAGTGGCAGCGTGGTACAATGGTGCCTGTAGGGTACAATAGTGGCAGTAGGGTACAATAGTGGCAGTAGGGTACAATAGTGGCAGTAGGGTACAATAGTGGCAGTAGGGTACAATAGTGGCAGCGTGGTACAATAGTGGCAGTAGGGTACAATAGTGGCAGTAGGGTACAATAGTGGCAGTAGGGTACAATAGTGGCAGCGTGGTACAATAGTGGCAGCGTGGTACAATAGTGGCAGTAGGGTACAATAGTGGCAGCGTGGTACAATAGTGGCAGTAGGGTACAATAGTGGCAGTAGGGTACAATAGTGGCAGTAGGGTACAATAGTGGCAGTAGGGTACAATAGTGGCAGCGTGGTACAATAGTGGCAGTAGGGTACAATAGTGGCAGCGTGGTACAATAGTGGCAGTAGGGTACAATAGTGGCAGTATGGTACAATAGTGGCAGCGTGGTACAATAGTGGCAGTAGGGTACAATAGTGGCAGTATGGTACAATAGTGGCAGCGTGGTACAATAGTGGCAGCGTGGAATAGTGGCAGCGTGGTACAATAGTGGCAGTAGGGTACAATAGTGGCAGCGTGGTACAATAGTGGCAGCGTGGTACAATAGTGGCAGTAAGGTACAATAGTGGCAGTAGGGTACAATAGTGGCAGTAGGGTACAATAGTGACAGCGTGGTACAATAGTGGCAGCGTGTACAATAGTGGCAGTAAGGTACAATAGTGGCAGTAGGGTACAATAGTGGCAGTAGGGTACAATAGTGACAGCGTGGTACAATAGTGGCAGTAGGGTACAATAGTGGCAGCGTGGTACAATAGTGGCAGCGAGGTACAATAGTGGCAGTAAGGTACAATAGTGGCAGTAGGTACAATAGTGGCAGTAGGGTACAATAGTGACAGTAGGGTACAATAGTGGCAGCGTGGTACAATAGTGACGCGTGGTACAATAGTGGCAGCGTGGTACAATAGTGGCAGTAGGTACAATAGTGGCAGCGTGGTACAATAGTGGCAGCGTGGTACAATAGTGGCAGCGTGGTACAACAGTGGCAGCGTGGTACAATAGTGGCAGCGTGGTACAATAGTGGCAGCGTGGTACAATAGTGGCAGTAGGGTACAATAGTGGCAGTAGGGTACAATAGTGCAATAGGGTACAATAGTGGCAATAGGGTACAATAGTGGCAGCGTGGTACAATAGTGGCAGTAGGGTACAATAGTGGCAGCGTGGTACAATAGTGGCAGTAGGGTACAATAGTGGCAGTAGAGCACAATAGTGGCAGGGTACAATAGTGGCAGCGTGGTACAATAGTGGCAGTAGGGTACAATAGTGGCAGTAGGGTACAATAGTGGCAGTAGGGTACAATAGTGGCAGTAGGGTACAATAGTGGCAGTAGGGTACAATAGTGGCAGCGTGGTACAATAGTGGCAGTAGGGTACAATAGTGCAGTAGGGTACAATAGTGGCAGCGTGGTACAATAGTGGCAGCGTGGTACAATAGTGGCAGCGTGGTACAATAGTGGCAGCGTGGTACAATAGTGGCAGTAGGGTACAATAGTGGCAGTAGGGTACAATAGTGCAGCGTGGTACAATAGTGGCAGCGTGGTACAATAGTGGCAGTAGGGTACAATAGTGGCAGTAGGGTACAATAGTGGCAGTAGGGTACAATAGTGGCAGCGTGGTACAATAGTGGCAGCGTGGTACAATAGTGGCAGTAGGGTACAATAGTGGCAGCGTGGTACAATAGTGGCAGTAGGGTACAATAGTGGCAGTAGGGCACAATAGTGGCAGTAGGGTACAATAGTGGCAGTAGGGCACAATAGTGGCAGTAGGTACAATAGTGGCAGCGTGGTACAATAGTGGCAGTAGGGTACAATAGTGGCAGTAGGGTACAATAGTGGCAGCGTGGTACAATAGTGGCAGCGTGGTACAATAGTGACAGTAGGGTACAATAGTGGCAGTAGGGTACAATAGTGGCAGCGTGGTACAATAGTGGCAGCGTGGTACAATAGTGGCAGCGTGGTACAATAGTGGCAGTAGGGTACAATAGTGGCAGCGTGGCACAATAGTGGCAGTAGGGTACAATAGTGGCAGCGTGGTACAATAGTGGCAGTATGGTACAATAGTGGCAGCGTGGTACAATAGTGGCAGTAGGGTACAATAGTGGCAGCGTGGTACAATAGTGGCAGTAGGGTACAATAGTGGCAGCGTGTTGCAATAGTGGCAGCGTGGTACAATAGTGGCAGTAGTGTACAATAGTGGCAGCGTGGTACAATAGTGGCAGTAGGGTACAATAGTGGCAGCGTGGTACAATAGTGGCAGCGTGGTACAATAGTGGCAGTAGGGTACAATAGTGGCAGCGTGGTGCAATAGTGGCAGTAGGTACAATAGTGGCAGCGTGGTACAATAGTGGCAGTAGGGTACAATAGTGGCAGTAGGGTACAATAGTGCCAGTAGGGTACAATAGTGCCAGTAGGGTACAATAGTGGCAGCGTGGTACAATAGTGGCAGTAGGTACAATAGTGGCAGCGTGGTACAATAGTGGCAGTAGGGTACAATAGTGGCAGTAGTGTACAATAGTGCCAGTAGGGTACAATAGTGGCAGCGTGGTACAATAGTGGCAGTAGGGGAACAATAGTGCCAGTAGGGTACAATAGTGGCAGCGTGGCACAATAGTGGCAGTAGGGTACAATAGTGGCAGTAGGGTACAATAGTGGCAGCGTGGTACAATAGTGGCAGTAGGGTACAATAGTGGCAGCGTGGTACAATAGTGGCAGTGTGGCACAATAGTGTCAGTAGGGTACAATAGTGGCAGCGTGGCACAATAGCGGCAGTAGGGTACAATAGTGGCAGCGTGGTACAATAGTGGCAGCGTGGTACAATAGTGGCAGCGTGGTACAATAGTGGCAGCGTGGCACAATAGTGGCAGTAGGGTACAAGAGTGTCAGTAGGGTACAATAGTGGCAGCGTGGCACAATAGTGGCAGTAGGGTACAATAGTGGCAGCGTGGCACAATAGTGGCAGTAGGGTACAATAGTGGCAGCGTGGCACAATAGTGGAAGTAGGGTACAATAGTGGCAGTAGGGTACAATAGTGGCAGCGTGGCACAATAGTGGCAGTAGGGTACAATAGTGGCAGCGTGGCACAATAGTGGCAGTAGGGTACAATAGTGGCAGTAGGGTACAATAGTGGCAGTAGGGTACAATAGTGCCAGTAGGGTACAATAGTGGCAGTAGGGTACAATAGTGCCAGTAGGGTACAATAGTGGCAGCGTGGTACAATAGTGGCAGCGTGGCACAATAGTGGCAGTAGGGTACAATAGTGGCAGTAGGGTACAATAGTGGCAGTAGGGTACAATAGTGGCAGCGTGGCACAATAGTGGCAGTAGGGTACAATAGTGGCAGTAGGGTACAATAGTGGCAGCGTGGCACAATAGTGGCAGTAGGGTACAATAGTGGCAGCGTGGTACAATAGTGGCAGTAGGGTACAATAGTGGCAGTAGGGTACAATAGTGGCAGTAGGGTACAATAGTGGCAGCGTGGCACAATAGTGGCAGTAGGGTACAATAGTGGCAGTAGGGTACAATAGTGGCAGTAGGGTACAATAGTGGCAGTAGGGTACAATAGTGGCAGCGTGGCACAATAGTGGCAGTAGGGTACAAGAGTGTCAGTAGGGTACAATAGTGGCAGCGTGGCACAATAGTGGCAGTAGGGTACAATAGTGGCAGCGTGGCACAATAGTGGCAGTAGGGTACAATAGTGGCAGCGTGGCACAATAGTGGAAGTAGGGTACAATAGTGGCAGTAGGGTACAATAGTGGCAGCGTGGCACAATAGTGGCAGTAGGGTACAATAGTGGCAGCGTGGCACAATAGTGGCAGTAGGGTACAATAGTGGCAGTAGGGTACAATAGTGCCAGTAGGGTACAATAGTGGCAGCGTGGTACAATAGTGGCAGCGTGGCACAATAGTGGCAGTAGGGTACAATAGTGGCAGCGTGGCACAATAGTGGCAGTAGGGTACAATAGTGGCAGTAGGGTACAATAGTGGCAGTAGGGTACAATAGTGGCAGTAGGGTACAATAGTGGCAGTAGGGTACAATAGTGGCAGCGTGGTACAATAGTGGCAGTAGGGTACAATAGTGGCAGTAGGGTACAATAGTGGCAGCGTGGCACAATAGTGGCAGTAGGGTACAATAGTGGCAGCGTGGCACAATAGTGGCAGTAGGGTACAATAGTGGCAGTAGGGTACAATAGTGGCAGCGTGGCACAATAGTGGCAGTAGGGTACAATAGTGGCAGCGTGGTACAATAGTGGCAGCGTGGCACAATAGTGGCAGTAGGGTACAATAGTGGCAGCGTGGTACAATAGTGGCAGCGTGGCACAATAGTGGCAGTAGGGTACAATAGTGGCAGCGTGGTACAATAGTGGCAGCGTGGCACAATAGTGGCAGTAGGGTACAATAGTGGCAGCGTGGCACAATAGTGGCAGTAGGGTACAATAGTGGCAGTAGGGTACAATAGTGGCAGTAGGGTACAATAGTGCCAGGAGGGTACAATAGTGGCAGTAGGGTACAATAGTGCCAGTAGGGTACAATAGTGGCAGCGTGGTACAATAGTGGCAGCGTGGCACAATAGTGGCAGTAGGGTACAATAGTGGCAGCGTGGCACAATAGTGGCAGTAGGGTACAATAGTGGCAGCGTGGCACAATAGTGGCAGTAGGGTACAATAGTGGCAGCGTGGTACAATAGTGACAGTAGGGTACAATAGTGGCAGTAGGGTACAATAGTGGCAGTAGGGTACAATAGTGGCAGCGTGGCACAATAGTGGCAGTAGGGTACAATAGTGGCAGCGTGGCACAATAGTGGCAGTAGGGTACAATAGTGGCAGTAGGGTACAATAGTGGCAGCGTGGCACAATAGTGGCAGTAGGGTACAATAGTGGCAGCGTGGCACAATAGTGGCAGTAGGGTACAATAGTGGCAGTAGGGTACAATAGTGGCAGTAGGGTACAATAGTGGCAGCGTGGCACAATAGTGGCAGTAGGGTACAATAGTGGCAGTAGGGTACAATAGTGGCAGCGTGGCACAATAGTGGCAGTAGGTACAATAGTGGCAGTAGGGTACAATAGTGGCAGGGTACAATAGTGGCAGTAGGTACAATAGTGGCAGTAGGGTACAATAGTGCCAGTAGGGCACAATAGTGGCAGTAGGGTACAATAGTGGCAGTAGGGTACAATAGTGGCAGTAGGGTACAATAGTGGCAGCGTGGCACAATAGTGGCAGTAGGGTACAATAGTGGCAGTAGGGTACAATAGTGGCAGCGTGGTACAATAGTGGCAGTAGAGTACAATAGTGGCAGTAGGGTACAATAGTGGCAGCGTGGTACAATAGTGGTAGTAGGGTACAATAGTGCCAGTAGGGCACAATAGTGGCATTAGGGTACAATAGTGGCAGCGTGGTACAATAGTGGCAGTAGGGTACAATAGTGGCAGCATGGTACAATAGTGGCAGTAGGGTACAATAGTGGCAGTAGGGTACAATAGTGGCAGCGTGGTACAATAGTGGCAGCGTGGTACAATAGTGGCAGTAGGGTACAATAGTGGCAGTAGGGTACAATAGTGGCAGCGTGGCACAATAGTGGCAGTAGGGTACAATATGGCAGTAGGGTACAATAGTGGCAGCGTGGCACAATAGTGGCAGTAGGGTACAATAGTGGCAGTAGGGTACAATAGTGGCAGTAGGGTACAATAGTGGCAGGAGGGTACAATAGTGGCAGTAGGGTACAATAGTGGCAGCGTGGCACAATAGTGGCAGTAGGGTACAATAGTGGCAGTAGGGTACAATAGTGGCAGTAGGGTACAATAGTGGCAGCGTGGCACAATAGTGGCAGTAGGGTACAATAGTGGCAGTAGGGTACAATAGTGGCAGCGTGGCACAATAGTGGCAGCGTGGCACAATAGTGGCAGCGTGGCACAATAGTGGCAGCGTGGCACAATAGTGTCAGCGTGGCACAATAGTGGCAGTAGGGCACAATAGTGGCAGCGTGGCACAATAGTGGCAGTAGGGTACAATAGTGTCAGCGTGGCACAATAGTGGCAGTAGGGCACAATAGTGGCAGTAGGGCACAATAGTGTCAGCGTGGCACAATAGTGGCAGTAGGGTACAATAGTGGCAGCGTGGCACAATAGTGGCAGTAGGGCACAATAGTGGCAGCGTGGCACAATAGTGGCAGCGTGGTACAATAGTGGCAGCGTGATACAATAGTACCAGCGTGGTACAATAGTGGCAGCGTGGTACAATAGTGGCAGTAGGGTACAATAGTGGCAGTAGGGCACAAAAGTGGCAGTAGGGCACAATAGTGGCAGTGTGGTACAATAGTGGCAGCGTGGTACAATAGTGGTAGCGTGGTACAATAGTGGCAGCGTGGTACAATAGTGGCAGTAGGGTACAATAGTGGCAGTAGGGCACAATAGTGGCAGCGTGGCACAATAGTGGCAGTAGGGTACAATAGTGGCAGTAGGGCACAATAGTGGCAGTAGGGCACAATAGTGGCAGCGTGGCACAATAGTGGCAGCGTGGTACAATAGTGGAAGCGTGTACAATAGTGGCAGTAGGGTACAATAGTGGCAGCGTGGTACAATAGTGGCAGCCTGGCACAATAGTGGCAGCGTGGTACAATAGTGGCAGCGTGGTACAATAGTGGCAGCGTGGTACAATAGTGCCAGCGTGGTACAATAGTGGCAGCGTGGTACAATGGTGGCAGTAGGGCACAATAGTGGCAGCGTGGCACAATAGTGGCAGCGTGGTGCAATAGTGGAAGCGTGGTACAATAGTGGAAGCGTGGTACCCATTGGTACCACGGCAAAGAGAGCAAAAGAAGCCATCAGTGAAATAGAGAGAAATCCGAAATATTTCTCCTATGCAAAATCAAGATCAAAACCACATCTAGTATCGGGCCCCTGCGAAAGGTAGATGGAACTTTCACCGATGACAACAAAGAAATAAGCGAGTTACTGAGGAAGCAGTACGACTATGTTTTCAGCGAGCCACTAAACGCACTAGAGATTGATAACCCAAATGATTTTTTCATGGATATGATACCAACATCAAATCATATATCAGACGTCACCCTATCCCCACTGGATTTTGAAGAAGCCATAAACAGTATGCCTATGCACTCCGCACCAGGCCCGGATTCTTGGAACTCCATATTCATCAAGAACTGTAAAAAACATTATCGCAGGCCCTTCACATTCTGTGGAGACAAAGCCTAGATACTGGCGTTATCCCTGACATACTAAAAACAGCAGAGATAGCACCACTCCATAAAGGAGGAAATAAGGCGGAGGTAAAACTTACAGACCGATAGCACTAACATCGCACATCATAAAAAAAATTGAGATTGTGCTAAGAAATAAGATAAAAAATAACACATGTAATCACAGCATCTCCATAACCCCGGACAACATGGTTTCAGAACAGGGCGCTCTTGCCTGTCGCAGTTGCTGGACCACTATGATATTGCATTAGATGCTATGGAAGACAAACAAAACGCTGATGTAATTTACACAACTTTCGCAAAAGCTTTTGATAAATGTGACCATGGTGTTATTGCACATAAAATGCGTTCATAAGGAATTACCGGAAAAATAGGCAGATGGATCTACAATTTCCTGACTAACAGAACCCAATGTGTAATAGTCAACAAAATAAAATCCAGCCCATCAACCGTTAAGAGCTCAGTCCCTCAGGGTACTGTGCTTGCTCCAGTAGTTTTTCTCATCCTCATATCGGACATAGACAAGAACACAACCTATAGCACTGTATCATCCTTTGCAGATGACACTAGGATCTTCATGAGAGTAGGCAACATAGAGGACACGGCAAACCTCCAGTCAGATGTAGATCAGGTCTTTCTATGGGCTACAGAAAATAATATGGTGTTTAACGAAGACAAGTTCCAGCTCATGCGCTATGGAAAAAAATAAAATATAAAAACGGAAACCACGTACAAAACTCAGGCAAATCTTAACATAGAACGAAAAGGCAATGTAAAGGTTCTGGGTGTACTCATGTCCGAAGACCTTACCTTTAAAGAACACAGTAAAGTAGCCGTCACAACTGCAAGAAAAATGACAGGTTGGATAACAAGAACTTTTTACACTAGAGATGCTGTACCGATGATACTTTCCAAAACGCTTGTGCTCTCTAGAGTGGAGTACTGCTGCACAATGACAGCCCCTTTCAAAACTGGAGAAATTGCTGACCTGGAGAGCGTGCAGAGATCCTTTACTGCTAGAATCCACTCAGTAAAACATCTAAACTACTGGGACCGACTAAAGAGCCTAAATCTGTATTCCCTTAAGCACAGGCGGGAGAGATACATAATAATCTATACGTGGAAAATATTAGAGGGGCTGATCCCAAATCTGCACGCAGAAATAACATCACATGAGACCAGAAGACATGGCAGGATGTGCAGAATACCCCCGTTGAAAAGCAGAGGTGCAACAGGTACTCAGAGAACTATCAACATCAGAGGCCCGAGACTGTTCAACACGCTTCCACTACACATAAGTGGCATAACTGGCAGACCCCTCACAATGTTCAAGAGAGAACTGGATAAGCACCTTCAAAGGATACCTGATCAACCAGGCTGTGACTCATACGTCAGGCTGCGAGCAGCCGCGTCCAACAGCCTGGTTGATCAGTCCAGCAACCAGGAGGCCTGGTCGATGACTGGGCCGCGGGGACGCTAAGCCCTGGAAGCACTTCAAGGTAAGGTAGCAGTAAATAGGTACCTGGGAGTTAGACAGCTGCTACGGGCTGCTTCCTAGGTGTGTGTGTGTGTGTGTGGAGGAAAAAATAAAACAAACAAAAATTAGTTAATAAGTAGTTATTTACAGTTGAGAGGCGGGCCGAAAGAGCAGAGCTCAACCCCCCAAGAACAACTAGGTGAATACACACACACCCACACACACACACGTACGTGTGTGTGTTTCCCCAGGAGTACACAGTAATAAGGAAAGAGAGGGAAGGTAGGGGAGGAGGTGGAGTGGCCCTACTCATGAGAAAGGAATGGAGTTTTAAGGAGATGGCTAGCCCAGGCTGTGAGGGTTTCAGAGACTACATACCAGGCACCATGACAATGGGAGGACCAAGGATAGTAGTAGCAGTAATATACAACCCTCCACCAAATGACAGAAGACCCAGTCAAGAGTACGAAAACAACAACATGGCAGTTAACACTATAATTGAGAGGGCAGCCTCTGCTGCCTGCAGAAATAGATCCCACCTGCTCATCATGGGGGACGTCAATCACGGAAGGATTGACTGGGAGAACAAGGAACCGCATGGAGGCAAGGATACGTGGAGAGCCAAACTACTGGAGGTGGTGACTAGAAACTTTTTAACCCAGCATTTCAGAGAACCCACAAGGATGAGAGGAAATAACGAACCAGCGAGACTAGACCTGGTCTTCACCCTGAACTACTCTGACATAAGAGAAATTGTTTTTGAGGCCCCAGTAGGAATGAGCGACCACAGTGTATTGGTGTTTGAGTACCTGATTGAAGAAGGGTTATTGAACTCGAGGAAGGATACTGAAACCAAAAGGTTAGCATACCGAAAGGGAAACTATGAGAAGATAAGAAAATTCCTAACAGATATAACATGGGAAACAGAGCTCAGGAAAAAGACGGCCCAAGATATGATGGACTACATCACGCAAAAGTGCAAGGACGCAGCAAACAAGTTTGTCCCAGCCCAAAAGGAAAACAGTGAAATGAAGATGAGAAACCCATGGTTTAATCAGAGATGTAGGCTAGCTAAGCAGCAAAGTAAAAGGGCATGGAGAAACTATAGGAATAACAGGACACTGCAGAGCAGAGAAAGATACCAGAATGCCAGGAATGAATATGTCAGGATGAGAAGAGAGGCAGAAAGACAATACGAAAATGACATCGCAAGCAAGGCAAAGACTCAGCCTAAATTGCTGCATAGCCACATCAGGAGAAAAACAACAGTAAAGGAACAGGTTATGAAATTAAAGATAGGGGCAGAAGGATTCACTACAAACGACAAGGAAGTGTGTGAGGAACTGAATAAGAAATTCCAGGAGGTCTTCACCTTAGAGCAGGAGAAATCCCAGAGATAAGAGAGGGAATAGTTAACCAGGAACCACTGGAAGAGTTTGAGATTACCAGCGGGGAAGTAAGGAAGCGTTTACTAGAGTTGGATGTGACTAAGGCTATAGGCCCAGATGGAATCTCCCCCTTGGATACTAAAGGAAGGAGCAGAAGAACTGTGCCTACCACTCTCCATAGTGTATAACAAATCACTGGCAACAGGGGAACTGCCAGAAATTTGGAAAACAGCTAACGTAGTCCCGATATACAAGAAAGGGGATAGACAGGAGGCACTGAATTACAGGCCAGTGTCCCTAACCTGCATACCATGCAAGCTGATGGAGAAGATTGTGCGAAGAAAGCTAGTGGAGCACCTGAAGCGAAAGAACTTTGTAACACAGCATCAACATGGGTTCAGATATGGCAGGTCCTGCCTCACAGGGTTACTTGAACTCTATGGCCAGGCAACAAAAATAAGGCAAGAAAGAGAAGGGTGGGCAGACTGCATATTTTTGGATTGTCAGAAAGCCTTTGATACAGTGCCACACAAGAGGCTAGTGAAAAAGCTGGAGATGCAGGCTGGAGTGAAAGGGAAGGTACTCCATTGGATAAAGGAGTACCTAAGCAACAGGAGACAACGAGTCAGTGTGAGGGGTGAGGTCTCAGATTGGCGAGACGTTACGAGTGGAGTCCCGCAGGGGTCAGTCCTTGGATCTATACTGTTTCTGATATATGTAAATGATCTCCCAGAGGGTATAGAATCGTTTCTCTCAATGTTTGCCGATGATGCAAAATTATGAGGAGGATTGAAACTGAGGACGATAGTAGGAGGCTACAAGATGACCTAGATAGACTGAGTGAATGGTCCAACAAATGGCTGTTGAAGTTCAACCCGAGTAAATGCAAAGTAATGAAACTAGGCAGTGGAAACAGGAGGCCAGACACAGGATACAGAATAGGAGATGAAGTACTTAATGAAACGGACAGAGAGAAAGATCTAGGAGTTGATATCACACCAAACCTGTCTCCTGAAGCCCACATAAAAAGAATAACGTCTGCGGCATATGCGAGGCTGGCTAACATCAGAACAGCGTTCAGGAACCTGTGTAAGGAATCATTCAGAATCTTGTACACCACATATGTAAGACCAATCCTGGAGTATGCGGCCCCAGCATGGAGCCCGTACCTTGTCAAGCACAAGACGAAGCTGGAAAAAGTCCAAAGGTATGCCACTAGACTAGTCCCAGAACTAAGAGGCATGAGTTACGAGGAAAGGCTGCGGGAAATGCACCTTACGACACTGGAAGACAGAAGAGTAAGGGGAGACATGATCACAACCTACAAAATCCTCAGAGGAATCGACCGGGTAAACAAGGATAAACTATTCAACACTGGTGGGACGCGAACAAGGGGACACAGGTGGAAACTGAGTACCCACATGAGCCACAGAGACGTTAGAAGGAACTTTTTCAGTGTCAGAGTAGTTAACGGATGGAATGCATTAGGCAGTGATGTGGTGGAGGCTGACTCCATACACAGTTTCAATGTAGATATGATAGAGCCCAGTAGGCTCAGGAATCTGTACACCAGTTGATTGACAGTTGAGAGGCGGGACCAAAGAGCCAAAGCTCACCCCCGCAAGCACAAATAGGTGAAAATAGGTGAGCACACACACACACACACACACACACCACACACCACACACACACCACACACACACCACACACACACACACACACACACACCACAGGTAGCAGTCCGTAGCAACTCCCAGGTACCTATTTACTGCGAAGTGAACAGGTGTATCAGGGTGAATGGAACTATATCCCTTTGTTTCTGCCTCTCCCGGGGATTGAACCCGTGGCCCTTAGGACTACGATCCCAGAGCGCTGTCCACTCAGCCGCGAGGCCCACTACTTTTTCTAACGGTGCTTGCTTATCTACATGACAGAGATCCAGCTCCAGTGATCCAACTTTCCAACTGTCTGTTATTTACGAAATAAATCCCAACTGGCTTTTCTTGTGTTTATATTATTATTTGAATGTGACCAAAAGAATGAAATTGATGATTCTAGCACGAATCATCTTCTATTTTTCTTACTTTGTTCATACATTGAGAAGGAACTTGATAAATTAACTCTTCAAAGTTATTTTTTACAGTTTTATTTATACTGACGCTAAGAGTCACGTTTCGTTAACTCCTGTTAACATTGTCATAGGCAAAGTTAAAAAGAGATAACGAAACGCATTTTTAAGCATTAGGCTAAATAAAACTATATTTGGAGAGTTAATTTTTCAATTTCCCTCTCAACTGAAGAAAAATAGAGAAGATTCGTGCTAAAATCATTGATCTCGCTCTCGTGGTCACATTCAGTAATATATCCGTACAGGAAAGACTGCTACCCAAATATACTAATATATAAATACATGCATTTAATATATATAATGTATATAATTTAGTGGTGATAGTGGAAAATTTGTTGGTAATAAACATACATTACATACAACTACAATACGCGGAGCTGAGAAGACTTTGATTTTTTTACATTTTTAAATTTAAATTTAAATAAATTTTTAAATGATAAATTTGCATTTAAGATTATAGATAGAGGCAAACTAAATTGTTTTTAGTCCGGTCCGCCTGCTACTGCTCCTTACACTGAAGAAGTGTTTCCTCACATCCCATTGGCTCACATGGATGTCTAGCGTCCATGCCCGTCCTCTGGCTCACATGGTGTCTAGCGTCCATGCCCGTCCTCTGGCTCACATGGGTGTCTAGCGTCCATGCCCGTCCTCTCGTTACGCTATTCTTCAACCTAAACATTCCCGTATTTTATAGATTCCTGTGAGGTTTTTTGGATCATGTCTTCTTTCTCCTTTCTTCCAGTATTGTTAATTTTAGCTTTTCAGTCTATCCTAGCAGGTCAATCCCGGGAATTTGCTACACTGCTGTAGCAAACCTCTCTATCCACTCTGTCATAGCTTTGACTCTATTGAGGCGAGGTCTCGTCGGTATTTTGAACGCATTCACTTTGAGGTTTCTGAAATCTGTCCTGGCGTTCGCCAGCGTCCCGCCAGCTTAGCATATGCTGCCCATGTGATGCTACAGATGTGTGATTCCGGAGATGGATTCGGTGTTGTATCAACTGCAAAATCTTTTTCTTTCACTGATCCTTATAACCTTAATTTTGCGATTAGGCTATCCCGCCAAACACACACCGAAACTACGACGTTGGTACAACGTTCCAACAAGTTTTAACACCTCCTAACCAGTTATAACAACCAATATAACAAGTTGTAACAACGTTCCAATACGTCATAAACACATTAAGCCAAAATGTAACCACTTGATTACAAGTTGTAACAAGCGGGAAATAGGGTCAGTTTCAGTTTGTGTTTCCAGGGATCACTCTTATCATAGGCTACCATTTAAACACTGTCACAGATGCTTCACAATCGACTCGATAATGGTCCAGGGCGGACTGAAACGTCGTCGTCTCTTCAACTTCTAGTGTGTGGTTTGGTCAAGAGTCCATTCTCAGAGTACACTCATTAGACAGACACCAAACTTTCTCATCAACCCACCTGGATAGTGAGCTATCCTCGTATTACTCACCTGGGGAAATGTGCTAAGTGAGGTACCACAGGGGTCTATTTTAGGGCCAACCCTTTTTGCCATATACATCAATGACATAGATGAGAATAATGCAAACCACATCATCCAATTTGCAGATGACACTAAGATCTATGGTAAAGTGGGAAGTGAAAGTGATATTGAGACCTTACAGAGAGATCTGCATGAACGCCACAAACGATCAGATGACTGGCAAATGTTTTTCAATGTCGATACCTTACATGTGGGGCATAACAATCCACGTGACAACTACCAAACTGACAACACTACCTTACAACAGATAGAGGAAGAAATGGACCTTAGTCAGAATCCATAATTCACTAAACGTTGGACAACAGTGAGAGCAGTAGTAAAAATAACCTAACCGAACCCTGGGAATAATCAAGAGTACCTTTACCTTTAAGGAAAAGGAAGTAGTCATTCAACTGTACAAGTTTCTGGTGCGTCCCCACCTGGCTTATTGCACCCAGACATGGAGACCTCATCTTTTTTTTCTTTTTTTTTTTTGAGATATATACAAGAGTTGTTACATTCTTGTACAGCCACTAGTACGCGTAGCGTCTCGGGCAGGTCCCTGGAATACGATCCCCGCCGCGAAGAATCGTATTTTCATCCAAGTACACATTTTACTGTTGCGTTAAACAGAGGCTACAGTTAAGGAATTGCGCCCAGTAAATCCTCCCCGGCCAGGATACGAACCCATGACATAGCGCTCGCGGAACGCCAGGCGAGCGTCTTACCACTACACCACGGAGACTGGTGGTGACAGGAGACAGTTATGTCTTCAGAAAGGCATAACTGCTCTGGAGAAGGTGCAAACATTGAGAAACAAAAATCATCCCAGAACTTAGTCATCTCCCGTATCAGGAACGGTTGAGGGCCACAAGGACTAACAACACTGCAAACCAAACATGACAGGATCTCATCGAAACCAAAAATTAAAAAAATCAGATTGTTTATTCAGGTAAAAGTACATACATAGCAGATGAGTTACAAACATAATGTTATATTTATAGATGGAGCTAGTACATAAATACCTAAAGCCACTAATACGCACAGAGTTTCAGGCAAACATTTAAAATACTGAACAGTTTGGAGAACGTTGATCCGGACATGAGAAATGAACTAAACTAAAAAGGTATGTGTGATGGTCTGAAAGCATACAACGATTCCAATAATAGTCAGTTTGTAAACTGTCACGTGAACCTTTGTCCTAAATACAGAATATTCTTAAGTTATGACCATTGTTATTTTAAATTGTTGGGTTAATGTAAAAAGTAAAAACTGAACTAGTTTACCTTGAAATAATTTGAAGAATTTAGTTTTCTGTAAACTAAATTCAAGGGGAACTCAAATAATTTTCAAATTCCATGTTTCAGAATATTTCATCGTATTAACGTAACCCTGAATAGGGACTAGATATTCACATTAATTACGTATATGTTTTGAAGTAATTATCTCCTGGGATCTCCTACCTGAGGACAGGTTATTGAGGTCCTTCTTCACCTCAGCATCGTTGTAGTATAAGAACTGCACTCTACTTTGCATTGAACTCCTTACCTTTCATAAACGTTCTAACTTGACCAGGACTGTGCCTCGGATGTAGCTCAAGAGTTTGATCAGGCTTGTAGATCACAAACACAAATCTGTACATATCTTCCCGTCCTGCTTGCGGAAAAAGTGGTGCCACTGGCATCACTTGACGTGACAAAGACCCATTAGAAAACACGCCACTATTTCTTGCAGATGTGGTTATCTTCACTTGACGACGTTGTCTCAGCCATCCATAGACAATGTAAGTCCTTAAACTCTTCTCCTGAGGTCCTGCTTTGGCAAATAATGATATTAAATAAGGGACGCCTTGCAATGTATACTCTCGAGAGTTCTCACTCAAGTCGAGGCTCGTGCGCCAATCGGAAGCCTCGCAGCTCCTCCACAGGTGTCACGTGACTTAGGGTCACGCCCCGATTAATGGAATGATACAAAATCTGACCAATTAGGTCACACCTCCATCCGTGGCCCCATGGATGGGGCTGCCTCGCCGAGTGGGAAAATCATGGCAAATGGAACACTACTACTCGATCGATGACGTATCTGAAATGATCTGGATAGGCTTCCTCTTCGAAATTTCACAAAATAATAGAAAATACACATGCTATGAATACCTAAGCTTACCTAAAAGTTTCTTTGGTCCGTTTAACATGTTTATAAAGTGTGAGTATGACTATAAACAGGAATTAGTATCTTATAGCGATGGAAAAGCCATCAACCCAACATAGAGCCAAGGCTGTGAGGTGGAGCTCTGCGTCCAGACCTTGCTACAGTTACATATACAGAGTTAAACAGGGGAGCTCTTTAGTGTCCGGAATTTATTCTATTCAAACTGTCTTTCCAAGTTGGCCCTTCCGGAGATAAACTAGGTTGCCTTATAAATATAATAGTTTTTAGACAAGACTTTACTGCTGTGAATCCATGAACTCTGTTACGAAATCTGTCTAAAGTGTTCCACTACCATAATCCTGATTAACTTCTTTAATACTTGGCAAGATATAAAGTATACAAGCCTGTAGTTTAGTGCTATAAAGCCTATGTTATTATTTAAATACACATATTGGCTTCCGTATGACTGGTTCCCTATACGAGTGAAGCATTGTTGATTGCCATTGACTGTCAATGCCTCGGCAGGATAAGACCACGGGAAGACTTTATCTGGTGCTACTGCCTTTCATCTCTCTACACCATCAAGCTGCTGCTTTCACTTCCTCTGTTGTAACTTCGATCTATGCTATGCGATTTTTAATTAAAGGGCATTTCATTTCCCCCTATGTGACAGGTGCTCATCTTCTACTTTGAACACATCCACGAAACTTTTTTTTTACTTCAGTTTTATGTATTTTCCATTTTTACCCTTTCTTGTTTAGCATATTTAGTTCTTCGGATAAATATCATATATTCTGGAACATAAATTCTGCCACTCTTAACTTGTAGAGATTTGTTTGCTCTTGTTTTAATTGTCTTACTATGTAGCCCGTCCTTGTGTGTGTGTGTTTATTATGCTTCAAGACGTGATGCACAAAACATGACGCACTAAAAATTTTGCACAGCTTATGTCTTTCCAGAAATTTTGTACTTGGCAGAGACTTTTTAAATTTTTTGTTGCTATTATTTTTAACTTTGGCTATATACTAAAGACTGGTCCTCACCTCGTTCTAGTTTCCTCTGTGACATGCAGCATCTGGGGCACTGGGCTCCGTGGCGCCCTGCAGTCTCGCGATGTATATTATCAAATCCACTGAATGAGTCTTGCTTTCCGCTCTTGGCTCGACCCCCACGGTGAAAATAAGAAGTTTATTCAATCTGTGAATAAGCTTTTTCATTATATTCATTATTGCCTTGTTAATCTCTGGGACCTGCTGCATAGGTGACAGCTTCTCCCCCGTATCAACCTACCGTGGCTTCGCACCCTGGAGAGGACAACCAGAGCACAACTCCATAGGCTCCTGAGACTGTTTAATGCCTACTACTATGAATGGAATCTTTTTTATTCTTAAGTTATGACCATTGTTATTTTAAATTGTCGGGTTAAAGCGCTTTTAATCCATTGTCCGATTTCCTAAATTGGAAGGTGAAGAGGCGGCCAGGAACCCGATAAACCAGCCCACCCGCTGTACCCACAGAGGGTAAGGTATGAGGCGGGACTGGAATATCCGCCCACTCACTGAGGGGCAAGAACCAGCCAGGAATCATCCTAGGGGTCACTGCCACACCCTCCAGGGAGGCTACCAGACGCCTGGAGAACTGGTTGCTCTAGCCAGGGTCATTGCTCTAAATGGGTACATTAGGTGTAGTCTCTGTTGACCAAACCACACACTAGACAGTGAAGGGACGACGACGATTCAGTCCGTCCTGGACCATTCTCAAGTCGAATGTCGACTTGATTTTCAGGTTACGACCACAGTTTCGTCGGAAAATTTGAATCGGGTCAGGACCTTTGCATCGGCTTGCGACTTTGTTGATACACACATGGGTCAACCGAGCGTGTGGGTACTGATGGCACGGGCATCCCCGCTTCAGTTTACGGACCGAAACGTCGTAGTCCCTTCACTTTCTAGTGTGTGGTTTGGCCAACATATTTCAGCCACGTTATTGTGACTCGTCGTCTGCAGATGTCTCTAGTGGACCAGTAGTATAAATTAATATAGGTGTTTCATTAGCTGTGACAAAGAAAATAATAAAATAAAAAATCTGATGAAAATCTTACTGATCTAACCAATTCACAAAGATCTGAAAGCTGTAGCATTTACCATTATGATAAATATCGTGAGGAGACTTTCACATATGGAACTAACAGGGCAAGAGCCCGGCAATGTGATGTCATAGTGGCCAGAATACGCCTGAGATACAGACGTATCTGGCAGCTTTCTCAAAACCTAAATATCGAATACACCATGTGTCAATTTTGTGAATGAGAAAACATGTACTCCCTAGAACATTATATTGTAGAATGTCCCTTACTGACTGACTTTGGTCCCTCCCTGGGTTGAGGTATGCTGAACTCTGTAAATATGTATTTATGTATAGTTAGATTAGCATTTTAAAAGCACTACAATCACGTTCTGTGGTTGATTGTCCAATAAATCCCTGAACTATATGTTTAACAGATCTCTCACCCTGTCCATGATGGACAGAAGAAAATGTATATATGCTGGTTACCATTATAAATATATGGCCACATCAGTGGTAGAAAATAATACAAAACTAGGTGAAGAGATGCAAGGGAACTTGTATACTGAAGTAGTAGTCCGGGACACAATGTTGGCCAAGCCAAACCACTCACAGAGAAAAAAACTTACCTTGCCACTAATAAGCAAGTCCAAGCAAGTCAGGGTGTGGTGGTAGCCTTGAGCTCCGTAGGGAACTGGTGATTGATTGATTGATGAAGATTAAGCCACCCAAGAGGTGGCACGGGTATGAACAGCCCGTATGTGGTAGATTTTTGTTTTGTTTTGGAGTGAATGTGATCTTTATTGGTGAAGAGAACTGATGTGATATACTGGTGTTTTATATACTGATGTGATATGCTGGTGTGGGAGTGAAGTATGGGTGTGCAACCCGTCCTCGCAAATTCGTATAGTCAATATTGACTTATTAGTTACCTGCATAGGTGACATACTAAACATAATAGTTTCCTTGAAAAGCTTCATAGAAAACACCGACCTTACCTAACCTACTTAGTATGTTAAAATAAGCATCTTATAGCTTCGTAATTACAATTGTTACTTAACCTATTATAGGTATAGGTTAGGTAATAATTGTAATTACGAAGCAATAAGATGCTTATCTTAACAAACTAAGTAGGTTAGTTAAGGTCGGTGTTTTCTATGAAACTTTTCAAGGGAAACTATTATGTTAAGTATGTCACCTATGCACTTATTTAATAAGTCAATATTGACTATACGAATTTGCGAGGATGGGTTGAGGTGTGATGGGCGCACACTGCTGGTAATAGTTAGAGCGTTAGGTTAAATGGGGTCAAGTCAGAGTGGGAAAATGTTGTAAGTGGAGTGCCTCAAGGCTCTGTATTTGGACCTCTGTTGTTTATAATATAAATAAATGATTTAGATTCAGGTCTGTGTAGCAGCATTTGCAAATTTGCCGATGATAGAAAAATCGGTAGGGAAATTAACATGGAAGAAGACTCGCTATCACTTCAAGTTGATCTAAATAGAGATTGACAGATGCAGTTTAATGGAGATAAATGTAAAGTTCTGAGGCTAGGTAATGATGATAGAGTTACAAGATACGAGCTAGATAGTGTTGAGATTGCGAAAGGGATCTGGGTGTTATGATTAGTAAGAATTTAAAACCAAAGGATCAATGCATGACTGTTCGAAATAAAGCAAATAGGACACTGGGATTTATTTATCGAAGCGTTAGTAACAAGACACCTGGTGTGGTTCTTCAGCTATATCTTGCTCTGGTTAGGCCCCATTTAGATTATGCAGTTCAGTTTTGGTCGCCATATTATAGAATGGACATAAATGCACTTGAACGTGTCCAGCGTAGGATGACAAAGTTAATTCCCCAAATTAGAAATCTTTTATATGAAGAAAGATTAACAAAGCTTAAATTGCATTCACTGGAAAGGCAAAGAGTTAGGGGTGACATGATAGAGGTTTGCAAGTGGATGAGTGGACATAACAAGGGGGATATTAATAGGGTATTAAAAGTATCAACACAAGACAGAACACGAAACAATGGGTAAAACTTGGATAAGTTTAGATTTAGGAAAGACTTAGGTAAATAGTGATTCGATAACAGGGTTGTTGATTTGTGGAACCAATTACCGCATAACGTGGTGGAGGTGGGATCCCTGGATTGTTTCAAGCGAGGGTCGGACATGTATATGAGTGGGATTGGGTGGTTATAATTAGGAGCTGCCTCGTATGGGCCAATAGGCCTTCTGCAATTACCTTTGTTCTCATGTTCTTATGCTTCCTAAATCTAAACTTATCCAATTTATACTCATTGTTTCGTGTTGTCTTGTGTTGATACTTTTAATATCCTATTAATATCCCTTTGTTGTATTCATTCACCCCCTTGTACACCTCTATAATGTCACCCCTAATTCTTCGCCTTTCTAGAGAATGTAATTTAAGTTTTGTCAATCATTCTTCATATGGCAGGTTTCTAAATTGGGAGATTAACTTCGTCATCCTACACTGGACGCGTTCCAGAGAATTTATATCTATTCTATAGTACGGCGACCAAAACTGAACTGCATAATCTAAATGGGGCCTAACCAGAGCAAGATATAGCTGAAGAACAACACCAGGTGTCTTGTTACTAACGCTTCGATTAATAAATCCCAGTGTCCTATTTGCCTTATTACGAACATTTATGCATTGATTTTTTGTTTTTTAAATTTTTACTAATCATAACACCCAGATCCCTTTTGCAATCTCAACACCATCTAGCTCGTATCTTGTAACTCTATCATCATTACCAAGCCTCAAAACCTTACATTTGTCAGGGTTAAACTGCATCTGCCAGTATATTGACCATTTCAAAACCTTATTTAGATTGACTTGAAGTGATAGTGAATCTTTTTCCATGTTTATTTCCCTCCCGATTTTCGTATTATCGACAAATTTGCAAATCTTGATACTCAAACCTGAATCTAAATAATTTATATATGTTATGAATAAAAGAGGTCCCAGGACAGAGCCCTGACGCACTCCACTTACATTTTTCCAGTCTGACTTAACCCCATTTATACTAACTGTTTTCTTCAGTATAGCCATGCCCTAATCCAAATTTATATAGCACTCCCAATAACACGAGCCTCTATCTTTTTAAACAATCTTTCATAAGGCACTGTGCCAAAAGCTTTACTAAAGTCAAGGTACACAATATCACAAACTTTACCTCTATCAACTACCTCAACTATGAAGGAATCAGATGATAGCAAATTTGTTAAACATGAACAGTCATTTGTAAAACCATGTTCTGAATCATTTAATAATTTGTTTTTCAAGATGAAGAGAAATGGTATTTGCAATTATTGATTCAAGTAACTTTCCCACAATAGACGTTAGGCTAATTGGCCGATAGTTTGACGCAAGTGATCTATCTCCTTTCATGAAAATTAGTATCACACTAGCAACCTTCCACGACTCTGGCACTCTGCCTGACTAATGATTTCTTAAATATGGTAGACGGTGGCTCGCAAAGCTCCTCTTTGCATTCTTTAAGCACCCTGAAAAACACCTCGTCCGGCCCTGGGGATTTGTTTGGTTTGAGTTTCACTAATTGTTTAATTACATCCTCCCTGGTAACTGGTAAACTAGTCAACCTGTCCTAGTCCCCACCCACGTAGACTAGTTCGGCTGAAGGCATAATGTTCAATTCATATTTAGTAAATACAGAAATAAAATATTTATTAAAAGTACTACTCATCTCTTCATCATTATCAGTTATCTGATCTGTCAGTTTTCAATGCACCTATCTTTTCTCTTATCTTTCTTCAATATAACTGAAAAATCTTTAGGATTTGCTTTTGCTTGTCCTGTTATGCGAACTTCATAGTTTCTTTTTGCTCTCCTTATCTCTCTCTCTAACATTTCTAACCAGTTGGACGAATTCTTGTTCTAAACAGACTTCCCCATTTTTAATCCTTTTATACCAAGCTCTCTTTCTACTTATAAGGTTCTTCAGATTCTTTGTTTTCCATTTCGTGTCATTATTATTCGATCTGTTCAATTTGTATGGTATACTACGTTTCTGTGCTTTGCTTAGAATATTTTGAAGTAAGATACATTTGGAATCCACATCGAAATCTCTCTTAACCTCACCTATCGTTAGGTTCATATCCGGCTCCAAGACCCGGCTTATCACCCATGACCAGAACTTTCCATTCTATTCCCAGCAAACACACAGCGAAACTACGACGTTGGTACAACGTTCGAGCAAGTTTTAACACCTCCTAACCAGTTATAACAACCAATATAGCAAGTTGTAACAACGTTCTAATACGTCATAAACACGTTAATTAAGCCAAGATGTAACAACTTTATTACAAGTTGTAACAAGCGGAAAATAGAGACAGTTTCGGTTTGTGTTTCCAGGGTTTCCCCTCGAAAAATTACTTAGGCCATTAAAATCAGCTTTTCGAAAATCTGGCACTTAAACAGAATTTTAGTTTACAAATCTATTCCATTCTATGCTAAATCGGATTTCTTTGTGATCACTGTTTCCTAGCTCACTCCCTATTTCGATGTCATTAATTTGCAATTCCCTGTTAGTTAACACTAAGTCTAAAATATTATTTACATGCATTGGTTCCTTAATGTGTTGCTTAAGGAAGCAATCGTCAATTAATTCAAGAAAATCTTCTGCTTCATTATTCACTGTTCTATTAAGCCAGTTTATTCCATTAAAATTAAAGTCACCTATGACACAAATACTGTTTGACCTAAATTCTCTAGATATTTCATCCCATAGATGCTTTGCTTCCATTCTATTTAAATTTCGTTTCCTATATATAACTCCTATTATAATATTATTTGCTTTATCGTTTAATTCTATCCAAATAGTTTCTGTGTGTGGCTCAGTTTTGATTCCCTCTTTGAGACTACATTTCAAATTTTCCCTAACATATATGGCTACTCCTCCTCCTCGTCTAATATATCGATCTGTGTGAAATAGTTTAACTACGTTTATTTGATATTCAGCTAATAGTTCTCTGTTTTCTACATTCATCCATGTTTCGGCAAGTGCAATAATATCTATTGTTTCTGTGCAAAGAAGAGCATTTAAATCATTTATTTTGTTTCTTAGACTCCTACTTCTAGTGTAATATACCGTAATTAGGTGTATTGTTATTTTGAGGCCCTTTGCCTTCCATGTTCATTTTGCCATTTTTTTCCCACACAAACACATACATTTATTGCCTCCTTTCTTCATATCAATTCCCATGCTACTATCTACTAACAGTTTAAACCCAAACAAATGCCTCCAACCACAGGTTTCAATGAGTTGGCAACAACAACCACGCCAGCCCTCGATAGATGCACCCCATTCCGAGCATACATGTCATTTCTTTTATAAACGTGTTGGCGGTTATCAGTGAATGGTATTGCATGATTTACGAAAGGTTAGTAACACAGTCAGAGAGAGAGTATTTGGCCCAAGGGCTGTTGGAGATCAGACGTTGAAGTTTGTTGTGTAGTGTGGAGGAGTGGTGGGAAGAGGAGACGTGAGCAGTGTCAAATGCAATTGGAAAAATGATATTGCATAGATCACTGGGAAGAGAAGAGGACAGAAAGCGTTGCTGTTGACGAACAGCAAGAAAAGCCTCGTCAACTTGCAGGGAGGTGGCATGAATAAGTTCTTGAAGAAGTTCTCTCAATAAGTTCTCTCTCTGACTGTGTTACTAACCTTTCGTCCTACTCTCTTTCTAAGCACCAGCAAGAACTCCTTGGTCTTGGTTTGTCTTTTGCTACTTCCCCTGGCCCACGCTGTGGCATTGATCTCATTAGTTCCTTTGACAGGTTTGTCAATTCTAACTCTAGTACTCTTTCGGACCTGTCTGCCTTTAGAGGGGCCCTCATCCCCGTTCTTGACAGCTTGTTTTCTAAAAATCACCACCTTCCTCGTCGCTTCCAGCTTGCCCTTGCCTCCCTGAAATCTAACAACTCTATTCTTATCCTTCCTTCCGACAAAGGCAATTCGGTGGTTGTCCTTGACCGTGAGGACTACCTCCGGAAAGCAGATGTCTTGCTCTCTGACTCTCGCACTTATGCTCCTCTGACTTCTAACCCTTTGGATCGCCTCAAAACTTCCTTTAACCGCAAACTAAGACAGCTCTCTAGTCTTTGCCCTCCTGACTTTGATCTCATTAAGCGTTTCCGTGTCATCTGCCCTTCTCTTCCTTATTTCTATGGTCTTCCTAAGACTCATAAACCTGGTGTTCCTCTTCGTCCTATCATTTCTTCACGGGGCTCTGTCAGCTATTCTCTTGCCTCCTGGCTCGCTAAAACCCTGACGCCTTACCTTGGCACTTTTTCCCCTGCCCACCTTCGTCACTCTCAGGACTTCATAGAAAGACTGCGCCTGCAACCCTCTTGTAAGATGCTTAGTCTTGATGTCGACTCTCTGTTTACTAATGTTCCGCTCGATGACGTTCTCTCTTTCCTTAGACGGAAGGCGTCAGAGGGCCTTCTTCCTCTCCCTCTTCCCACTGACGTTTTCCTCGATCTCATTAGACTCTGTGTTGAATCTAACTCTTTCTCTTTTAACGGTAAATATTACACTCAAACTTTCGGTGTCGCTATGGGTTCCCCTCTCTCCCCTGTTCTTGCTAATTTCTACATGGAATACTTCGAAACTGTTCTTCTTCCTTCTATTGATACTCGTCCCTCTCTCTGGCTTCGCTATGTTGATGACATTTTTGCTTTATGGCCTCATGACCTTAATCTTTTCCAGCCTTTCCTCGCCTCTCTTAACAATCTGGCTCCTTCTATCCATTTCAAAGTTGAGTGGGAATCTAATTCCCTCCTTCCTTTTCTTGATGTTCATGTTCACAGCTCTGTGTCTGGGTTCTCTTTCTCTGTCTACCGTAAACCCATGCATAGTGGCATGTACATTCACTTCTTTTCCTACCATCCTCCTTCTGTTAAGAAAAGTGTCCTCGTCTCTCTCTTCCTCCGCGCTCTACGCATCAGCGACCCTCAGTTTCTTGATTCTGAAATTTCCTTTATCTACAAATCATTCTCTCGCCTTGGTTATCCTTTGCATTTCATCAACTCTGCCTACTCTCAAGCTAAACGAAATTTCTTTCATCCTAAACCTGCTTCCAACACTAGTAGCACTGTACTATGCCTTCCCTTCATATCTGAACTCAAAACTTTTACCAATACCTTTCGTCCTCTTGACATTAAACTCGCCTTTCGACAAACTAACACACTTCGTAGCAATCTAGTTCACACTGCTCCTCCTGCTTCTAATGCTGCTGGTGTCTACTCTATTTCCTGTTCATCTTGTCCTCTCCAATACTTTGGCGAAACTGGCCGTACACTGAATGACAGACTTAAAGAACACAAGAGAAGTGTTAAGTCTGCAGACACTAACAATGCTCTCTTCTGCCATGTGAGGGATTCTAATCATCCCATTGATTGGTCTTCCTCCAAAATAATCTTTCCTGCCTCTACTCTTCACAGACGCCGTCTTGTAGAATCGGCTCTTATACACAATGTACCCAACATGAACTTGAGTCCTGGCTTTGTTGCTGTGGACTCTTCCCTTTCACAGTACATACTCAAATGCTCTAATCTTTCTAACAAACGTGACTTAACATAAGCTTACCCCTTCCATTTATCTTTCTTTCTCTTTCCTTTTCTTTCTCTCTTCTCCCCTTTTTCTGTTCATTGTCTTCTCCTACACTCCCTTGCTATCCTCTGCTTATTCCTATTACCTTTCCTTCGGTGGTTATAATGGGAGCTGCCTCGTATGGGCCAATAGGCCTTCTGCAGTTCTCATTATTACTACTATTCTCTACACCTTACTTTCCTCCTCACCTCTCTCTTGCCTATTTATTTCCCGTTCTCTACCTCCTCATCACAAGCGACTTGAGAATGGTCCAGGACGGACCGAAACGTCGTCGTCCCTTCAACTTCTAGTGTGTGGTCTGGTCAACTTAGAAATCTAATACTAACGAACAAACTTAAAGCCAACTAATAATATCAGGGGATTTTAATATTGGGTCTCTACGAGCCTAATAACCCTCAAGTTGCTAGTTTCCTCAACTGTGTGAATTCCTGCTTGCTCGTACCCTTAATGACTAAACCTACTATTATTACTGAAACGACTGCCTGTACACTTGAGCACATCTGGACTAACATACTTCCCAACCTTTTCTCTTACAAATTTCGTCATTTTTCACTCGTATGTGTTACGGCCAAAAAAGGCCGTTATTTGAACATGAAAAATAATTGAAAATAAATTTTGGATTTGTTGTTCTCAAAACAATAAGTTAAGGGTCCTCTGGTAGGTTAGGCGGGCATGAAGTTCTGCTAAAATTTCAAAGCGTAATGAAAACCGATAATTAAAAGTTTCCTTGCCTAACCTAACAGCCTAAGCCAGAGGACCCAAAACATGAAACCGTTCTGTATGTCATTTTTGCAACCGATTTCATTTTGAATTAGGTCGATTTTTAGCCTGAGTGCGCATACGAGCGGAAAGCGACGTAATTTGCAAGAGGACGGGTTGGACCATTACCCAACATTTCTTCTAAACAGCATTAATAAACAACCTCTAGATGCAATGAAGATAAGCTTTAGGCTGCACAATGAATCTTTTATAAGCAACTTTAATGCTGCTGCTGCTAATATCAACTGGGAGACTGAAGTAGGTAACATAGTGAACATCATCCTTGCAGTGCAAATATTTTTTCACAAAACTGAGCCTCTATAATACCCATTGTCCAACGCTAACTAAACATGTCAAAACTAAAAGGTTAAGCAATACATGGGATACTAAGTGTGTACATTATTCTAATAATAAAACAAATGACCATGAGAAGAAGTATAGGTTAGGGGTCATCTGCAAAAAAAAGTTTCAAGGAGATACTCATCAATGATGTCGAAACTAATTAGGAGAGCCAAAATAAACTGCTATGAAAATAAAATCAATCGAATTAAGGGCAACGTTAAGAAAACATGGAGCACTATTTCCCAATTTTAGGATCAAAAAGATCTTGAATAAGAAACCAATACTCCTAGCCAGTAAAGATGGTGTGCATTCTGCCTCTGACACTGCCATTAAATTCAATACTTTTTCATCCATTGGCTCATCCCTTCCAAATGATATCCCATCCTCTCTAACTAATGTTATGACTACCATACAGGAAACTATCCAGAGTCTCTGTACCTAACTCCCGGCTAATTCCTTTGATGTTAATGGATTTACTTAAAACAAAGTCAAACGCCCTTGCTGAGATACCAACTCTAATTTACAAAAAAGCTTCCAGATTTTTAGCTCCTGCCATTGCATTGCTCTACAACAGATCACTTGAAGTCCAAACCTTTCCAGATATTCTAAAAAAGCAAGAGTAACTTTAGTCCATAAATGTGGTGATCTCACTGATGTCAACAATTTCAGACCTATATCAGTTCTGCCAACCTTGTCTAAAATATTTGAAAAGCTAATCTACAAGCAGCGTTACTCTTATCTAGTTAAACACAATATACTTAGCTCTCCAATATGGCTTCAGACCCAAAACAAACACCAATGATGCATTGATTAGTAGGAGTAACTTGATACTCCTACTCATATACACTAATGACCTTCCAAATGCCTCTCAACATCTCAAGCCAATTTTATTTGCTGCTGACACAACCTTCATTGTCTCCAGTCCAAACCCTCTTATTCTGAATGACACAGAATGCTGAAGTAAATAAAGTCCATCTTTGGCTAACTGCTAGCAAACTCACCATTAACATTGACTAAACCTTCTATATTTGGTTTGCTAATAAATCCTCGAATCAAATTAATGTAAGAATTAACAATATCCAAATTAGTGACAAAGTAGATGGTAAATTCCTTGGTGTTCTCGTTGATAAGCTGAATTTTCAGGGACACATTCAAAATATACAAGCAAAAGTTTCTAAAACAGTTGGGATTCTTTCTAAGATCAGATATTATGTACCTCGCCTTGCCTTGCCTCTGTTAATCTCTCATCTATTCTTATATCAATTATAGTATCTGTGCTTGGGTTCTACTACCCAAGCTCTACTAGGGAGCCGGTCGGCCGAACGGACAGAACTCTGGACTTGTGATCCTGTGGTCCTGGGTTCGATCCCAGGTGCCGGCGAGAAACAATGGGCAGAGTTTCTTTCAACCTATGCCGCTGTTACCTAGCAGTAAATAGGTACCTGGGTGTTAGTCAGCTGTCACGGGCTGCTTCCTGGGGGGTGGAGGTCTGGTCGAGGACCGGGCCGCGGGGACACTAAAAAAAAAACGAAATCATCTCAAGATAACCTCAAGAGATAACCCAAAACCATCTTCGTCCTCTAATTACTCAATACAAATCTGCTATTAGAACAAATTCAAACTCTGGCCCCAGTCAGTACTCAGTACTCTTACCTGAGGGTCACAAACCCTAGTGGCCTCAATGAGGACAGGAAGCAAGCGGCTTGTCGAAGGTCCCCTCATTTGCCTTGATGATATTTTCAAGGTATATTTTAAAACTCCACACATTTTTGGTAGTTACGGCTTCCGCGGGTAGGCTTCCATGACTTTATAACCCTGTGAGTGAAAATGCCTCTCCTGTTCTCAGTACTACATTGTGGCTTGTTGAGCTTGAAATTGTTGCTTCTTGTTAGTGTTATATCTGACCTTTTGAAGAAATTGTTCATATCAACATCCGCCAAATTGTTAAGTATTTTAAAAGTTTAAATGAGATCTGCCGTGTCATGCCTGGTTTGCAATGTTGTTAGCCCTGTGGCCCTCAACCGTTCCTTGGTACGAGAGTTGACTTAACTCTGGAATGTCTTTTTGAAGAAGAGGTCTGGATGCCTGGATGCAATAATCCAGGTGGGGGCGCACCAGAGGCTTATACAATTGAATTATTACCTTCTTTTCCGTAAAAGTAAAGGTACGATTGATTATTCCCAGGGTTTGGTTAGCTATTTTTGCTTCCTCTCCCACTTGTGTTGTGCAACTTCATGTAACCAACTTTACCTCCTAAATGTTAACCTGTTTTACTATTTTCAAACATAGTAAATATTTTATATATCTGCTAATATCTGCCATACATAAACAAAGAAAATTGTAGTCTGGTTATTAGTTAAAATTACTTTTGCTGTTTTGTTGCAGTTTCTGCTGTTCCATCCAACATGTAATTATTTGTATTTTTTCCCCTGTTTCAGTTCAATTCGTGATTTTGATCTCAATTACTTTTATGTCTTAGTTTTAAGTTTAATTCCCACATCTTGCCCGAAACGCTGTACGTATTAGTGGCTTTAGACATAGAATTTACTAGCTTTATCTACAAATCCATCATTCTGTTTGTAACTCATTTTGTGTGTATGTACTTTACCTAAATAAACATAATTATTATTATTATTATTATTATTATTATTATTATTATTATTATTCCGTGAATGAAGGATTTGATGATGTGGTTTGTAATATTCTCATCAATGTCACTGATATATATGACAAAGAGGGTTGGCCCCAAAAGGACCCTTGTGGCACCCTACTTACCACATTTCTCCATATTCATGCCCATTTAACACGACTGTTTTCTTTGTTTTAACTATTGTTTTATTCATTTCAATACTCTGCCATTTAGTCCATGTGCCTGTAATTTCTTTGCCAGTCTTTCATGTGGTACCTTGTCAAAAGTGTTAGCAAAGTCGACGTAAAGTACATCTACCGGGAGTCTGAATACCCGGTTACCGTATCCAAAGATGTGAGCAGTTTTGTAAGGGAATATCTATTTTTAACAAACCCGTCTTGCGTTTGTTTAAAAAGATTGTTCTCAGTGATATGTTGGATGATTCCCTTCCTCAAGATTCTCTCCATGAACGTGCAGATGTGTGATGTCATGCTGACTAGGGATTTTCTGAAAAAGAGTTTCATTGGTGGACAGAGTTCTTCTGCCAGATCCTTTACGACTTTGGACTGAATTTCTTCCACCCTGGGGCTTTTGAGATGTCTGGTCGAACGTTAAAAGCTGTAGAAAATATACTTTTGAGACATTTGACAAGACTTGATTTTAGCAACGAAGTCCTGTTTTTGAGGCCAAGGATGAAGGAGGAGGGTAGAAAGCGAAGAGTGTTGTGGTCTTCCGCAGTCAAAGGGTTAAAGAAGTCCAATTCTTCTCTTGTTAAATAATTCTTTACATTCCTCTTATACTCTAGATCGCCACTATTTCCATTGGCCGCCCCCTTCCCCTCTCCCATTTTGTGAGGCCTCTCATGGCCTCCTCCCATGGCATCATGGTCCCCCTAATACATTTTAGTGTCGTCAAATAAGAAAATTTTTTGGAACTTGCAATTTCTTTAAAGATTGGAAACTGCAATACTCTTAAACTTTCATCTTAATCTAGTTATATTATTTCACTAGACTTTCAGTAAACATTTTATTATATGTCTTTAATTTATTTGTAAATATAAATAATTTTTACGTTTGTTGAGCCTGTCAGTTTTAAGTTCAGATCGCTGTGAAAGCATCACACCATTTCTCTGGAAAAATATATATAGGTCTATATGCAGTAAGTTTACCATGTGAACAAATCCACAATTAAGGGCCGTGACGAGGATTCGAACCTGCGTCCGGGAGCATCCCAGACACTGCCTTAATCGACTGAGCTACGACAGGGTTAAAAGGGTTGAAACCGAAGTTCTACTGAACTTACTGGATCCCGTAGCCTCTCCGAGGCACAAACCAGGCTTTTAACCCTGTCGTAGCTCAGTCAATTAAGGCAGTGTCTGGGATGCTCCCGGACGCAGGTTCGAATTCTCGTCACGTCCCTGGTGGATTTGTTCATTTGATGCATCACGTTAGTGTGATCTCTGTGTGTTTACCATGTGGTTGAGGATCGGCTACTAAGCAGACATGACAGCAGTATAACAGTAATTAATGAAAGGTGTCTTGGTAATGTCTCGATTTTTGTTTTTGTGCCACAGGCCACACCAACTGGAACTGGGGACTACGAGTTCGAGTGCCAGCATGGCCCTGACGAGTGCCACGGGAACAAGGTGATGGCCTGTGCCCAGGACTCCCTCCCCATCGATACACAAGTGGAGTTCTTCAATTGTATGATGAGCGAGTCGTACCCCGCCACCTCAGGGCAGGAGGTAAGCTCAAAGATCTACCACAGTATGGTGTGTTTAGGGAACAGGGTGTAGGCAGCTACCACAGTATGGTGTGTTTAGGGAACAGGGTGTAGGCAGCTACCACAGTATGCTGTGTTTAGGGTACAGGGTGTAGGCAGCTACCACAGTATGGTGTGTTTAGGGTACAGGGTGTAGGCGGCTACCACAGTATGCTGTGTTTAGGGTACAGGGTGTAGGCAGCTACCACAGTATGCTGTGTTTAGGGAACAGGGTGTAGGCAGCTACCACAGTATGCTGTGTTTAGGGTACAGGGTGTAGGCGCTACCACAGTATGCTGTGTTTAGGGTACAGGGTGTAGGCAGCTACCACAGTATGCTGTGTTTAGGGTACAGGGTGTAGGCAGCTACCACAGTATGCTGTGTTTAGGGTACAGGGTGTAGGCAGCTACCACAGTATGGTGTGTTTAGGGTACAGGGTGTAGGCAGCTACCACAGTATGCTGTGTTTAGGGTACAGGGTGTAGGCAGCTACCACAGTATGCTGTGTTTAGGGTACAGGGTGTAGGCAGCTACCACAGTATGCTGTGTTTAGGGAACAGGGTGTAGGCAGCTACCACAGTATGCTGTGTTTAGGGTACAGGGTGTAGGCAGCTACCACAGTATGCTGTGTTTAGGGTACAGGGTGTAGGCAGCTACCACAGTATGCTGTGTTTAGGGTTCAGGGTGTAGGCAGCTACCACAGTATGGTGTGTTTAGGGAACAGGGTGTAGGTAGCTACCACAGTATGGTGTGTTTAGGGTACAGGGTGTAGGTAGCTACCACAGTATGCTGTGTTTAGGGTACAGGGTGTAGGCAGCTACCACAGTATGCTGTGTTTAGGGTACAGGGTGTAGGCAGCTACCACAGTATGCTGTGTTTAGGGTACAGGGTGTGGCAGCTACCACAGTATGCTGTGTTTAGGGTACAGGGTGTAGGCAGCTACCACAGTATGCTGTGTTTAGGGTACAGGGTGTAGGCAGCTACCACAGTATGCTGTGTTTAGGGTACAGGGTGTAGGCAGCTACCACAGTATGCTGTGTTTAGGGTACAGGGTGTAGGCAGCTACCACAGTATGCTGTGTTTAGGGTACAGGGTGTAGGCAGCTACCACAGTATGCTGTGTTTAGGGTACAGGGTGTAGGCGGCTACCACAGTATGCTGTGTTTAGGGTACAGGGTGTAGGCGGCTACCACAGTATGCTGTGTTTAGGGTACAGGGTGTAGGTAGCTACCACAGTATGCTGTGTTTAGGGTACAGGGTGTAGGCAGCTACCACAGTATGGTGTGTTTAGGGTACAGGGTGTAGGCAGCTACCACAGTATGCTGTGTTTAGGGTACAGGGTGTAGGCGGCTACCACAGTATGCTGTGTTTAGGGTACAGGGTGTAGGTAGCTACCACAGTATGCTGTGTTTAGGGTACAGGGTGTAGGCAGCTACCACAGTATACTGTGTTCAGGGTACAGGGTGTTGGCAGCTACCACAGTATGCTGTGTTTAGGGTACAGGGTGTAGGTAGCTACCACAGTATGCTGTGTTTAGGGTACAGGGTGTAGGCAGCTACCACAGTATACTGTGTTCAGGGTACAGGGTGTTGGCAGCTACCACAGTATGCTGTGTTTAGGGTACAGGGTGTAGGTAGCTACCACAGTATGCTGTGTTTAGGGTACAGGGTGTAGGCAGCTACCACAGTATACTGTGTTTAGGGTACAGGGTGTAGGCAGCTACCACAGTATGCTGTGTTTAGGGTACAGGGTGTAGGTAGCTACCACAGTATGCTGTGTTTAGGGTACAGGGTGTAGGCAGCTACCACAGTATACTGTGTTTAGGGTACAGGGTGTAGGCGGCTACCACAGTATGCTGTGTTTAGGGTACAGGGTGTAGGCGGCTACCACAGTATGCTGTGTTTAGGGTACAGGGTGTTGGCAGCTACCACAGTATGCTGTGTTTAGGGTACAGGTGTAGGTAGCTACCACAGTATGCTGTGTTTAGGGTACAGGGTGTTGGCGGCTACCACAGTATGCTGTGTTTAGGGTACAGGGTGTAGGCAGCTACCACAGTATGCTGTGTTTAGGGTACAGGGTGTAGGCGGCTACCACAGTATGCTGTGTTTAGGGTACAGGGTGTAGGTAGCTACCACAGTATGCTGTGTTTAGGGTACAGGGTGTAGGCAGCTACCACAGTATACTGTGTTCAGGGTACAGGGTGTTGGCAGCTACCACAGTATGCTGTTTTAGGGTACAGGGTGTAGGTAGCTACCACAGTATGCTGTGTTTAGGGTACAGGGTGTAGGCAGCTACCACAGTATACTGTGTTCAGGGTACAGGGTGTTGGCAGCTACTACAGTATGCTGTGTTTAGGGTACAGGGTGTAGGTAGCTACCACAGTATGCTGTGTTTAGGGTACAGGGTGTAGGTAGCTACCACAGTATGCTGTGTTTAGGGTACAGGGTGTAGGCAGCTACCACAGTATACTGTGTTTAGGGTACAGGGTGTAGGCGGCTACCACAGTATGCTGTGTTTAGGGTACAGGGTGTAGGCAGCTACCACAGTATACTGTGTTTAGGGTACAGGGTGTAGGCGGCTACCACAGTATGCTGTGTTTAGGGTACAGGGTGTAGGCAGCTACCACAGTATCTGTGTTTAGGGTACAGGGTGTAGGCAGCTACCACAGTATGCTGTGTTTAGGGTACAGGGTGTAGGCAGCTACCACAGTATGCTGTGTTTAGGTACAGGGTGTAGGCAGCTACCACAGTATGCTGTGTTAGGGTACAGGGTGTAGGCAGCTACCACAGTATGCTGTGTTTAGGGTACAAGGCAGCTACCACAGTATACTGTGTTTAGGGTACAGGGTGTAGGCGCTACCACAGTATGCTGTGTTTAGGGTACAGGGTGTAGGTAGCTACCACAGTATGCTGTGTTTAGGTACAGGGTGTAGGCAGCTACCACAGTATGCTGTGTTTAGGGTACAGGGTGTAGGCAGCTACCACAGTATGCTGTGTTTAGGGTACAGGGTGTAGGCAGCTACCACAGTATGCTGTGTTTAGGTACAGGGTGTAGGCAGCTACCACAGTATGCTGTGTTTAGGGTACAGGGTGTAGGCAGCTACCACAGTATGCTGTGTTTAGGGTACAGGGTGTAGGTAGCTACCACAGTATGCTGTGTTTAGGGTACAGGGTGTAGGCAGCTACCACAGTATGCTGTGTTAGGGTACAGGGTGTAGGCAGCTACCACAGTATACTGTGTTTAGGGTACAGGGTGTAGGCAGCTACCACAGTATGCTGTGTTTAGGGTACAGGGTGTAGGCAGCTACCACAGTATGCTGTGTTTAGGGTACAGGGTGTAGGCGGCTACCACAGTATGCTGTGTTTAGGGTACAGGGTGTAGGCGGCTACCACAGTATGCTGTGTTTAGGGTACAGGGTGTGGCAGCTACCACAGTATGCTGTGTTTAGGGTACAGGGTGTAGGTAGCTACCACAGTATGCTGTGTTTAGGGTACAGGGTGTTGGCAGCTACCACAGTATGCTGTGTTTAGGGTACAGGGTGTAGGNGGAGACAGATAACGATAACACTATAGGCTATAGACGAGGGAGATGAGGGGGGTCAACATTAAATAACACCAAATAGCTTTAATAGTGAAATTATTGCGAACTTTGCTTCAATCAATATTAACTATAATAAATTTCAGCAGGTAAGGAATCGCTTTCAAAATAAAACTATTGGTGACGGATACAGTCCAATTCCAGCTTCATAAGGATTTGCTAACTCTAAAATCACTAATTCATTTTAAATAGACAATTAATAGTAAAAAATTAGGAATGAATCAAACTGCATTAAAACGATAAAAATGTCGTGGTGCTCACTGGGTTACTTGAAGTCAACACGCTTCCACTACACATAAGGGACATAACTGGCAAACCCCTCACAGTGTTCAAGAGAGAACTGGATAAGCACCTCCAAAGGATACCTGATCAACCAGGCTGTGACTCGTACGTCAGGCTGCGAGCAGCCGCGTCCACAGCCTGGTTGATCAGTCCAGCAACCAGGAGGCCTGGTCGATGACCGGGCCGCGGGGACGCTAAGCCCCGGAAGCACCTCAAGGTATACTCAAGGTAAGGTAGCTAATACATAAATGTATGGATATATACGTGTATACAGGCATACACAGCACAAGGCATTGAGAGACCCGCCTGGTTCCTCAGGTCTGTCCGCCAATCGTAGTCTCTCTCTAGTTAGTCTCGGAGAGCATATGGACAACACACACACACATTAGTCTCCCCATTACTGAGACCGATGTAAGATCCCATTTTCTTTATTCCGTACATTTAAGCACCAACTGATCACAATTAAAATGTATTTCACAATCAGAATTCACAATTTTGACAGATTGTGAATTCAGGTTCGAACCCTGATCATGGCTCTTACATATTTTATCACTGATGCAGTTACGTTAGTGTGATTAATCCGTGTATGGATATAAATAGGAGTTTGTGCAACTCCTCGCGTTTTGACCAATCTTGAGGTTATCTTGAGATGATTTCGGGGCTTTAGTGTCCCCGCGGCCCGGTCCTAGACCGGGCCTCCACCCCCAGGAAGCAGCCCGTGACAGCTGACTAACACCCAGGTACATATTTTACTGCTAGGTAACAGGGGCATAGGGTGAAAGAAACTCTGTCCATTGTTTCTCGCCGGCGCCTGGGATCGAACCCAGGACCACAGGATCACAAGTCCAGCGTGCTGTCCGCTCGGCCGACCGGCTCCCATAAATACTCCCTATACGCCACCTAGAGCCAAAAATTGTCTTACTAAAAAAATTCAGACGAGGAATCACAATAACGTGGCTGAAACATATGGACCAAACAACACACTAGAAAGTGAAGGGACGTTCGACGACGTTTCGGTCCGTCCTGGACCATTGTCAAGTCGATTGGGAAATATGTTAGAGGCTCGCGCAATAATGTCCCGTTTTCTGTGTTGGGTCCCCCTGGTAGGTTAGCATCAGGGCACTTGAGTACGAGAGTTTCTTGACGTTGGGAGACGTTAGGAAGACGGGCTGGTGGGTGAGCCAATGGTCCTTTACCCGTATGTCCAACGATGTGTTGTTTCAGCAGTTGACAATCCCAGTTACACTGAGGGACCAGTTACACTGAGGGGCCAGTTACTCTGAGGGGCCAGTTACACTGAGGGGCCAGTTACACTGAGCGGCCAGTTACTCTGAGGGGCCAGTTACTCTGAGGGGCCAGTTACACTGAGCGGCCAGTTACACTGAGGGGCCAGTTACACTGAGGGGCCAGTTACACTGAGGGGCCAGTTACACTGAGCGGCCAGTTACACTGAGGGGCCAGTTACACTGAGGGGCCAGTTACACTGAGGGGCCAGTTACACTGAGCGGCCAGTTACACTGAGGGGCCAGTTACACTGAGGGGCCAGTTACACTGACCGGCCAGTTACACTGAGGGGCCAGTTACACTGAGCGGCCAGTTACACTGAGGGGCCAGTTACACTGAGGGGCCAGTTACACTGAGCGGCCAGTTACACTGAGGGGCCAGTTACACTGAGGGGCCAGTTACACTGAGGGGCCAGTTACACTGAGGGGCCAGTTACACTGACCGGCCAGTTACACTGAGGGGCCAGTTACACTGAGCGGCCAGTTACACTGAGGGGCCAGTTACACTGAGGGGCCAGTTACACTGACCGGCCAGTTACACTGAGCGGCCAGTTACACTGAGGGGCCAGTTACTCTGAGGGGCCAGTTACTCTGAGGGGCCAGTTACACTGAGCGGCCAGTTACACTGAGCGGCCAGTTACACTGAGGGGCCAGTTACTCTGAGGGGCCAGTTACACTGAGGGGCCAGTTACTCTGAGGGGCCAGTTACTCTGAGGGGCCAGTTACTCTGAGGGGCCAGTTACACTGACCGGCCAGTTACACTGAGCGGCCAGTTACACTGAGGGGCCAGTTACACTGAGGGGCCAGTTACTCTGAGGGGCCAGTTACACTGAGGGGCCAGTTACTCTGAGGGGCCAGTTACTCTGAGGGGCCAGTTACACTGACCGGCCAGTTACACTGAGCGGCCAGTTACACTGAGGGGCCAGTTACACTGAGGGGCCAGTTACTCTGAGGGGCCAGTTACACTGAGCGGCCAGTTACACTGAGCGGCCAGTTACACTGAGGGGCCAGTTACTCTGAGGGGCCAGTTACACTGACCGGCCAGTTACACTGAGCGGCCAGTTACACTGACCGGCCAGTTACACTGAGGGGCCAGTTACACTGAGGGGCCAGTTACTCTGAGGGGCCAGTTACACTGAGCGGCCAGTTACACTGAGCGGCCAGTTACACTGAGGGGCCAGTTACTCTGAGGGCCAGTTACACTGACCGGCCAGTTACACTGAGCGGCCAGTTACACTGACCGGCCAGTTACACTGAGGGGCCAGTACACTGAGGGGCCAGTTACTCTGAGGGGCCAGTTACACTGAGCGGCCAGTTACACTGAGCGGCCAGTTACACTGACCGGCCAGTTACACTGAGGGGCAGGTAGTTAGTGGCTTTATCCGGCCGAACACACCACCAAACTACAACACTGCTACACGCTCGAACAAGGTTTAACACCAGTAACAACAGTAACAGTATAACAAGTTGTAACAACGTTTTAATACCTCATAAAAACGTTATAACAAGATGTAACAACTTTCCCACAAGTTGTAACAAGGCAATCAGAGTGATCGTTAGAGGGAAGGGAACTATCAGGGGGAAAGCGCCAAGTCATTACGACTATACAGCACTGGGAAGGGGTCAGGATAAGGATTTGGGATGGGACGGTGGGAAAGGAATGGTGCCCAACCACTTGTGGACGGTCTCGGGGGATTGAACGCGGACCTGCAGGAAGCGAGATATATTAAGCTGCAAATTCCAAAAGCACACATCTTAACCGGGATGCACTCGACTTGTTCGCTATAACGGGTTCCACTAATTCGTTGTCCTTAATTTATTTGCGTTGGTGGGTAACTGTGTGGTAACGTTGGTGGGTAACTGTGGTAACGTTGGTGGGTAACTGTGTGGTAACGTTGGTGGGTAACTGTGGTAACGTTGGTGGGTAACTGTGTGGTAACGTTGGTGGGTAACTGTGGTAACGTTGGTGGGTAACTGTGTGGTAACGTTGGTGGGTAACTGGTAACGTTGGTGGGTAAGTGAGGTAACGTTGGTGGGTAACTGTGGTAACGTTGGTGGGTAACTATGGTAACGTTGGTGGGTAACTGTAGTAACGTTGGTGGGTAACTGTGAGGTAACGTTGGTGGGTAACTGTAGTAACGTTGGTGGGTAACTGTGGCAACGTTAGTGGGTAACTATGGTAACGTTGGTGGGTAACTGTGGTAACGTTGGTGGGTAACTGTGGTAACGTTGGTGGGTAACTATGGTAACGTTGATGGGTAACTGTGTGGTAACGTTGGTGGGTAACTGTGGTAACGTTGGTGGGTAACTGTGGTAACGTTGTGGGTAACTATGGTATCGTTGGTGGGTAACTGTGGTAACGTTAGTGGGTAACTATGGTAACGTTGGTGGGTAACTGTGGTAACGTTGGTGGGTAACTGTGGTAACGTTGGTGGGTAACTGTGAGGTAACGTTGGTGGGTAACTATGGTAACGTTGGTGGGTAACTGTGAGGTAACGTTGGTGGGTAACTGTGGTAACGTTGGTGGGTAACTGTGAGGTAACGTTGGTGGGTAACTGTGGTAACGTTGGTGGGTAACTATGGTAACGTTGGTGGGTAACTGTGAGGTAACGTTGGTGGGTAACTGTGGTAACGTTGGTGGGTAACTGTGGTAACGTTGGTGGGTAACTGTGGTAACGTTGGTGGGTAACTGTGAGGTAACGTTGGTGGGTAACTGTGGTAACGTTGGTAGGTAACTGTGAGGTAACGTTGGTGGGTAACTGTGGTAACGTTGGTGGGTAACTGTGGTAACGTTGGTGGGTAACTGTGGTAACGTTGGTGGGTAACTGTGGTAACGTTGGTGGGTAACTGTGGTAACGTTGGTGGGTAACTGTGGTAACGTTGGTGGGTAACTGTGGTAACGTTGGTGGGTAACTGTGGTAACGTTGGTGGGTAACTGTGGTAACGTTGGTGGGTAACTGTGGTAACGTTGGTGGGTAACTGTGGTAACGTTGGTGGGTAACTGTGGTAACGTTGGTGGGTAACTGTGGTAACGTTGGTGGGTAACTGTGGTAACGTTGGTGGGTAACTGTGGTAACGTTGGTGGGTAACTGTGGTAACGTTGGTGGGTAACTGTGGTAACGTTGGTGGGTAACTGTGGTAACGTTGGTGGGTAACTGTGGTAACGTTGGTGGGTAACTGTGGTAACGTTGGTGGGTAACTGTGGTAACGTTGGTGGGTAACTGTGGTAACGTTGGTGGGTAACTGTGGTAACGTTGGTGGGTAACTGTGGTAACGTTGGTGGGTAACTGTGGTAACGTTGGTGGGTAACTGTGGTAACGTTGGTGGGTAACTGTGGTAACGTTGGTGGGTAACTGTGGTAACGTTGGTGGGTAACTGTGGTAACGTTGGTGGGTAACTGTGGTAACGTTGGTGGGTAACTGTGGTAACGTTGGTGGGTAACTGTGGTAACGTTGGTGGGTAACTGTGGTAACGTTGGTGGGTAACTGTGGTAACGTTGGTGGGTAACTGTGGTAACGTTGGTGGGTAACTGTGGTAACGTTGGTGGGTAACTGTGGTAACGTTGGTGGGTAACTGTGGTAACGTTGGTGGGTAACTGTGGTAACGTTGGTGGGTAACTGTGGTAACGTTGGTGGGTAACTGTGGTAACGTTGGTGGGTAACTGTGGTAACGTTGGTGGGTAACTGTGGTAACGTTGGTGGGTAACTGTGGTAACGTTGGTGGGTAACTGTGGTAACGTTGGTGGGTAACTGTGGTAACGTTGGTGGGTAACTGTGGTAACGTTGGTGGGTAACTGTGGTAACGTTGGTGGGTAACTGTGGTAACGTTGGTGGGTAACTGTGGTAACGTTGGTGGGTAACTGTGGTAACGTTGGTGGGTAACTGTGGTAACGTTGGTGGGTAACTGTGGTAACGTTGGTGGGTAACTGTGGTAACGTTGGTGGGTAACTGTGGTAACGTTGGTGGGTAACTGTGGTAACGTTGGTGGGTAACTGTGGTAACGTTGGTGGGTAACTGTGGTAACGTTGGTGGGTAACTGTGGTAACGTTGGTGGGTAACTGTGGTAACGTTGGTGGGTAACTGTGGTAACGTTGGTGGGTAACTGTGGTAACGTTGGTGGGTAACTGTGGTAACGTTGGTGGGTAACTGTGGTAACGTTGGTGGGTAACTGTGGTAACGTTGGTGGGTAACTGTGGTAACGTTGGTGGGTAACTGTGGTAACGTTGGTGGGTAACTGTGGTAACGTTGGTGGGTAACTGTGGTAACGTTGGTGGGTAACTGTGGTAACGTTGGTGGGTAACTGTGGTAACGTTGGTGGGTAACTGTGGTAACGTTGGTGGGTAACTGTGGTAACGTTGGTGGGTAACTGTGGTAACGTTGGTGGGTAACTGTGGTAACGTTGGTGGGTAACTGTGGTAACGTTGGTGGGTAACTGTGGTAACGTTGGTGGGTAACTGTGGTAACGTTGGTGGGTAACTGTGGTAACGTTGGTGGGTAACTGTGGTAACGTTGGTGGGTAACTGTGGTAACGTTGGTGGGTAACTGTGGTAACGTTGGTGGGTAACTGTGGTAACGTTGGTGGGTAACTGTGGTAACGTTGGTGGGTAACTGTGGTAACGTTGGTGGGTAACTGTGGTAACGTTGGTGGGTAACTGTGGTAACGTTGGTGGGTAACTGTGGTAACGTTGGTGGGTAACTGTGGGTAACGTTGGTGGGTAACTGTGGTAACGTTGGTGGGTAACTGTGGTAACGTTGGTGGGTAACTGTGGTAACGTTGGTGGGTAACTGTGGTAACGTTGGTGGGTAACTGTGGTAACGTTGGTGGGTAACTGTGGGTAACGTTGGTGGGTAACTGTGGGTAACGTTGGTGGGTAACTGTGGTAACGTTGGTGGGTAACTGTGGGTAACGTTGGTGGGTAACTGTGGTAACGTTGGTGGGTAACTGTGGTAACGTTGGTGGGTAACTGTGGTAACGTTGGTGGGTAACTGTGGTAACGTTGGTGGGTAACTGTGGTAACGTTGGTGGGTAACTGTGGTAACGTTGGTGGGTAACTGTGGTAACGTTGGTGGGTAACTGTGGGTAACGTTGGTGGGTAACTGTGGTAACGTTGGTGGGTAACTGTGGTAACGTTGGTGGGTAACTGTGGTAACGTTGGTGGGTAACTGTGGGTAACGTTGGTGGGTAACTGTGGTAACGTTGGTGGGTAACTGTGGTAACGTTGGTGGGTAACTGTGGTAACGTTGGTGGGTAACTGTGAGGTAACGTTGGTGGGTAACTGTGGTAACGTTGGTGGGTAACTGTGGTAACGTTGGTGGGTAACTGTGTGGTAACGTTGGTGGGTAACTGTGGTAACGTTGGTGGGTAACTGTGGTAACGTTGGTGGGTAACTGTGGTAACGTTGGTGGGTAACTGTGGTAACGTTGGTGGGTAACTGTGGTAACGTTGGTGGGTAACTGTGGTAACGTTGGTGGGTAACTGTGGTAACGTTGGTGGGTAACTGTGGTAACGTTGGTGGGTAACTGTGGTAACGTTGGTGGGTAACTGTGGTAACGTTGGTGGGTAACTGTGAGGTAACGTTGGTGGGTAACTGTGGTAACGTTGGTGGGTAACTGTGAGGTAACGTTGGTGGGTAACTGGTAACGTTGGTGGGTAACTGTGGTAACGTTGGTGGGTAACTGTGGTAACGTTGGTGGGTAACTGTGAGGTAACGTTGGTGGGTAACTGTGAGGTAACGTTGGTGGGTAACTGTGGTAACGTTGGTGGGTAACTGTGAGGTAACGTTGGTGGGTAACTGTGGTAACGTTGGTGGGTAACTGTGGTAACGTTGGTGGGTAACTGTGGTAACGTTGGTGGGTAACTGTGGTAACGTGGTGGGTAACTGTGGTAACGTTGGTGGGTAACTGTGGTAACGTTGGTGGGTAACTGTGGTAACGTTGGTGGGTAACTGTGTGGTAACGTTGGTGGGTAACTGTGGTAACGTTGGTGGGTAAGTGTGGTAACGTTGGTGGGTAACTGTGGTAACGTTGGTGGGTAACTGTGGGGTAACGTTGGTGGGTAACTGTGGTAACGTTGGTGGGTAACTGTGGTAACGTTGGTGGGTAACTGTGGTAACGTTGGTGGGTAACTGTGGGTAACGTTGGTGGTAACTGTGGAACGTTGGTGGGTAACTGTGGTAACGTTGGTGGGTAACTGTGTGGTAACGTTGGTGGGTAACTGTTGTAACGTTGGTGGGTAACTGTGGTAACGTTGGTGGGTAACTGTGGTAACGTTGGTGGGTAACTGTGGTAACGTTGGTGGGTAACTGTGGTAACGTTGGTGGGTAACTGTGGTAACGTTGGTGGGTAACTGTGGTAACGTTGGTGGGTAACTGTGAGTAACGTTGGTGGGTAACTGTAAGGTAACGTTGGTGGGTAACTGTAGTAACGTTGGTGGGTAACTGTGGTAACGTTGGTGGGTAACTGTGGTAACGTTGGTGGGTAACTGTGGTAACGTTGGTGGGTAACTGTGGTAACGTTGGTGGTAACTGTGGTAACGTTGGTGGGTAACTGTAGCCAGCTGTGTATGTGGTGAGGCTTGTGCCGAGCTGTAGTATGTGGTGAGTTAGCTGTGTATGTGGTGAGTTAGCTGTGTATTTGACGTTAGCTGTGTAGTGTGACTTAGCTGTGTATGTGGTGAGCAATCATCATAAATTTTTATCCTTCACCCCCCCCCCCCCTTCCCCCCATCCCGGCGGGCAGCGATGGATAGCTAGGTTAGCTTACCCACC
>WNGS01164643.1:51640-70068 GCA_020271785.1 Procambarus virginalis | reverse complement strand
TTTACTACCTATAGTTAGAAAACTGTGGGCATTTGCCTAAAATTTCTGGTAATAGATAATTTTAAATGAAATATTTACACATTTCCCGAACATTTGTTATAGATTTGTCTCTAAATTCACTGGTATTTTTCACCTCCAATCACATAGTGACGAAGGTGTGCGAATTGAACCGTTAACACTTGGTCAGCTCTACATCAGCAGGTTATGCAAATTCCCCAGAGATCGTTACAGGCGAGCAGCAGTATTATATACGAGCTGCTGATTTTATGGGCGCGATAGGCTTTTGGCGTGTCCTCGGGGGCATGGTGGGCTCTTGGCGTGCCCTCGGGGGCATGGTGGGCTCTTGGTGTGTCCCTCGGGGCATGGTGGGCTCCTGGCGTGCCCTCGGGGGCATGGTGGGCTCCTGGCGTGCCCTCGGGGGCATGGTGGGCTCTTGGTGTGCCCTCGGGGGCATTGTGGGCTCTTGGTGTGTCCTCGGGGGCATGGTGGGCTCTTGGTGTGCCCTCGGGGCATGGTGGGCTCCTGGCGTGCCCTCGGGGGCATGGTGGGCTCCTGGTGTGCCCTCGGGGCATGGTGGGCTCCTGGTGTGCCCTCGGGCATGGTGGGCTCCTGGCGTGCCCTCGGGGGCATGGTGGGCTCCTGGCGTGCCCTCGGGGCATGGTGGGCTCCTGTCGTGCCCTCGGGGGCATGGTGGGCTCCTGGCGTGCCCTCGGGGCATGGTGGGCTCCTGGCGTGCCCTCGGGGGCTTGGTGGGCTCCTGGCGTGCCCTCGGGGGCATGGTGGGCTCTTGGCGTGTCCTCGGGGCATGGTGGGCTCCTGGCGTGCCCTCGGGGGCGCGGTGGGCTCCTGGCGTGCCCTCGGGGGCATGGTGGGCTCCTGGCGTGCCCTCGGGGGCATGGTGGGCTCTTGGCGTGTCCTCGGGGCATGGTGGGCTCTTGGCGTGCCCTCGGGGGCATGGTGGGCTCTTGGCGTGCCCTCCGGGCATGGTGGGCTCTTGGCGTGCCTTCGAGGGCATGGTGGGCTCCTGGCGTGCCCTCGGGGCATGGTGGGCTCCTGGCGTGCCTCGGGGGCATGGTGGGCTCCTGGCGTGCCCTCGGGGGCATGGTGGGCTCCTGGCGTGCCCTCGGGGCATAGTGGGCTCCTGGCGTGCCCTCGGGGCATGGTGGGCTCCTGGCGTGCCCTCGGGGCATGGTGGGCTCCTGGCGTGCCCTCGAGGGCATGGTGGGCTCCTGGCGTGCCCTCGAGGGCATGGTGGGCTCCTGGCGTGCCCTCGGGGGCATGGTGAGCTCCTGGCGTGCCTTCGGGGGCATGGTGGGCTCCTGGCGTGCCCTCGGGCATGGTGGGCTCTTGGTGTGCCCTCGGGGGCATGGTGGGCTCCTGGCGTGCCCTCGAGGGCATGGTGGGCTCCTGGCGTGCCCTCGGGGCATGGTGGGCTCCTCTGGCGTGCCCTCGGGGCATGGTGGGCTTCTGGCGTGCCCTCGGGGGCATGGTGGGCTCCTGGCGTGCCCTCGGGGCATGGTGGGCTCCTGGCGTGCCCTCAGGGCCTGGTGGGCTCTAGGCGTGCCCTCGGGGGCATGGTGGGCTCCTGGCGTGCCCTCGGGGGCATGGTGGGCTCCTCTGGCGTGCCCTCGGGGCATGGTGGGCTCTTGGCGTGCCCTCGGGGCATGGTGGGCTCCTGGCGTGCCCTCAGGGCATGGTGGGCTCCTGGCGTGCCCTCGGGGGCATGGTGGGCTCTTGGCGTGCCCTCGGGGGCATGGTGGGCTCCTGGCGTGCCCTCGGGGCATGGTGGGCTCCTGGCGTGCCCTCAGGGCCTGGTGGGCTCTAGGCGTGCCCTCGGGGCACGGTGGGCTCTTGGCGTGCCCTCGGGGCATGGTGCGTATGATTGCGTGTATTAAGCCTACGAGAGGTTAGGTCTTTATGGATTCGGCTAAAATTTCTGATTTGTCCAAATTCAACCATTTAAAAGTCAACTTTGTGGAGGTCCATCACGACATATCTGTACTGGCGACCAAATAGTTACTCTCAGTACTATCATTTAAGAGGATGTGTCAGTTTATTCTGCACAAAAGGGCGTTCGTCTCAGCTGTTAGACAATGTTCATATAGACCTAAGGCTTTGTCCTGTGGTCTCTTACCCTCCAAGGGAACGCCGGGCTACAATAACGCGTCAGTTACCCCCTAAATCTAGAAGAATATTCAATTAGAAAACGGAGATAACTTGAAGGATAACTAATATAATCTAATTATCCTGATTTGCATCCTAAATGATCTCTAGACACTAGTAAAGTGTGTAACAGACGTCGCACTATTTGGTCATCCTGGCTTAGTACATTTGTATAACTTGTACGTTATACGTTTTATAACTACTTGTCTGTTTGTAGTTCTAACAGATCGTACGCATCTGCGTAGTACGCGTTGCTTAATTGGTTATATAATATATCAAATTTGCCATTTTTAAGCCTTAAAACCGCATTCTTCAAGAAAACAACAAAGTTATATATGTTAGACATAATGTTTTTATTAAGTTGGGCATTAGCAAGATAATCTGTAGAATGAATGTCCATTGCTATTTCTATGAACTATTTATCATTACCGTATCATTATTTATCTATTTATCATTCAATGGGGGCCTCGTAGCCTGGTGGATAGCGCGCAGGACTCGTAATTCTGTGGCGCGGGTTCGATTCCCGCACGAGGCAGAAACAAATGGGCAAAGTTTCTTTCACCCTGAATGCCCCTGTTACCTAGCAGTAAATAGGTACCTGGGAGTTAGTCAGCTGTCACAGGCTGCTTCCTGGGGGTGGAGGCCTGGTCGAGGACCGGGCCGCGGGGACGCTAAAAAGCCCCCAAATCATCTCAAGATAACCAATCATCTCAAGATAACCAATCATCTCAAGATAACCAATCATCTCAAGATAACCAATCATCTCAAGATAACCAATCATCTCAAGATAACCAATCATCTCAAGATAACCAATCATCTCAAGATAACCAATCATCTCAAGATAACCGTTTGCAATAAGTTTAGTGTTGAAGTCGATGTTTATCTCTGCGTAAATAGTGTCGCCTCCACACAGGCGGTCCAGCGGGCGACCGAACACATCACACGTTTCTGGAAGTGTTTTCCTGAGTGCATCGGCGATGAAAACAAAGCCCTTCCACAGAAAGGTGTACTCGACCAGTTGTTCTTGCGGGGGCTCAGCTCTGGCTCTTTGGTCCCGCCTCTCAACTGTTAACCAACTAGTGTACAGATTCCTGAGCTTATTAGGCTCTATCATATAATTTGAAACTGTGTATGGAGTCAGCCTCCACCACATCACTGCCTAATGCATCTGTTAACTACCCCTGACACTAAAAAAGTTCTTTTTAATATTTCTATGGTTCATCTGGGTACTCACTTTCCACCTGTGTCCCCTTGTGCGTGTGCCCCCTATGTTTCAATTATATTTATCCACACTATCAATTCCTGTGAGAATCTTGTATATGGCCCATAAAATGCGCTCAAAAGGAATTACCGGAAAAGTAGGCAGATGGATCTACAATTTCCTGACCAACAGAACCCAATGTGTAATAGTCAACAAAATAAAATCCAACCCGTCAACCGTTAAGAGCTCAGTCCCCCAGGGTACTGTGCTTGCTCCAGTACTTTTTCTCATTCCTCATATCGGACATAGACAAGAACACAACCTATAGCACTGTATCATCCTTTGCAGATGACACTAGGATCTTCATGAGAGTAGGCAACATAGAGGACACGGCGAACCTCCAGTCAGATGTAGATCAGGTCTTTCTATGGGCTACAGAAAATAATATGGTGTTTAACGAAGACAAGTTCCAGCTCATGCGCTATGGAAAAAATGAAAATATAAAAACGGAAACCACGTACAAAACTCAGGCAAATCATAACATAGAACGAAAAGGCAATGTAAAGGATCTGGGTGTACTCATGTCGGAAGACCTTACCTTTAAAGAACACAATAAAGTAGCCGTCACAACTGCAAGAAAAATGACAGGTTGGATAACAAGAACTTTTCACACTAGAGATGCTATACCGATGATGACACTTTTCAAAACGCTTGTGCTCTCTAGAGTGGAGTACTGCTGCACAATGACAGCCCCTTTCACTGCTGGAGAAATTGCTGACCTGGAGAGCGTGCAGAGATCCTTTACTGCTAGAATCCACTCGGTAAAACATCTAAACTATTGGGACCGACTTAAGAGCCTAAATCTGTACTCCCTTGAGCGCAGGCGGGAGAGATACATAATAATTTACACGTGGAAAATATTAGAGGGGCTGGTCCCAAACCTGCACACAGAAATAACATCACATGAGACCAGAAGACATGGCAGGATGTGCAGAATACCCCCGTTGAAAAGCAGAGGTGCAACTGGTACTCTGAGAGAGAACTCTATCAACATCAGAGGCCCGAGACTGTTCAACACGCTCCCGTTACACATAAGGGACATAACTGGCAAACCCCTCACAGTGTTCAAGAGAGAACTGGATAAGCACCTCCAAAGGATACCTGATCAACCAGGCTGTGACTCATACGTCAGGCTGCGAGCAGCCGCGTCCAACAGCCTGGTTGATCAGTCCAGCAACCAGGAGGCCTGGTCGATGACCGGGCCGCGGGGACGATAAGCCCCGGAAGCACCTCAAGGTATCCTCAAGGTAAGGTGATCATGTCTCCATCATGTATATGTATGAGTCGAAGCCATAGTATTGGAACGACTGCACTCGGTATAACATGATGAATCTAGACCAAGGGGCAAATGATTCCAAGACGTAGTGGTGTATATACCATATACTGTGGTGTTGCTGCTGTTACAGATTCAGCTACTCGGAACAAGTTCCAAGTAGCACGGGCTATGGTGAGCCCGTAGTGGTCGTACCTGGCACAGAAGCGGTTATACTGTGGTGTATATGCCACGTATCTATAACGGGGCGTATAACGAGCGAGGGAAGGAGGCAGGTGTCGTCAGGGACACGCTGTTGACGTGGTGTGGCTGCTAATGACTCTGATGAGATCATGGCTCTTGACGACGTCTGTGTTGCAACTCTATATTGAAAGTCTTGTAAATAGTCAACATACGCACTCAACCAAAAGTACAGTGTGCATTTTTTTACTAACAATAGATAAATAAGTTTGGCATAAAAATATAAGGAAGAATGTTATCACGTGACACGTGAGCGTTACTAACACATTGTAAATCACGTAATGAATCCAGATATGAAAACTCCCCAGGCGAGGCCACCATCAAGGCGCTTGATATTGTAAATAAATATTTGACAACGTTCTTCTAAACTCTTCAGTAACAAGAGCAACGAATTGTATTTGAGATCAAGTATAAAATTGTACAGTTATACCAGAGCATATCTCGGGGTACCAGGTGTACCAACCTGGCGGCGGCCACACCCCAGGGCGGACCCTGCCAGGTGTACCAACCTGGCGGCGGCCACACCCCAGGGCGGACCCTGCCAGGTGTACCAACCTGGCGGCGGCCACACCCCCAGGGCGGACCCTGCCAGGTGTACCAACCTGGCGGCGGCCACACCCCAGGGCGGACCCTGCCAGGTGTACCAACCTGGCGGCGGCCACACCCCAGGGCGGACCCTGCCAGGTGTACCAACCTGGCGGCGGCCACACCCCAGGGCGGACCCTGCCAGGTGTACCAACCTGGCGGCGGCCACACCCCAGGGCGGACCCTGCCAGGTGTACCAACCTGGCGGCGGCCACACCCCAGGGCGGACCCTGCCAGGTGTACCAACCTGGCGGCGGCCACACCCCAGGGCGGACCCTGCCAGGTGTACCAACCTGGCGGCGGCCACACCCCAGGGCGGACCCTGCCAGGTGTACCAACCTGGCGGCGGCCACACCCCAGGGCGGACCCTGCCAGGTGTACCAACCTGGCGGCGGCCACACCCCAGGGCGGACCCTGCCAGGTGTACCAACCTGGCGGCGGCCACACCCCAGGGCGGACCCTGCCAGGTGTACCAACCTGGCGGCGGCCACACCCCAGGGCGGACCCTGCCAGGTGTACCAACCTGGCGGCGGCCACACCCCAGGGCGGACCCTGCCAGGTGTACCAACCTGGCGGCGGCCACACCCCAGGGCGGACCCTGCCAGGTGTACCAACCTGGCGGCGGCCACACCCCAGGGCGGACCCTGCCAGGTGTACCAACCTGGCGGCGGCCACACCCCAGGGCGGACCCTGCCAGGTGTACCAACCTGGCGGCGGCCACACCCCAGGGCGGACCCTGCCAGGTGTACCAACCTGGCGGCGGCCACACCCCAGGGCGGACCCTGCCAGGTGCACCAACCTGGCGGCGGCCACACCCCAGGGCGGACCCTGCCAGGTGTACCAACCTGGCGGCGGCCACACCCCAGGGCGGACCCTGCCAGGTGTACCAACCTGGCGGCGGCCACACCCCAGGGCGGACCCTGCCAGGTGTACCAACCTGGCGGCGGCCACACCCCAGGGCGGACCCTGCCAGGTGCACCAACCTGGCGGCGGCCACACCCCGTGACCGACCCGGTCAGTTGTTGTTGGTTGCAAATCTTGCAAGTATATACAGCTAGCCTTGGGTTAACAGGCGCATCAGATGTAAGGAAATATGCCCAAATGTCTCGTCCCGCGCGGGAATCGAACGCTGGACCATTCGGTTATGCACCAGAGGACAACACGAATAAAATTTAATTCTCGCTCAAAATGATACATTTATCTTGGCGTCTCTACAGGACCTGTTTGTATGATTTGTGTTGTTGGACGCACGCTTGCTGTGGTTGCCGCCGCTGTGCTGTGGGTGCCGCAGCTGTGCCGTGGTTGCCGCCGCTGTGCCGTGCTTGCCGCCGCTGTGCCGTGGTTGCCGCCGCTGTGCTGTGGTTGCCGCAGCTGCGCTGTGGTTGCCCGCCGCTGTGCTGTGGTTGCCGCCGCTGCGCCGTGGTTGCCGCCGCTGCGTGCTGTGGTTGCGCGCTGCTCCGTGGTTGCCGCCGCTGCGCCGTGGTTGCCGCCGCTGCGCTGTGGTTGCCGCCGCTGCGCTGTGGTGCCGCCGCTGCGCTGTGGTGCCGCAGCTTCGCTGTGGTTGCCGCAGCTGCGCTGTGGGTGCCCGCAGCTGCGCTGTGGGTGCCGCAGCTGCGCTGTGGGTGCCGCCGCTGCGCTGTGGGTGCCGCAGCTGTGCCGTGGGTGCCGCAGCTGTGCCGTGGGTGCCGCAGCTGTGCCGTGGGTGCGCAGCTGTGCCGTGGTTGCCGCAGCTGTGCTGTGGTTGCCGCAGCTGTGCTGTGGTTGCCGCCGCTGCGCCGTGGTGCCGCCTCTGCGCCGTGGTGCCGCCGCTGCGCCGTGGTTGCCGCCGCTGCGCTGTGGTTGCTGTGGCTGCCGCCGCTGTGCTGTGGTTGCCGCCGCTGCGCTGTGGGTGCCGCAGCTGTGCCGTGGGTGCCGCAGCTGTGCCGTGGGTGCCGCAGCTGTGCCGTGGGTGCCGCAGCTGTGCCGTGGGTGCCGCCGCTGCGCTGTGGGTGCCGCAGCTGTGCCGTGGGTGCCGCAGCTGTGCCGTGGGTGCCGCCGCTGCGCTGGGGTGCCGCAGCTGTGCTGTGGTTGCCGCCGCTGTGCTGTGGTTGCCGCCGCTGTGCTGTGGTTGCCGCCGCTGTGCTGTGGGCCGCCGCTGTGCTGTGGTTGCCGCCGCTGTGCTGTGGTTGCCGCCGCTGCGCCGTGGTTGCCGCCGCTGCGCTGTGGTTGCCGCCGCTGCGCTGTGGTTGCCGCCGCTGCGCTGTGGCTGCCGCCGCTGTGCTGTGGTTGCCGCCGCTGTGCTGTGGTTGCCGCCGCTGCGCTGTGGGTGCCGCAGCTGTGCCGTGGTTGCCGCAGCTGCGCTGTGGTGCCGCCGCGTGTTGGTGGTTGCCGCCGCTGTGCTGTGGTTGCCGCCGCTGTGCTGTGGTTGCCGCCGCTGTGCTGTGGTTGCCGCCGCTGCGCTGTGGTTGCCGCCGCTGTGCTGTGGTTGCCGCCGCTGTGCTGTGGTTGCCGCCGCTGTGCTGTGGTTGGCGCCGCTGTGCTGTGGTTGCCGCAGCTGTGCCGTGGTTGCCGCCGCTGCGCCGTGGTTGCCGCCTCTGCGCCGTGGTTGCCGCCGCTGCGCCGTGGGTGCTGCCGCTGCGCTGTGGTTGCTGCCGCTGCGCTGTGGTTGCCGCCGCTGTGCCGTGGTTGCCGCCGCTATGCTGTGGTTGCCGCCGCTGTGCCGTGGTTGCCGCCGCTGTGCTGTGGTTGCCGCAGCTGTGCCGTGGTTGCCGCCGCTGTGCTGTGGTTGGCGCCGCTGTGCCGTGGTTGCCGCAGCTGTGTCGTGGTTGCCGCAGCTGTGTCGTGGTTGCCGCAGCTGTGCCGTGGTTGCCACCGCTGCGCTGTGGTTGCCGCAGCTGTGCCGTGGTTGCCGCAGCTGTGCCGTGGTTGCCACCGCTGCGCTGTGGTTGCCGCAGCTGTGCCGTGGTTGCCGCAGCTGTGTCGTGGTTGCCGCAGCTGTGTCGTGGTTGCCGCCGCTGTGCTGTGGGTGCCGCAGCTGTGCTGTGGTTGCCTTGACCTTACAGTGTGAGAGTTTGCTGGGTAAATTTTGCTTGTACCAAGATATCATCCAAGGATATACCAAGCTAAGTTCCCAAGTTGTTCCCAAGCTAAGATGGGTATTTCTTGTGGGACATTCTTCCACGACGGACGGACTCGTTATGTCCCCAGAGGCTCGGGAGTTCTCTCAGAAGCGGCCCCGCGACTGCTCGAAAACAGAGGGACGGGAGGATTGAAATTGAAATTGAAATAAGTTTATTGATACACACAAAGGGATGAGGTAGCTCAAGCAATTCTCACCCCGTTCGTACAACGTGTTAATACATATATATACACACATCACAAACCATAAACATATTACCAAACATTCTGAGAGATAAACACATACATTTCCTCCATCACAAGTAGTATGGTATCAGACGTATACACAAATACTTTTATGACCTAGGTATACTGTATAGACAATTTGCAAGAGACATGCTGATAATTCAACAAAAGATTACAGTCTTGGTGCAAAATTCTTATATCTCTCAAGAATATCATCAACCTTTCCGATCGGGAGGATTAGTCTTGCATTAGTTGGCTGTTTGTCCTCCTCTGCTGTAATAATGATCTGTTTGTGCTATCTTAAGATCCTTTATGAGAAGCTTAAGAACCTTCCTCTAATCTCTCCTAATCGCTGACTATTCGTCCCAGTCCTTAGGTAATAGGGTATAAGGGGGTGAATCATCAGGAGAAAGTACCAAGCTATTACGACTTTATAGCACTGGGAAGGGGTCAGGATAAGGATTTTAGGGATGGGACGGGGGGAAGGAATGGTGCCCAACCATTTGTGGACGGTCGGGGATTGAACGAGGGCCCCTTCAGATATACGGCACGCATAGACGAGATAAAGCACCTAAATTATTGGGATCGTCTCAAAGCTCTCCACTAGAAAGGAGACGAGAGAGATACCAAATAATATANTAGAAGCAAAGGTACAAAGGTAAAAAAATTACAATACACATACAACCCACGGACACGGCACACCAATACAGAAACACGCGATCATTCGACCGGAACACACAGGAACCGTGAAACAAACGGCAAATACAACCCAGACACACATGAAAAACACCGGAACACGCAGGACCCGACAAAAAAAAAAAAACACACACCAGAAGCACACACACCACAGAACACCATGAGAAACACAACACAGAAGATAACAGTCAAACACACACGGAAAACACAGTACAGTATGAACTAAGCACAAAAACAATGTACACAAAGGACGAAACTAGGCAAACAATACAAGCACACAGCACACAATACAATAAGGTATAACCGTTCCGTGAGCACGTAATGCAAGCACAAAACTACGCATATTTATCGGGAAACTCCGCCTTCGGAAACCGCAAGCAGTATGCCTCCCAAACGAGCTTTACATCATCAGACACCAGTCTACCAGGCGACGCACAAGGCTGAGGCATCAGCTCCGGCACCCCATAAACAAAACACTTCACCCACGGTACCCAGATATTATAGGGGCACCATGACGCCGGATACACCCGGCTATCCACAGTAAGTTTCAAAGTCTCCGACGCATCCAGCGGGACTCCATTTGCCGATACCACAGGGAAGGGTGCAGCACGAGGGTTCGAGCACCAGGGGACGGACATGGGTAGCCACAGAGGTCCGTATTGAGAGCCACACGGTTCTTCACTCCAGGGGGAACCATAGGGAACGCACATTTGCCAGGTCTCCTACCCCCGGGCACAGGAGCAGAGGCCTCCCGGCGCACAGGTTTCGTGAGGAGCACCACGAGGTCACGACCACTAGGAACAACCTCCCAAGGAGGGGAGGCACCAGCAGCAGGCGTCGTAGGCGCCACAGGAGGCCGCACAGGCCCCTCCATCACATCATCCTCCACAACGTCACACTCTGCAGCCCACCCATGAGAGGGCGACACACTCCTAGTTCTCCGGGAACGCTTGGACAGAGGCCGCTGATCATCCGAACTGTCGCCCGCAGCAGGAGGCATCCCAGTAGAGCCCACGGCCGGCCGCAAGTCACCGGGCAAAACACGATCTATAAAAACATCAGCCTCACCCACAGGGGGTACAGGCCCACACCCTTCAGGCAACACTGGAGCTGGAGACGGGGCCAGCGGAGGCGAAGGAGCCGGCGGAGGCGAAGGAGCCGGCGGAGGCGAGGAAGTCGACGGCGGAGGCGGGTCCGCACCCCCTACCACCCCGACACCCACACCACCAACCGCACTAACTGGGGCGGCACCCAACACTGCAGCCGTCCTCACACAAGGGGTATCATCCACAACTGATACATCCTCACGCTCGGGCAAGGGAGGAAAATCCGCTTCATGAAACACATTTACCCGATCCATCCGAGTGTCGCAGGCAGCAGCCAAATGTCCAACGTGGCCACATTTAAAACACGTTCAAGTCTTCCCACGGTAGGAGAAGCAGACCGTAAAGCCAGCAAGCGCGAGAGAAGAAAGCACATTCCCATGAAGAACCATCTTAGCCGTCCTTGTAACCATTACCGAGTCCCTTGACGTCCCCGGTTGTGTATCGACAGGCACGAATAGAGTCTACACGCCCATACCTGGCAAGAGCCCGACGGAGAAGATCCTCAGACATTTCAAATGGCGCATTCTTAATAGACACGTATGTGTACTCCACACTCAAATTCGTCACAGTCACAGAGCCAAGACCGTTGCTCAGCCCCACCACCTTGTCCTCATACTGGTCGAGAAACCTCCGGAACAAGCCACTCTCGGCGAACTTCACAACTACTCTGTCGTCATGAACAACCTGTAGACCGACGAGATCTTCCACTTTCACACCCATAACTGCAAACAGTGTGTTGCTGACGACGCCAATATCCACCCGACAGGTAAATGTCAGCCCAGTCGAGTCCTTCCTCCTTAGTAGCGGCACGTAAGTCCCCATACTGAGACTGAAAAACAGTCACCCTGCAGTGGCAAACAACCACCCATCAGGGCAACCAACAATCGCCCAATGTAAACACCAGCAGGGAGACCAGGGGAACGTCCGACCCGGCTGGTGGTTGCCACCACACCTAAAGTATGTTGACCAGACCACACACAAGAAGGTGAAGGGACGACGACATTTCGGTCCATCCTGGACCATTCTCAATCGACTTGAGAATGATCCAGGACTGACCGAAACGTCGTCGTCCCTTCACCTTCTAGTGTGTGGTCTGGTCAACATACTTTAGTCACCTTAACGTTCACTCACCAAGGACTGAGTCTGTTGGATAGAGAGGGAAGGGAGTCTACAGTTGACAGTCAGAGTCCCCCCGTCCGGCTGGCAGCCTGTCTCGGCTGCTGATGCTGTCCTATCCTGGGCATTTATTGCGAATCTGGTGAGCTAACTCTGCCTGCTCTGTAGATAGCCCCAGGCCATCTACCAAGCCATGCCTTAACCGGCGGCTTGTTTGACATACACACTTGGCTACCTGGCTGCAATTATTAGCTTAGTAGAAGCAAGGTCAAATCACACGACCTGATCACTGATCACTTTGTCGTCATTAACACACTAGAGGTGTGAGTATGGGTCAGACACCCTGACGCCTCTCAAAATCTTGTCTGACTCATGAACTATTTGTATATTAAATACAACCCAACTAAACACCTTTTATGGTGTTACATCATGGTCTCTTAACAACTCAGCTTCTCACGCATTTTAACCTATATATCCTTTATGGCCAAAAACTGCTGAACTAAAATATGCAAAATTGGCGGTGTCCAGTCTATTATTCGTGGGTCCACGGTTTGGTTAGGTTCGGGCACTTCAGTACCTTTTTGTGACGTAGTGACGACTAGAGAACAACGTATTGGTCTATGGAATATTTCTCTGCTCTGATAATGCCACATTTTCTTCAATTCGTGTTAAGGTGACGTCCCTCACAGCTTAAACATGGGCGAGGGCCTCAAGTGAGCACTTAGGCGCCTCTGAGCAATTGCTAAATCTTGATTTATGTTTGTGCAAATCTTTTGAGGTTAGGTTAGGTTAGGTTAGGTTAGGTTAGGTTTGGTTTGGTTAGGTTACTGTTTACGTCTGAGACGCTGAATTGGTCACGGTATGGGAATATTAGATGAACTTATAGCTTGTTGTTTAGTCAGAGTTGGTTTGTTTTTGTACTGAGGCAGGTATTTTCTCCCCCTGACTTCCATGTATGACTAACAATCCTGTGAGATAGGAATATTGGATGAACTTGTAGTTTTTGATCTACACTAGTGGAGGGGGGGGGGCTGAGAGCTGAGATTCGTAGTCCTGAGGTTCCGGGTTCGATCCCTGGTGGAGGCGTAAACAAAATGGACAGTGTTTCTTTCACCCTGATGCACCTGTTACCTAGCAGTAAATAGGTACCTGTTTGTATATATAAATAAATTTATATAAATAGGACGCAAAGTATGCGAATAGGTCTGCTGACAGAGTTTACATTTAGTCAAATCTACATCAGCAGATGTTACAAACTCCCAGAGGTACTTGTAGCCGAGCCTAAGCCTAGCAGCGGTGACGTCTAGAAGTCTGCTAACCTTATTGGGCCACATGGGCCTCTGAGGTGGGCCACATGGGGCCTTCTGAGGCGGGCCACATGGGTCTCTTGAGGTGGGCCACATGGGCCTCTGAGGTGGGCCACATGGGCCTCTGAGGTGGGCCACATGGGCCTCTTGAGGTGGGCCACATGGGCCTCTGAGGTGGGCCACATGGGCCTCTGAGGTGGGCCACATGGGCCTCTGAGGTGGGCCACATGGGCCTCTTGAGGTGGGCCACATGGGCCTCTTGAGGTGGGCCACATGGGCCTCTTGAGGTGGGCCACATGGGCCTCTTGAGGTGGGCCGCATGGGCCTCTGAGGTGGGCCACATGGGCCTCTGAGGTGGGCCACATGGGCCTCTGAGGTGGGCCACATGGGCCTCTGAGGTGGGCCACATGGGGCCTTCTGAGGCGGGCCACATGGGGCCTCTTGAGGTGGGCCACATGAGGCCTCTTGAGGTGGGCCACATGAGGCCTCTTGAGGTGGGCCACATGGAGGAGGGGGCCCAACTCTCTTAGAGGAGTGCCGGCTGTACTCGTGACGGCTGTACTCGTGCCGGCTGTACTCGTGCCGGCTGTACTCGTGACGGCTGTACTCGTGACGGCTGTACTCGTGCCGGCTGTACTCGTGCCGGCTGTACTCGTGACGGCTGTACTCGTGACGGCTGTACTCGTGACGGCTGTACTCGTGACGGCTGTACTCGTGCCGGCTGTACTCGTGACGGCTGTACTCGTGACGGCTGTACTCGTGCCGGCTGTACTCGTGACGGCTGTACTCGTGACGGCTGTACTCGTGCCGGCTGTACTCGTGACGGCTGTACTCGTGACGGCTGTACTCGTGACGGCTGTACTCGTGACGGCTGTACTCGTGACGGCTGTACTTGTGACGGCTGTACTCGTGACGGCTGTACTCGTGACGGCTGTACTCGTGACGGCTGTACTCGTGACGGCTGTACTTGTGACGGCTGTACTCGTGACGGCTGAACTCGTGACGGCTGTACTCGTGACGGCTGTACTCGTGACGGCTGTACTCGTGACGGCTGTACTCGTGACGGCTGTACTCGTGACGGCTGTACTCGTGACGGCTGTACTCGTGACGGCTGTACTCGTGACGGCTGTACTCGTGCCGGCTGTACTCGTGACGCCTGTACTCGTGCCGGCTGTACTCGTGACGGCTGTACTCGTGACGGCTGTACTCGTGACGGCTGTACCTGTGACGGCTGTACTCGTGACGGCTGTACTCGTGACGGCTGTACTCGTGACGGCTGTACTCGTGACGGCTGTACTCGTGACGCCTGTACTCGTGACGGCTGTACTCGTGCCTGCTGTACTCGTGACGCCTGTACTCGTGACGGCTGTACTCGTGACGGCTGTACTCGTGACGGCTGTACTCGTGACGGCTGTACTCGTGACGGCTGTACTCGTGCCTGCTGTACTCGTGACGCCTGTACTCGTGACGGCTGTACTCGTGCCTGCTGTACTCGTGACGGCTGTACTCGTGACGGCTGTACTCGTGACGGCTGTACTCGTGACGGCTGTACTCGTGACGGCTGTACTCGTGACGGCTGTACTCGTACACGTGGTGCTCGTCCACTTCATAACAAGTATTAACATTGGTAGTAACATTAAAGTAAGTCTGATCCCACAAGATATCATTAGTACGCCGCGTTATCCTCTTGGTCACTAACGCTTCATTAGCAAGATATCTGATGTGAGAGTCCGGCCGAGGTATTGACCCGTGTTAGTGGCCCGCTCCCCAGGCCGGGTCCTGCCCGCTCCCCGGGCCGGGTTCCTGCCCGCTCCCCCGGGCCGGGTTCCTGCCTGCTCCCCCGGGCCGGGTTCCTGCCTGCTCCTCGGGCCGGGTTCCTGCCCGCTCCCCCGGCCGGGTTCCTGCCTGCTCCCCCGGGCCGGGTTCCTGCCCGCTCCTCGGGCCGGGTTCCTGCCTGCTCCCCCGGGCCGGGTCCTGCCCGCTCCCCCGGGCCGGGTTCCTGCCTGCTCCCCCGGCCGGGTCCTGCCCGCTCCCCCGGGCCGGGTCCTGCCTGCTCCCCCGGGCCGGGTTCCTGCCTGCTCCCCCGGCCGGGTTCCTGCCTGCTCCCCCGGGCCGGGTTCCTGCCCGCTCCTCGGGCCGGGTTCCTGCCTGCTCCCCCGGGCCGGGTTCCTGCCTGCTCCCCGGGCCGGGTTCTTGCCTGCTCCCCCGGGCCGGGTTCCTGCCTGCTCCCCGGGCCGGGTTCTTGCCTGCTCCCCGGGCCGGGTTCTTGCCTGCTCCCCCGGGCCGGGTTCCTGCCTGCTCCCCGGGCCGGGTTCTTGCCTGCTCCCGGGCCGGGTTCTTGCCTGCTCCCCCGGGCCGGGTTCCTGCCTGCTCCCCCGGGCCGGGTTCCTGCCTGCTCCTCGGGCCGGGTTCTTGCCTGCTCCCCCGGGCCGGGTTCCTGCCCGCTCCCCCGGGCCGGGTTCCTGCCTGCTCCTCGGGCCGGGTTCTTGCCTGCTCCCCCGGGCCGGGTTCTTGCCTGCTCCCCCGGGCCGGGTTCTTGCCTGCTCCCCCGGGCCGGGTTCCTGCCTGCTCCTCGGGCCGGGTTCCTGCCTGCTCCCCCGGGCCGGGTTCCTGCCCGCTCCCCCGGGCCGGGTCCTGCCTGCTCCTCGGGCCGGGTTCTTGCCTGCTCCCCGGGCCGGGTTCCTGCCCGCTCCCCCGGGCCGGGTTCCTGCCTGCTCCTCGGGCCGGGTTCTTGCCTGCTCCCCCGGGCCGGGTTCTTGCCTGCTCCCCCGGGCCGGGTTCTTGCCTGCTCCCCCGGGCCGGGTTCCTGCCTGCTCCTCGGGCCGGGTTCCTGCCTGCTCCCCCGGGCCGGGTTCCTGCCCGCTCCCCCGGGCCGGGTCCTGCCCGCTTCCCGGGCCGGGTTCCTGCCCGCTCCCCCGGGCCGGGTCCTGCCTGCTCCCCCGGGCCGGGTTCCTGCCTGCTCCCCCGGGCCGGGTCCTGCCTGCTCCCCCGGGCCGGGTCCTGCCTGCTCCCCCGGGCCGGGTCCTGCCTGCTCCCCGGGCCGGGTCCTGCCCGCTCCCCGGGCCGGGTCCTGCCTGCTCCCCGGGCCGGGTCCTGCCCGCTCCCCCGGGCCGGGTCCTGCCTGCTCCCCGGGCCGGGTTCCTGCCTGCTCCCCGGGCCGGGTCCTGCCCGCTCCCCGGGCCGGGTCCTGCCCGCTCTCTCAGCCTCTCATGACTTCTCTCATCTTTCTCAATTGTAAAGCCATTATTCATAACCCGTTAAAATGGTTTATAAAAAATCAGTACATTACCAAGTGAAAATAACAGCCTAAAGCGTGATCATTGTGTCGTGTATGATGTAGAGGCTTCGTCACGGACCGTCAACAATCATTACAGTAACACAGTCATATCATCGTGATACATGTCAATGAGAAAATCCACTAGGCCCACCCCAACCACTTGGGCACGACGGTAGAGCGACGGTCTGGCTTCCTGCAGGTCGGCGTTCAATCCCCTGACAGTCCACAAGTGGTTGGGCACCATTCCTTCCCGCCGTCCCATCCCTAATCCTTATCCTGACCCCTTCCCAGGGCTATATACTGTTGTCGTAATGGCTTGGTGCTTACCCCTGACAATTTCTCCCCCTCCCACTAGGCCTATAGGTAGACACTAACCGTCGAAGGGGTCATTTAGCCCTACGAATTGCCACTCGCGTATGACTACTCGACTGGCAATGACAGGGTCGTAGGTATTGTCCTAGTGGATGTTGTCTATCATTAAAACCATACCTCGAGAGAACAGGTCTACAGCCATAGACACAATTCATAGCTTACTATTAGACTTGTACTGACGGCGAGATATATATAGTGGCAAAATATGCGGTATTCTACTCCTGGTCCAACCTTGAGAACCAGGTAGACGTCTGGACACTTGCTCCGCCTGGAGGCTGCCGGATATGGGACGCAATATTAACCAGTGGGTGTTGATTCTTGCGTCAGTCATTCCTATCCAACGCTTCATATTGTCACGGCGCCTGGAGCTTTTGTCTCCTGGTGTCACGGGCAAGTTGTCTGCGTCACGGGCAAGTTGTCTGCGTCACGGGCAAGTTGTCTGCGTCACGGGCAAGTTGTCTGCGTCACGGGCAAGTTGTCTGCGTCAAGGGCAAGTTGTCTGCGTCAAGGGCAAATTGACTGATTTTTTTCCATTTTCTGGCTGGTTCTTCAGGCGAACAGATGCCGTCCGGCACTGGCTTAGTCGAGAGGTGCTTTGTTTATTTTAGCTAATTTATTATGCACCCCATACCCTAGGGCGGTAGTGGAAAGGGTTACAGAGGCACATAATGGACTCAGGGACTGAACTCCCAAAATGCATTTAGCTAAACAAGTTAGTATTGAGCTAGTTACAAAATTTAATAATATTTTATATCAAATGGTAGAGACCATCCACACGTACAGTCTTTAAGGTAACGAACTTGTATATGTGTTGAGCCAGCTGTGTATGTGGTGAGTTAGCTGTGTATGTGGTGAGTTAGCTGTGTATGTGGTGAGTTAGCTGTGTATGTGGTGAGTTAGCTGTGTATGTGGTGAGTTAGCTGTGTATGTACTCACCTAATTGTACTCACCTAATTGTGCTTGCGGGGGTTTAGCTTTGGCTCTTTGGTCCCGCCTCTCAACTGTCAATCAACTGGTGTACAGTTTCCTGAGCCTACTGGGCTCTATCATATCTACATTTGAAACTGTGTATGGAGTCAGCCTCCACCACATCACTGCCTAGTGCATTCCATTTACTAACTACTCTGACACTGAAAAAGTTCTTTCTAATGTCTCTGTGGCTCATTTGGGTACTCAGCTTCCACCTGTGTCCCCTTGTTCGCGCCCCTCCAGTGTTGAATAGTTCATCCTTGTTTACCCGGTCAATTCCCCTGAGGATTTTGTAGGTTGTGATCATGTCTCCCCTTACTCTTCTGTCTTCCAGCGTCGTAAGTTGCATTTCCCGCAGCCTTTCCTCATAACTCATGCCTCTTAGTTCTGGGACTAGTCTAGTAGCATACCTTTGGACTTTTTCCAGCTTCGTCTTGTGCTTGACAAGGTACGGGCTCCATGCTGGGGCCGCGTACTCCAGGATTGGTCTTACATATGTGGTGTACAAGATTCTGAATGATTCCTTACACAGGTTCCTGAACGCCGTTCTGATATTAGCCAGCCTCGCATATGCCGCAGACGTTATTCTCTTTATGTGGACTTCAGGAGACAGGTTTGGTGTGATATCACCTCCTAGATCTTTCTCTCTGTCTGTTTCATTAAGTACTTCATCCCCTATTCTGTATCCTGTGTCTGGCCTCCTGTATCCACTGCCTAGTTT
>WNGS01164642.1:4318-29597 GCA_020271785.1 Procambarus virginalis | reverse complement strand
AACTATACCTCCCCTTGCTGCTGTTAACACAACTATACCTCCTATTGCTACTGTTAACACCTTAACTATACCTCCCCTTGCTGCTGTTAACATCTTAACTATACCTCCCTTTGCTGCTGTTAACACATTAACTATACCTCCCCTTGCTGCTGTTAACACTTAACTATACCTCCCCTTGCTGCTGTTAACACAACTATACCTCCCCTTGCTGCTGTTAACACCTTAAACTATACCTCCCCTTGCTGCTGTTAACACAACTATACCTCCCCTTGCTGCTGTTAACACCTTAACTATACCTCCCCTTGCTGCTGTTAACACCTTAACTATACCTCCCCTTGCTGCTGTTAACACAACTATACCTCCCCTTGCTGCTGTTAACACATTAACTATACCTCCCCTTGCTGCTGTTAACACCTTAACTATACCTGCCCTTGCTGCTGTTAACACCTTAACTATACCTCCCCTTGCTGCTGTTAACACAACTATACCTCCCCTTGCTGCTGTTAACACCTTAACTATACCTCCCCTTGCTGCTGTTAACACCATAACTATACCTCCCCTTGCTGCTGTTAACACCTTAACTATACCTCCCTTGCTGCTGTTAACACAACTATACCTCCCTTGCTGCTGTTAACACATTAACTATACCTCCCCTTGCTGCTGTTAACACCATAACTATACCTCCCCTTGCTGCTGTTACACCTTACTATACCTCCCCTTGCTGCTGTTAACACACACTATACCTCCCCTTGCTGCTGTTAACACATTAACTATACCTCCCCTTGCTGCTGTTAACACCTTAACTATACCTCCCCTTGCTGCTGTTAACACTTAACTATACCTCCCCTTGCTGCTGTTAACACAACTATACCTCCCCTTGCTGCTGTTAACACATTAACTATACCTCCCCTTGCTGCTGTTAACACCTTAACTATACCTCCCCTTGCTGCTGTTAACACCTTAACTATACCTCCCTTGCTGCTGTTAACACCTTAACTATACCTCCCCTTGCTGCTGTTAACACTAACTATACCTCCCCTTGCTGCTGTTAACACTTAACTATACCTCCCCTTGCTGCTGTTAACACTTAACTATACCTCCCCTTGCTGCTGTTAACACCTTAACTATACCTCCCTTGCTGCTGTTAACACATTAACTATACCTCCCCTTGCTGCTGTTAACACCTTAACTATACCTCCCCTTGCTGCTGTTAACACAACTATACCTCCCCTTGCTGCTGTTAACACTTAACTATACCTGCCCTTGCTGCTGTTAACACCTTAACTATACCTCCCTTGCTGCTGTTAACACAACTATACCTCCCCTTGCTGCTGTTAACACCTAAACTATACCTCCCCTTGCTGCTGTTAACACAACTATACCTCCCCTTGCTGCTGTTAACACCTTAACTATACCTCCCCTTGCTGCTGTTAACACCTTAACTATACCTCCCCTTGCTGCTGTTAACACAACTATACCTCCCCTTGCTGCTGTTAACACATTAACTATACCTCCCCTTGCTGCTGTTAACACCTTAACTATACCTGCCCTTGCTGCTGTTAACACCTTAACTATACCTTCCCTTGCTGGTGTTAACACAACTATACCTCCCCTTGCTGCTGTTAACACCTTAACTATACCTCCCCTTGCTGCTGTTAACACCTTAACTATACCTCCCCTTGCTGCTGTTAACACCTTAACTATACCTCCCCTTGCTGGTGTTAACACAACTATACCTCCCCTTGCTGCTGTTAACACATTAACTATACCTCCCCTTGCTGCTGTTAACACCTTAACTATACCTCCCCTTGCTGCTGTTAACACCTTAACTATACCTCCCCTTGCTGCTGTTAACACAACTATACCTCCCCTTGCTGCTGTTAACACATTAACTATACCTCCCCTTGCTGCTGTTAACACCTTAACTATACCTCCCCTTGCTGCTGTTAACACCTTAACTATACCTCCCCTTGCTGCTGTTAACACAACTATACCTCCCCTTGCTGCTGTTAACACATTAACTATACCTCCCCTTGCTGCTGTTAACACCTTAACTATACCTCCCCTTGCTGCTGTTAACACCTTAACTATACCTCCCCTTGCTGCTGTTAACACCTTAACTATACCTCCCCTTGCTGCTGTTAACACCTTAACTATACCTCCCCTTGCTGCTGTTAACACCTTAACTATACCTCCCCTTGCTGCTGTTAACACTTAACTATACCTCCCCTTGCTGCTGTTAACACTTAACTATACCTCCCTTGCTGCTGTTAACACCTTAACTATACCTCCCCTTGCTGCTGTTAACACAACTATACCTCCCCTTGCTGCTGTTAACACATTAACTATACCTCCCCTTGCTGCTGTTAACACCTTAACTATACCTCCCCTTGCTGCTGTTAACACCTTAACTATACCTCCCCTTGCTGGTGTTAACACAACTATACCTCCCCTTGCTGCTGTTACACCTTAACTATACCTCCCCTTGCTGCTGTTAACACCTTAACTATACCTCCCCTTGCTGCTGTTAACATCTTAACTATACCTCCCCTTGCTGCTGTTAACACCTTAACTATACCTCCCCTTGCTGCTGTTAACACCTTAACTATACCTCCCCTTGCTGCTGTTAACATCTTAACTATACCTCCCCTTGCTGCTGTTAACACCTTAACTATACCTCCCCTTGCTGCTGTTAACACAACTATACCTCCCCTTGCTGCTGTTAACATCTTAACTATACCTCCCCTTGCTGCTGTTAACACATTAACTATACCTTCCCTTGCTGCTGTTAACATCTTAACTATACCTCCCCTTGCTGCTGTTAACACTTAACTATACCTCCCCTTGCTGCTGTTAACACCTTAACTATACCTCCCCTTGCTGCTGTTAACATCTTAACTATACCTCCCCTTGCTGCTGTTAACACCTTAACTATACCTCCCCTTGCTGCTGTTAACACCTTAACTATACCTCCCCTTGCTGCTGTTAACATCTTAACTATACCTCCCCTTGCTGCTGTTAACACCTTAACTATACCTCCCCTTGCTGCTGTTAACACCTTAACTATACCTCCCCTTGCTGCTGTTAACACCTTAACTATACCTCCCCTTGCTGCTGTTAACACCTTAACTATACCTGCCCTTGCTGCTGTTAACATCTTAACTATACCTCCCCTTGCTGCTGTTAACACCTTAACTATACCTCCCTTGCTGCTGTTAACATCTTAACTATACCTTCCCTTGCTGCTGTTAACACCTTAACTATACCTCCCCTTGCTGCTGTTAACATAACTATACCTCCCCTTGCTGCTGTTAACACAACTATACCTCCCCTTGCTGCTGTTAACACAACTATACCTCCCCTTGCTGCTGTTAACATAACTATACCTCCCCTTGCTGCTGTTAACACCTTAACTATACCTCCCCTTGCTGCTGTTAACACCTTAACTATACCTTCCCTTGCTGCTGTTAACATCTTAACTATACCTCCCCTTGCTGCTGTTAACACCTTAACTATACCTCCCCTTGCTGCTGTTAACATCTTAACTATACCTCCCCTTGCTGCTGTTAACACCTTAACTATACCTGCCCTTGCTGCTGTTAACACCTTAACTATACCTCCCCTTGCTGCTGTTAACACCTTAACTATACCTCCCCTTGCTGCTGTTAACATCTTAACTATACCTCCCCTTGCTGCTGTTAACACCTTAACTATACCTGCCCTTGCTGCTGTTAACATCATAACTATACCTCCCCTTGCTGCTGTTAACACATTAACTATACCTCCCCTTGCTGCTGTTAACATCTTAACTATACCTCCCCTTGCTGCTGTTAACACCTTAACTATACCTGCCCTTGCTGCTGTTAACATCTTAACTATACCTCCCCTTGCTGCTGTTAACACCTTAACTATACCTCCCCTTGCTGCTGTTAACATCTTAACTATACCTCCCCTTGCTGCTGTTAACACATTAACTATACCTGCCCTTGCTGCTGTTAACACCTTAACTATACCTTCCCTTGCTGCTGTTAACATCTTAACTATACCTCCCCTTGCTGCTGTTAACACCTTAACTATACCTCCCCTTGCTGCTGTTAACACCTTAACTATACCTTCCCTTGCTGCTGTTAACACCTTAACTATACCTGCCCTTGCTGCTGTTAACATCTTAACTATACCTCCCCTTGCTGCTGTTAACATCTTAACTATACCTCCCCTTGCTGCTGTTAACACCTTAACTATACCTCCCCTTGCTGCTGTTAACATAACTATACCTCCCCTTGCTGCTGTTAACACCTTAACTATACCTCCCCTTGCTGCTGTTAACACAACTATACCTCCCCTTGCTGCTGTTAACACATTAACTGTACCTCCCCTTGCTGCTGTTAACACAACTATACCTCCCCTTGCTGCTGTTAACATAACTATATCTGCCCTTGCTGCTGTTAACACAACTATACCTGCCCTTGCTGCTGTTAACATAACTATACCTCCCCTTGCTGCTGTTCACACAACTATACCTCCCCTTGCTGCTGTTAACACTTTAACTATACCTCCCTTTGCTGCTGTTAACACATTAACTATACCTCCCCTTGCTGCTGTTAACACATTAACTATTCCTCCCCTTGCTGCTGTTAACACAACTATACCTGCCCTTGCTGCTGTTAACACAACTATACCTCCCCTTGCTGCTGTTAACACAACTATACCTCCCCTTGCTGCTGTTAACACAACTATACCTTCCCTTGCTGCTGTTATCACAACTATACCACCCCTTGCTGCTGTTAACACAACTATACCTTCCCTTGCTGCTGTTAACACAACTATACCTCCCTTTGCTGCTGTTAACACAACTATACCTCCCCTTGCTGCTGTTAACATAACAATATCTGCCCATGCCAATATCATCAATTCTAAACTAACTACATTTTCTGCATGTCTGATATTACTACCTGTATATTAATGAGCATTTCTTCCATTGACGTTATTATAATGAAATTGAAAAGTGTGTTTTTGGTGGGGTAGGTGAGTGCTTTCTTGTTGTAGCTGTGGCTGGGGGTGCGTGAGTCCTCTGCTCTTGACGACCTTAACCTCCTACGGAAACAGGTGATTCAGTGGCAGGAGCGTTAAAGTGGCCTGACTCACCTGGTTTGTATCTTAGGTGCCCGTTTCTCTACTCTATCCTCTCAACCCAGGTGTAACCCGCCTCTCCTGATAGATGAGACGGCAATCCCAGTTTGGCACAGGCTGCCCATTTTTGGGTCATTCATGCGGTACAGGGCGTTGCTCTAGAAGATAGAGATCCTGAAGAGTTTCCTACTGAAGGTCGGAGAGCGTCCAGAGAGCAAGTTCAATGGGAACTGGAGTTTGTGTGATGGCTGGCTTTTTAAAATTGTTGGTCTGCTTTTGATCTTATACCAGATAGGCAGCTGCATGAGGCATGAGACTGTGGGACCTCACTAGGACAGATAGGAGAATGAAAAGTCTTCACGAGAAGACATAGATATGAAGATTGAGTCTTTACAGGAAAATGACCATCGGGGCTTGGGTTCGGAAGTACCTTAACAGGACAGATAGGAGAATGAAAGGCCTTCGCAAGAGGACATAGATATGGAGATTGTGTCTTTATACGAGAATGACTATTTGGGCTTGGATTCGGACGTACCTCACTAGGACAGATAGGAGAATGATAGGCCTTCGCAAGAGGACATAGATATGGAAATTGAGTCTTTATACGAGAATTGCCTTCGAGGCTTGGACTCCGACGTACTTCACTAGGACAGATAGGAGAATGAAAAGCCTTCGCAAGAGGACATAGATATGGAGATTGTGTCTTTATACGAGAATGACTATTTGGGCTTGGATTCGGACGTACCTCACTAGGACAGATAGGAGAATGATAGGCCTTCGCAAGAGGACATAGATATGGAAATTGAGTCTTTATACGAGAATTGCCTTCGAGGCTTGGACTCCGACGTACTTCACTAGGACAGATAGGAGAATGAAAGGCCTTCGCAAGAGGACATAGATATGGAGATTGTGTCTTTATACGAGAATGACTATTTGGGCTTGGATTCGGACGTACCTCACTAGGACAGATAGGAGAATGATAGGCCTTCGCAAGAGGACATGGATATGGAAATTGAGTCTTTATACGAGAATTGCCTTCGAGGCTTGGGTTCGGATGTTTTAACGAGTCTTGATGGCACAGACGATTTAGAAGATACTTGCCAAGAGGATCTCTCCTGGGACCTCGACGAGCTCATAGACATTCTCCAGGGCACAAGGTTTAAAGGGTTCGGCCTTAGTCTATAAGCTCCAGGAGGGATTACAAAGGAAATTATTTACCGGGAATTGGACGCCTTTAGAAACACGACACCTGTCAAGTCAGTGAAGGACGCTTGTGCTCGCCTAAGAAGGAAATTTGAATTCATCGAGATTTCCGAGAATGGGCTGCTAGCTTTCTGCACAGAAAACTGGTTCCCTGAGTGCCCACTGATCGTGCTGAGGACCCCACCAATCAGGGTCGATACCTTCCTCCTGTATGAGCAGTGGGGCGGCTTCAACCTCAGCTTCTTGAGACACATGAAAATGAAAATTGGTCCGACTCCACTATGATCATCTTTGGAACGATTTACAATTACATCAATAGTATGATAATTGTAATTGTCTTTGTGTGTGTGTGTGTGTGTGGAAACCTGGCCTAAGGGGAACCGTTTTAACTTTCTCGGCTCTCGCCCATAGGCCTGGCGGAGTTTTCATTTTTTCCAGACGGTGGCCATAGGCTTAGGGGTGTTTTCATTTTTCGTATCATTTATCGCCCGCTTTCTTCTGTCATATATAATTTTCCAAAGTGGTAATTAAACAGCTCCCTTCTAGCCCCTGCTACTTTTACCCCAAGGAGATTAAACGATCTCCTTCAGCAGCAACAGAAATCAGGAGCTTCCGCTCATCATCTTTTCCTCCAACCACTTGGGTTAGACGGTAGAGCGACGGTTTCGCTTCATGCAGGTCGGCGTTCAATCCCCGATCGTCCAAGTGATTGGGTACCATTCCTTCCCACTCCCGTCCCATCCCAAGTCCTTATCCTAACCCCTTCCAAGTGCTATATAGTCGTAATGGCTTGAAGCTTTCCCTTGATAATTCTCTCTCTCTCTTCATCTTCCCTCAATAAGTGCGTTTTCAGTGATGGCGCATATAATCCCATTTTCAATTAATATTTCTGGATTAAAGATCGCGTATAGAACATAAGACTGAAATTGCAGAAGGCCTTTATGGAGGAGCTAACAGCCTCTCCTTATATATGTCCTCCTCATATTGGGGCAATCATTACCCTAATTTAGATCCCTTTTTCATACCCATTGTGTCCACTTATACCCTTCAATCTTGTCACATATAAACTGTAGAAGATTCAGTCAATGCCCTGTTAGTAGCCAGTTAATATGCATTGTATCCACTTATACACCTCTATCATGTCACCTATAAACAAACTGCAGAAGATTCTAGCAATACTCTGTTAATAGCCAGTTAAAACCCATTGTATCCATTTATACCCTTCAGTTATGTCACTCTATCAATATGCAGAAGGCCCTATTAATATAGACCTTTATTAAGAAGCCTGCACATCAACTTTGGTGCTAAGGGCCTTCACAAGCAACTCCACTTCTAACCTAAAGTCTTGAACGGAATCGGGTCGATTGCTAGGAGGCTTTAAATCTATCAATTGATAGAAAAGATTAGCTATACTTAGTTCTTTATTGTAGTAGATGTCTTTCATCAACTTTATTTATTTATTTTATTTATTTATTTATTTATTTTTTATATACAAGAAGGTACATTGGGTTTGTGAGAATACATTGAATAGGACAGTATTTCCGATCTTGTAAAGCCACTAGTACGCGCAGCGTTTCGGGCAGGTCCTTAATCTAACAGATAATTTTAAGTAGGTAATTTCTATCATAATTGATAAATGATAACAAATACATTACAAGAGAAAAATGAGATGAGAGAGCTTAGTAAGTATATTAAAGCACATTGTTATATTAAAGCTCTAATTGATTAGATTGAACAGCTTGATTGGTAATTAACAAGATTAATAGACACCATACAGCAGATTGCCAGCACATATAAGACAGCAATGAACACAATGGTAAAGATGTTCAGATTGGGTACATAAAGATTGGGAGACTGGGTAGCAATAGATACAGATAAACAAGAATAATAAACACCATACAACAGATTAGCAGCACATATAAGAAGACAGCAATGATCACAATGGTAAAGATGTTCAAATTGGGAACATAAAGGTTGGGAGATTGGGTAGCAATAGATACAGTGCAATTTTAAGGCAAAAGGTGAAAAACTATGAAGATGAAATTAGGTACTTTTTAGTATTGATTTTGAATGATGTAAAAGTTGGACAGCTTTTCAATTCAATAGGGAGTGAGTTCCATAAACTGGGTCCCTTTATTTGCATAGAGTGTTTACACAGATTAAGTTTAACTCTGGGGATATCAAAGAGATATTTATTTCTGGTGTGGTGATAATGGGTCCTATTACATCTGTCCAGGAAGAGTTTCAGAGCAGGATTTGCATTTAAGAACAGGGTTTTGTAAATGTAGTTGACACAAGAGAATTTATGGAGTGAGATTATGTTTAGCATGTTTAGGGAGTTAAACAAGGGGGCTGAGTGTTGTCTGAAAGCAGAATTTGATATTATTCTGATAGCAGATTTTTGCTGGGTGATGATGGACTTGAGATGGTTTGCAGTGGTTGAACCCCATGCACAGATACCATAGTTGAGATAGGGATAGATTAGTGCATAATATAGAGAGATGAGAGCAGAGTTAGGTACATAATATCTGATTTTGGAGAGTATACCAACTGTTTTAGACACTTTCCTAGTTATGTGTTGTATGTGGGTACTGAAGTTGAGTCTCTTGTCTAGGAATAGGCCAAGAAATTTTCCATCATTTTTATTGCTAATGTTTACATTGTCTATCTGAAGCTGAATTGCATTTGTAGATTTGCATCCAAATAAGATGTAGTAGGTCTTTTCTATGTTAAGTGTTAGTTTGTTGGTTGACATCCATAAGTGGACTTTTTTTAGTTCATTATTAACAACATTATTTAGTGTATGTGGGTTGGGGTTAGAGTAGATGAGGGTAGTATCATCAGCAAACAAAATAGGTTTCAGAATGTTAGAGACATTAGGCAGATCATTGATGTATATAAGAAATAGAAGAGGTCCCAAGATACTACCCTGTGGCACTCCAACGGTTATTGGTAGAGTGGTATTATTGATGGCTACACATTGGTGTCTATCACTAAGATAGGATTGGATATAGTCCAGTGCATGGCCTCGGATTCCATAATGATGGAGTTTACATAAGAGGTAATTGTGATTAACAGTATCAAAGGCCTTTCTCAGGTCAATGAAGAGTCCAATCGGAAACTCATTTTTGTCAAGGGCTGAGTAAATTATATCAAGGAGACTAATAATTGCATCGTTGGTACTCTTTTGGGAGCGGAAGCCAAACTGACAGGGGCTAAGAATGTCGAATTTTACGAGATAGGAGTAGAGCTGTTTGTAGATAATTTTTTCAAATATTTTTGATAGAATGGGTAGGTTCGATATTGGTCTATAGTTGTTTATGTCTGCCGGATTACCTCCTTTATGAACTGGCGTTACTCTTGCTTTTTTAAGGATATCAGGGAAGGTATGACACTCAAGGGATTTGTTGAACAGCAGAGCTATAGGTGGCGCAAGGGCATGGGAGGCGCTCTTGTATACAATGGATGGGATTTCACTGACGTTCCCAGCTTTGGTTTTTAGTGAGTGTATGATGGACACAACATCTGTCGGGCTGACTGGTGAAAGGAGAAGAGAGTTTGGATAGCTGCCTGAGAGATATGTGTTGATATGTGTCTGAGTCTGTGGGATTTTACTTGCAAGGTTAGCACCAATCGATGAAAAGAAGCTATTAAATTCATTCGCCATTTCTAAATCAGATGACGGTGTAAGGCCATCCTTAGAGAGTGTTATCTGGTTGTGGGAGTGTTGTTTAGTTCCTAGGATATTAGAGATGGTATTCCATGTGCTTTTCATGTTGCCTTTTGCTTCTTTGAATCTAGTCTCATAATATGAAAGTTTAGCTTTTCTTATGATACTGGTAAGCACAGATGAGTACCTTTTAACTACTTCCTTTGTAACTAGGCCACTCCTAAAATTCTTTTCATATTCATGTTTTTTGTTGATTGATTTAATTATGCCACTTGTGAGCCACGGGTTATTTTTTCTTTTATCAGTTACTTGTTTGGTAAGGAGGGGACAGTGAGTGTTGTAGAGGCTTAGAGTTTTGGAGAGAAAGAGGTTAGTTAATGAGTTTATATCCTGTATATTATTAAATTCCGATTCCCAGTTAACATTGTGAAGTGCATTAGAGAGATTGCCTAAAGCTGATTCACTGTGTAGCCTGAATGAGAGTTTCTTGGTTTCTGGTGGTGTTGTGTCCATGTTTGCTATGAGGAAGGTAGGATAGTGGTCAGTTGTTCTGTCATAAATTACCCCAGATGTAAGGGGAGCTGTTATATTAGTCCATAGGTGATCCAGGGTGGTGGCAGATGTTTGAGTGACTCGGGTGGGCTTGGTGATTGTGGGGATTAGCATACAGGAGTGCATGCTGTTACGGAAATAGTCAACTTGAGGGTTGTTTTGAAGACCCAGGTCAATATTGAAATCACCTCCCAGAATGATGTGATTTTTGTTGAGATTGTTATTTATGATAAGATTCCTTACGTTGTCTGAAAATGAAGCTATGTTGGTATTAGGAAATCTATAGATGGCACCGATAGTCAGGGAGGATTTAAGGGATTTACTGGAGAACTTGGCAAAAGTATATTCACAATAGTCGTCTCTATCACTAATAACACTATTGCAAATGAAGGTATCTTTGTAATATATTGCTGTGCCACCTCCTTTTTTGTTAGGCCTGCAGTTATGAATGGCTTTATAACCAGCTAAATTGTAGAGTTGGGTATAGTCATTACTTAGCCAAGTTTCCGTTAAAATGATGAATGATAATTTAGTACCTAGTGCTGTAAGTAGAGCATTTATATCATCAAAATGTTTACCAAGTGACCTGACATTTTGGTTGAAGACTGATAAGCAGGTGCTATTTAGGAGTTTGTTTTTTGCAAGATTTGCTGTGTAATACCTGCAATAATGATGATCAATGTGCTGATTTGTGTGGATATGGGACAGAAGATTTCGATCAGGATCAATATCAGTAAGCATATAGATAAAATAATGTCACGATAATATAAGATAAGCAATTACAGGAACAGTTAAATACTAAATCTGCTGTAAATAGAAAGTAATTATAGCAAAACACAACAATACAATAATATAACAATACAATAAAAGCTTACAAAGTGCTAAGTCTACTAAAATTAGAGAATAATTATAGCAGAACACAACAATAAATGCAAGTAAGTTATAGTAGTGCATATAATATATATATAATAGTATATAAATGCAAGTAAATGAATGCAAGTAATTATAGTAAAACACAACAATAAATGCAAGTAAACAAGAGAATTGAAACAAATAGAAGTAGAATAAAGGTCACTAGATAGCCATGGAGGATACACAAGTTTGGTGGAGAGAACAAAAAAGAAAAGTAGAGACTGTCAAAATGAATATAAAAAATTTGACAAATGATAGTTGTAAGTAAAATAATCTTAAAGATAATAAATTTTATTTAGCTTAGTTTTTAACCTATAATTAGTATGAACTTAATTAAGAGAATAAAATGAGATCAATAATTAATTTCAATAAATGATTTAAATCATTACAATTAAATTTAAAATTTAAAAAGAATAGGGTAAGATTAGATTTAAGAGTAAAATTTTACAATGATACTGAGGTAGATGCTTACATAAGTGCATGGAGACTTGACGGATTATTTAGGAAATTATATGAATGAGAGAACATTAGGTAAATGGTAAGGCAGAGACAGCACCTTGGACAAAGTTAGATTAAGTTAGGTTAGGCTCAGGCACTGAAAGAGTTATTTTAAGTACTGGTATTGGTCGGGTTCAGGTTTTCAGATATACCACAATCACTAAAGAAGGCCAGTAGTTGTTGGTCACACTTTATTTCATATCTTTTTCCTGCACTTTCCTTCTTTGCAATAATCGTTCCATTCCTAGTGTAGCACTGCTTGATAAGACCAGGGTTCTGTTTGCGAATTTGACGCAGCCTGAAGAGGAGGGATCCACGCTGCTTTGTAAGACACTCATTTATATAGAGGTTGGTTTTTTGCTTAGCAGCTGATTGTATGAGGTCAAACTTAACAGAGGGATTTGCAAGTTTGATGAGCATTCTCCTACTGCTACGGGAACTGTTTTTATCTATCCTGATAGCTGATTTGATATCAACATTGACTTTGATCTTTGAATTAATTAGGGTGTGGGCTATGTTACAACAATTCTCACCTTGTTGTTCATCAGGTAGATCAGTAGAGCTAATTATCAGGGAGTCATGAAGTTGTTGTTGCTCTAGGTCATCTTCGGAAGCCGCCTGGTGAATGTGAAGGAGATTGATCTGTTTTTCCAGCTTTTGAAGGAGGTCACTTTGAGCTGAGAGGGTTTCCTCGGCCTGAATCTTATGTATTTGATCCATTGCATCATTTGCAACAGTTTGTAAGTTGAGAATTTCTTGGTTGTTGTTCGTCGACGATTCAAGGAGGCGATCTATGGTATGTTGTTGTTGGGTGACTGTGGCTTGGAGGGCCGAAATAGCTTCAGATTGCATTCGCACAAGGTTGTGAAGTTTCTGCAGCCATGGGTTACTTCTGAGAGGTTTGAAGTTTAGACAGGGAGCCATAGATTGGATGAATTCTAAAGCTTGAGATTCGAGTTGAGTTGAAGGGGGGAGTGAGGAGGGGGAGCGGATGCTGTGTTTACCAACATCGGCGAGGATTGCAGCGTTGCCAGTGTTCCATTCAGATCTCTAGGAGTTAAGGATGAAGAGCGAGAGGCACCCCTACCTTGCTTGTTGCTATGTTTGGGCATGTTTTCGGCGATAGATTCTTGGTAGTGTTCCTAGAGGTAGATACTTGGAGAATTATAGTGGGGATAGGCGTGTAGTGAACGCTTGGCAGAAGGGTCGTAGATAGGCAGGCGAAAATTGGTTAATTTTGGTTGATTACTGTTGAGGTTCACTGTGAGTTATGGCATATTAAGTCTCCATGCACTTAACTCATGCTGGGCAGCAGTTAGGCCATGCAACGTTGAGTGGAGACGAAATCAACACAAATTTTCTGCAGCAGTGCCGGTGCCGGTACCACCCGCCAGCAGTCTTCCCGCCAGCAGTCTTCCCGCCAGCAGTCTTCCCGCCAGCAGTCTTCCCGCCAACAGTCTTCCCGCCGCCAGCAGTCTTCCCGCCAGCAGTCTTCCCGCCAGCAGTCTTCCCGCCAGCAGTCTTCCCGCCAGCAGTCTTCCCGCCAACAGTCTTCCCGCCGCCAGCAGTCTTCCCGCCAGCAGTCTTCCCGCCAGCAGTCTTCCCGCCAGCAGTCTTCCCGCCAGCAGTCTTCCCGCCAACAGTCTTCCCGCCAGCAGTCTTCCCGCCAGCAGTCTTCCCGCCAGCAGTCTTCCCGCCAGCAGTCTTCCCGCCAGTAGTCTTCCCGCCAGCAGTCTTCCCGCCAACAGTCTTCCCGCCAACAGTCTTCCCGCCAACAGTCTTCCCGCCAACAGTCTTCCCGCCAACAGTCTTCCCGCCAACAGTCTTCCCGCCAGCAGTCTTCCCGCCAACAGTCTTCCCGCCAACAGTCTTCCCGCCAACAGTCTTCCCGCCAACAGTCTTCCCGCCAGCAGTCTTCCCGCCAACAGTCTTCCCGCCAACAGTCTTCCCGCCAACAGTCTTCCCGCCAGCAGTCTTCCCGCCAGCAGTCTTCCCGCCAACAGTCTTCCCGCCAGCAGTCTTCCCGCCAGCAGTCTCCCGCCAGCAGTCTTCCCGCCAACAGTCTTCCCGCCAGCAGTCTTCCCGCCAACTGTATAGTTATATCATAGGTGTCCTCATCAAGGGACAGATTAGTTATAACCTTCGTAGCTTCCGTTTTGAGGATGCTTTGAAGGTATGTGAACTTTGTCACCTTCGGTATGGATGTCTTAGAATGAACTTGAGTGTTAAAGACTAAAAAGTGTCCCAATTTTCCTCGTCCAGTCCAGCAAAGGTTGGTAAGTCCAGAGGAGGAGGCAACTGTGCCTCTGACTGTGCTGCACTGGACTGAGACACTATGTTAAGTGCTGCTTAATGTGCACCTTGTAAGTTGAGCCAAAGACTCAACTTAGTTTGAGTATCATCCTCGTACATTGCCGTTTGTGTCATGATTTGATTCATATCATCAGGGTCAGTGAGTGTTACTGGCAATGATCGCATCTCCCTATAATTCGATCCTTCTTGTTACTTGATCGAATTTCTTATCAGCAATCCGTAGATCGAATCAACTGGTGACTCTTGTGAAAGAGTCGGCGTTCAATTCCCGACCGTCCAAGTGGTTGGGCACCATTCCTTTCCTCCCCGTCCAGTCCCAAATCCTTATCCTGACCCCTTCCACGTGCTCTATAGTCGTAATGGCTTGGCGCTTTCCCCCTGATAGTTCCCTCCCCTTGTTAGGTGACCCTTCTCTGCAGCTAAGACAAGCTTTATTTTCTATGGATCAGCCATACTGACTGATTGGTTTAGTTTAGATGGTCCCAGAACTTCTATGTGAAACTAACGTATTTGTTCATAGGAATGGATAATATTGAGTAGTAATAGCCTAGGGTTATATCCTGTCACTAGGCTACAATATCCTCCCTCCTTGGAGGTTTGATATAAAGTAATTTATATGTATAATCATACACACAAATGATATGAGTGGTAATCAGTGTCACTGTTGGAGTACTTCAAATTTGATCTTCAAAATCACCCCAAGTTGGTATAGAGACACTTATTAACACTCAAATGTGATTATAGCAAGCTGCCAGAGGCTTCGGCCAGAGGATTAGCTACCCCTGAATATGTAGTAGTTTGGGACCCCGTCAGCGTGTTGCTGAAGCCCTCTGCCAGTGAGTAGTTGAGAGCGAAGGTTGGGTGTAGGCACGTCGTGATACTGTGTGGGTGGAGTGGTCCAAGTAGAAAGGTGAACCCTCACATGAACAATGTGTACCTGGAATGTGGATTCAGTGGGCTTAATGAACACTGTTGTTGTATTGTGCTCGAGTGAAAGAGGCACTTTGTACATACGCATAGTAATAATCTGTTACGTAAATATATTGGTGAATGGAATCGTGTATTGTTTACCTCCCCTCGCCCCCCCCCCCCTTATTTATGCATTGCACTACTAGTCTATAGAGCCGATTCTTGAAAGCTTACTACCAATCTTGGGTGGATATAGAATAAGAAGTCATAACAACAAGAACCCAGTTACTGGCCCAAAGTGGTCGTAACAACTTGTTTTAGTGAATTTATATCCATTTTATAGTACGGCGACGAAAACTGAACTGCATTATCTAAATAGCGCCTAAACAGAGCAAGATATATAGGAAGAACAACTCCAGGTGTCTTACTACTAATGCTTCGATTAAAAAAATCCAGTGTCCTATTTGCCTTATTACAAACATTTATGTATTGATTTTTTGGTTTTAAATTCTTACTAGTCATAACTCTCAGATCCCTTTTGCAATCAGACTTCACAATCTCGACGCCATCTTGCTCGCATCTTGTAACTCTGTCATCATTACCTACCCTCAAAACCTTTCATTGTCAGCATTAATCTGCATCTGTCAATCTTTTGTTTCCTTTTGTATAGTCATGTGCAATCCAACTTAATATAGCACCCCAATACCATGAGCCTCTATCTTTTTAATCAATCTTTCATGTGGTACTATATCATAGTTTTGCTGAAGTCAAGGTACACAACATCACAAATCTTCACACTATCAACTGCCTCAACTGTGCTCGAATAAAATGATAGCAAATTTGTCAAAAATGGACAGCCATTTGTAAAACCATGTTGTGAATCATTTATTAATTTACATTTTTCAAGATGAAAACCAATGGTATCTGTAATTATCGATTCAAGTAACATTCCCGCAATAGACGTTAAGGCTAATTGTCAGATAGTTTGAGGCAAGTGAACTACCTCTTTTCTTGAAGATTGTAACCACGTTAGCAACCTTCCACGACTCTGGCACTCTGCCTTACTCAAAAGATTTATTAAATATGGTAGACAATGGCTTGCAAAGCTCCTCTTTGCATTCCTTAAGCACCATGGCAAACACTTCGTTTGGCCCTGGGATATGTTTGAACTGAGTTCTACTATTTGGTTAATAACATCCTCCCTGGTAACTGCTAAACTAGTCAACCTGTCCTCTTCCCCCACCCACATAGGCTTGTTCGGCTGAAGGCATAATGTTAGGTTCCTCTTTAGTAAATACAAAGATAAAATAATTATTAAAAATTCTACTTGTCTCTTCATCGTTATCAGTTATCTGACCGTCTCGGTTTTAATGGACATTATCCTTTCCCTAATCTTTGTTCGATATAACTGAAAAAAAAACTTTAGAATTTGTCTTTGCTTATCCTGCTATGCGAACTTCATAGTTTTTCTTTTCCCTCCTTAACTCTTTGTCATAACTCTTTTTGTCATTTAGCAGTCTCCGTGGTGTAGTGGTAAGACACTCACCTGGCGTTCCGCGAGCGCTATGTCATGGGTTCGTATCCTGGCCGGGGAGGATTTACTGGGCGCAATTCCTTAACTGTAGCCTCTGTTTAACGCAACAGTAAAATGTGTACTTGGATGAAAAAACGATTCTTCGCGGCGGGGATCGTATTCCAGGGACCTGCCCGAAACGCTACGCGTACTAGTGGCTGTACAAGAATGTAACAACTCTTGTATATATCTCAAAAAAAAAAAAAATTCTAACCAGTTGGACGATATTCTTGTTCTAAACTGACTTCACCATTCTTTATCCTTTTGTACCAAGCTCTTTTACTACCTATAAAGTTCTTCAGGTCATTTGTTATCCATTTCGGGTCATTAATATTTGATTTATTCAATTTGTATGGTATACTACGTTCCTGTTTTTTTGCTTAGAATATTTTGAAATCCACATCGAAATCCCTTTTTACATCGCCCATCGCTGGGTTCACGACTCGCTTCAAGACTGGCCAATGCCTCATGCCAAAGACTTTCCAATCTATTTCACCCAAAAAAATTTCTTAGGCTTTGAAAATCAGCTTTTCGAAAATCTGGCACTTTAACAGAATTTTCCCCTAGAGATCTATTCCATTCTACACTTAATCTGATTTCTTTGTGATCACTGTTCCCTAGCTCACACCGTATTTCGATGTCATTTATTTGTGTTTCCCTGTTAGTTAACACTAAGTCAAAAATTTATTTTCATGCTTTGGTTTCTTAATGTGTTGCATAAGAAAGCAATCGTCAATTAATTCTAGAAAATCTTCTGCTTTATTTTTCCCTGTTCAGTTAAACCAGTTTATTCCACTAAAATTAGTCACCCATGACACACATACTGTTAGACCTGGATGCTCTAGATATTTCATCCCATGGATGCTTTGCTTCCATTCTGTCTGGGTTTGGTGGCTTGTATATAACTCCTATTATAAGATTATTTGTGTTTTTCGTTTAATTCAAGCCAAATAGTTTGTGTGTGGCTCAGTTTTCATTCCCTCTTTGAGATTACATTTCAAATTTTCCCTAACATATATTGCTACTCCCTCATCGTCTAATATATCTTTCTGTGTGAATTAGTTTAAATCCATTTGTTTGATATTCAGCTAATAGTTCTCTGTTTTCCACAATCATCCACGTTTCGGTAAGTGCAATAATATCAATTTTTTATGTACAGACAAAAGCTTTTAAATCGTTTATTTTGTTTCTTACATTCCAACTGTTCGTGTAATATACCCTAAGTGTATTGTTATTTTGAGGCCCTTCTCTGTTCATGTTCATTTTGCTAATTTGTTTACCCCCTCCCCCCAAACACACACTCTTTTTTTTACCTCTTTTCTCTATGTCAATTCTCATACCACTATCTACTAATAGATTAAACCCAAACAAACCCATCCAACCACAGGTTCCAACGAGTTTCCTACAGCAACAACCCCCAGCCCTGGATAAATGCACCCCACTTATCCCGATCATACATATCATTCCTTCCATAAAGGTATTCCCTGTTATCAATGAAGGATTTTTCATTTGATTAGCAATATTTGTCCAGTCGGCAAGTGATACCAAGTGCCCTCGACCACCAGTTATTTCCAACTCCCTTTCTTTGAAGAATGCCACATATGATCGGGATTCCTCTCTTACTCCTAGCTAATTCAATGGCTGTCTTAAAACTCTGTATCAGTGCCTCACTCTTAACTCGTCCAACATCATTTCCTTCTGCAAATACAAATAATGGGTTTGTTACCATTTCCAGTCATATCATTCATGTTGTTGACAATGTCACCAATTCCAGCTCCCAGATAGAAAACCCTTAACCTGTTCCCCTCTATCTCTGGCACAAAAAGTTCTATCCAAATACCTCACCTGGGAATCTCCTACAATCAAAATTCGCTTAGCTACTTCCTTTCTTCCTTTACCTACAGATTTTGAAATTTCATAGACGGCATTCGAGCGAACTGTAGTCTTCCTTACAGCCCTCATCTTCCAGCACGGGAATGGGATGGAAGTCCTTATGACATCTGTAGGCAGCTTTGTCTGAGTCTTCTTAAATCCCCTGTCCTTTACGACATTCCAAGGCGAAGATTTTCTAATACTGCTCTCTTCCTTTGTTTCCTCTTGATGTTGTTTCAGCTGTTGTAGCTCTCTCAAGAGAGCAGTGCATAGTAGAACAACATGATCATAACAGCATGAACAAGCCACTGGCACGGCACCAGACTATGGAAAAGTTACACCTCTGTAGAAGTTAACCAGGGGAACAGGTCAACGGTCACTGAGTCACGAGGTGGTCAGAGTTGATGCCGCTATGATAATCTACAGGAATTAACCCCTCCACATCAAATGCAAACCCTCATGTTCAGCTGGGGAGCAGGAGATCATGGCCAGTGACAATAGAGTGGAAGAAGACCCAGGAGGAAGGAGTGAGTGGACACGGAGAGAGAATATCATCTCGAGGAAAATTGTGGAACACCACTGGAGTAAGTACGGCTCTTTCGAACTAGAGCACCTTATCATTCATTAATTTGTTGCCTCTGTTAGGGAATACAGTTAGGAAAGTGTCTATTTAACTGTTTCAAATACAGTCATATATTGTTAAGTGTCATTCCCGTGTCTATCAATGGGTCCTTGTCTTAGTTGAAATTGAAATTGAAATTGAAATAAGTTTATTGATGTAAAATACACACAAAGGGATGAGGTAGCTCAAGCTATTCTCACCCCGTTCAGTACATCGTGTTAATACATACATATACACACATCACAAACAATAATCATATTACCAAACATTCTGAGAGATAACATATACATTTCCTCCTTCACGAGAAGTATGATATCAGACGTACACAAATACTTTTATGACCTAGGTATACTGTATAGACAATTTGCAAGAGACATGCAGATAATTCAACAAAATATTACAGTCTTGGTGCAAAATTCTTATATCTCTCAAGAATTTCATCAACCTTTCCGTTGTGACACATCCAGGCTATTTGTTCAGGAACAGTCCTTATCTCAGTGTTTCTATATACATTAATCAACGGACAATCAAGAACATAATGGGCAAGGGTGTGAGACCTTAACATACCACATAGTTTACACTTCGTGTCATTATCATGAACACCTATCCCATATTCCCAGTAATATTTGTACCCAAGCCTGAGCCGCATGTACACAGAGTCACTCCAAGCATTTCTCCTTTTACCATAAGTGAAATGGGTGTTTTGACTCACATACATGTAGTGTTGCATGGTTGACTTCTCTCATACATTAGATCTCTCCTCTCCGCTCCTGCCTGTGCCTGAATATTTCTGATTTTGCTTCGAATTTGTCTCATTGTGAATTCACATTCAATGTCAACTTGTGGTTTGATGTGGCACGTTTGGCCAAGTCATCCGCCACCTCGTTGAGCACTATTCCAACATGAGATGGAATCCACATGAATTTCACACTATGTCCTTTCAGCTGTATCTCAGTTATTCTTCTCTTACAATCCTCAACTATGGAGACGAAGACTGGGTTTCGACTGTTTAAGGACTCGAGTGTCCTCGGCTATCGACAAATACAAAAACATTTTGTTGTCATGACGTACTTCCTCCAAACAGCCAGAATGGCCTGCAGTTCAGCTTGTGTGGATGATATATAATTACTAAGCCGGAGTTCAATTATCCTGTCCACAGTCCCAAACTCCGTATAATCCCTTATTAGGACACCACACCCTGCCCTGCCATCCTCCGCCACCGACCCGTCACAAATATACATGAAAACTGTTGCTCTTGTAACCGAGATATCATGCTTCCATAAAACACCGTAATGTCCCGGTTCATGANGGCAACGGTGTTAAACCGGTCAACTTAGAAATGTAAACGGCTTCAAATACGAATTTGTTCTAAACGAGGCAGTAAACCAATTCGATTGAAACTAGTTTCCACGTCATGATTACATTCAGTTGCATGGGGAATGACTGGTTCTTGCACAGACACATATTTGCTGCTCCTCAATCCACAGCTAAACAGAAACATCAACGCCAAAGAATAATAGACATATAAATTGCCGGGTTCAGACAAATATATATATATCAAGACTCACCTGTCGGTGACAGAAGGAGGAGGGTGAAGAGAGTGGTGCCCAGTCGTTCGTCCATTGTTATCCTTCACAACGATGGCTTCAAGAATTCACGATTTTCGATTGTGTGTGTTTTTTGGGTCAATTATGTATGGGCAGGAGCGGCCGTGTGCCGCACACAGTGATCACGTAGGGACTCTGTGGTTCACTCTGATGAAATTTAAGAGTCTGTACAGCCACTTAATCTAGGAATTCAGGGATTATTTGGTCGCTAACACCAAGATTTCAGTTCCTGCTAAGCCGCTAACACCAAGATTTCAGTTCCTGCTACACCGCTAACACCAAGATTTCACTTCCTGCTACGCCGCTAACACCAAGATTTCAGTTCCTGCTAAGCCGCTAACACCAAGATTTCCGTTCCTGCTACGCCGCTAACACCAAGATTTCAGTTCCTGCTACACCGCTAACACCAAGATTTCAGTTCCTGCTACACCGCTAACACCAAGATTTCAGTTCCTGCTACGCCGCTAACATCAATATTTCAGTTCCTGCTACGCCACTAACACCAAGATTTCAGTTCCTGCTACGCCGCTAACATCAATATTTCAGTTCCTGCTACGCCACTAACATCAACATTTCAGTTCCTGCTACACCGCTAAGATCAATATTTCAGTTCCTGCTACGCCGCTAAGATCAATATTTCAGTTCCTGCTACGCCACTAACATCAACATTTCAGTTCCTGCTACACCGCTAAGATCAATATTTCAGTTCCTGCTACACCGCTAAGATCAATATTTCAGTTCCTGCTACACCGCTAAGATCAATATTTCAGTTCCTGCTACGCCGCTAACACCAAGATTTCAGTTCTTGCTACACCGCTAACACCAAGATTTCAGTTCCTGCTACGCCGCTAACACCAAGATTTCAGTTCCTGCTAAGCCGCTAACAAGAAAATTAAAGAATCTATCAGAATTCTCACATCACAATTTCACAGTCTGAGTGATCAATTTTCAAATGATCTCATTAGTGAAAATATATTTTTATCACTGCGGTTAATTCAGTGAATTACAGTCTTTATGTAGTCTAAGACTCACATGTAAATTAATATGACCACTTTTAAAGGCCTTTAAGGCTTTTCAGAGGTGAATTGGGTAGCCTTTTTTTCTGCTGAAATTATTAATATGTTCAATTAACAGGGACTTAAATTATGTTCAATATTTGTGGGACGAGAGGTGAGTGTTGGGGTTATTAGGCACTGGCTCACTCATCAACGTCCCTGCCTCATTCATCAACGCCACTGGCTCACTCATCAACGCCCCTGCCTCACTCATCAACGCCCCTGCCTCACTCATCAACGCCCCTGCCTCACTCATCAACGTCCCTGCCTCACTCATCAACGTCCCTGCCTCACTCATCAACGTCCCTGCCTCACTCATCAACGTCCCTGCCTCACTCATCAACGTCCCTGCCTCACTCATCAACGTCCCTGGCTCACTCATCAACGCCCCTGGCTCGCTCATCAACGTCCCTGCCTCACTCATCAACGTCCCTAGCCTTGGATAGAGTAACATCGCGGCGCGTGAGGGGACTGACTGGTCAGTCCTCTTGCATCCCCTCGTCTCTGTCGTGACTGTCCCTCGCCCCACACACCCAGCACGTCCTCCCCGCACCACTGCCAAGCTGCGACTGACTGACTCTCCCGTCTCTCACCACCACGAGCACACCACACCACCTCCCAGTATCCCCAGTACTAGGCTTCCTCCACACCACCTCCCAGTATCCCCAGTACTAGGCTTCCTCCACACCACCTCCCAGTATCCCCAGTACTAGGCTTCCTCCACACCACCTCCCAGTATCCCCAGTACTAGGCTTCCTCCACACCACCTCCCAGTATCCCCAGTACTAGGCTTCCTCCACACCACCTCCCAGTATCCCCAGTACTAGGCTTCCTCCACACCACCTCCCAGTATCCCCAGTACTAGGCTTCCTCCACACCACCTCCCAGTATCCCCAGTACTAGGCTTCCTCCACACCACCTCCCAGTATTGCCAGTACTAGGCTTCCTCCCTAGGCTTCCATGCCCCATACATTCCCTGTTTAAGTTCAAGTATGTTCATTGAGACAACAAAGAAATACATCTCAAAAGGATAGAGTAGCTTAGGCTATTTCTACCCCCCCCCCCCCACCGGGGTAGAAATAGCCGGTCGGCCGAGCGGACTAGCACGCTGGACTGAGATCCTGTGGTCCTGGGTTCGATCCCAGGCGCCGGCGAGAAACAATGGGCAGAGTTTCATTCACCCTATGTCCCTGTTACCTAGCAGTAAAATAGGTACCTGGGTGTTAGTCAGCTGTCACGGGCTGCTTCCTGGGGTGGAGGCTGGTCGAGGACCGGGCCGCGGGGACACTAAAGCCCCGAATCATCTCAAGAAGATAACCCCCCTGTTCGTTCTCTTTGTGTGGGTGTTACGTCATGTGGGACGACTTCATTTGAGTTTCATGTCTTGGGTCCCATCTCTCATTTGGAATTCAGTCGATTGCTATGTGCCTGTTCCTGAACCCTTTGTATTGTGTGTAAATATATGTCTTGTATTGTCCGGGCGACTCTTCGGCTGCAACCTGGTGTGTCTGCTGCTCAGGCTGTCACGTGACTGCCTCTTGCATAATAAGTAAGAATATGGTGGTAAGTAGGTCGTCGTCCCTTCACCTTCTAGTGTGTGGTCTGGTCAACATACTTTAGCCACGTTATTGTGACTCAATCGCCTGCATAAGTAGTAGGTAATTATCAAAAGCCNGGTATGCCTGCTTAAGGCTTAGAGGGAACATCGCTACAAATTGGTCACAGCAAAAATAGTATGAGCATAAGAGTTGCAGAAGCTGTAAGGTTTCAGAGAAGGCATTACGCTAATGTTACACTGTCTGGCACTAACCACACCTGGTAGTATATCTACCTACACTGGTAGCAATTTAAGAGTCAGAAGACCTGGTGATCTGAGAGAATAATCTTTTCCGGGGAAGAGACGAGAGAGGGGAAAATATGTTATATATTTTTATACTTAACATCTCATAGATCCTTGGGGTGGTGTCAAGCTGTTTTAGAATTAGCCTTCCTAGTACAGGGGTAGTGCATATGGTACATATAAGTAAAGTGTAGCCATGCATGAAGCATTCTCTGTTGCAATAAAGGAAAGGCCCATTTTAGTTGTTTTCTTTATTCACCAGTAAATAACCTGTTTATTGTATTGAATACCAGTATCGGGCAGGAGTGCCTTTGTTGGATAAAGAACCCATCCTAGCCACTCTCAGGTATCTCCTTATGTCACACAAGCAATCATACTAGCCACAACAGAGATGCATCCTCGTCACACCAAGCCATCCTAGCCACACCAAAAAATCGTCCTTGTCATACCAAGGCACCAATCCGAGCCCGACCAGAGACCATCCGAGCCATGACCAGAGACCACCTGAGCCACGACCAGAGGACCATCCGAGCCATGACCAGAGACATCTGAGCCACGACCAGAGACCATCAAGCCACGACCGAGACATCCGAGCCACTGATAAGCACATATCGAAGCCACCTACAGGCACCATCCATACAAGCACTTATTCAAGCCCTGGAAGCATTCATCAGTCACTTACAAGCACTCATCCAAGCTATCTGCAACACTCGTCCAAACCACCTACACGCACTCATCCAAGCCACTTAAAAGCACTCATCCAAGCTCCTTAATAAGCATTCGTCAAAGCCACTTACAAGCACTCATCCAAACCAGCTGCAAACACTCTGAAAGCCAATTACAAGCACTGATGAAAGCCACCTACAAATACTTATCCAAGCTGCCTACAAACATCCAAGCCACCGGCAAATATTCAAACAGCCACCTACTAACACTTATACTTGCTACACGTTACGAACTTGTCCTACACATGACAGCAAAAACAAAATGAAACACAAACTCACCTTAACTCCATCCGATCCAGTTCTTCGGGAAAGGCGAGGCTGGTGATGTCACCGCCCTTCTGGCCTGTGATTGGTCGTGTGTTGGGGCGGCGGAGTGCAGGAGGAGTTCTCGTAAAAAACTTTCCTCGGGGGAGAGAAGGGTATATCTCCCAGGTATGTAGGACTGGGGGGGCCTTCCCAGGTCCCTGATGCTGGTACTGCTACTGCTATCGCTGGGCACGCTGTGCTGCTGAAAATGCTGTTCCCACCCTCCCTCGCGCCTGTTCCGTCCCACATGGCGGCGCCTGCAACACAAGAGGAGCTGAAGGAACCCGCCGGAGAGACTAACGTCTGGAGGGAGGGGGTGAAATAAAAGAGGGACGGGTCAGTCTACCATGCCTCACAGCACCTTACGCGCCGACACTCGCTCCTGGGAGTACGTTATGACCCGGCTCCCGGACGAAGGCCACATTAACAAATCTCACCTGTTCAATTACTCTGCGGGCGGGAAGGTGTTGGTGGTGATCTTGTTGTAGATAG
>WNGS01164641.1:0-10671 GCA_020271785.1 Procambarus virginalis | reverse complement strand
GATCAGATCTTCCATCCAAACGCTCCTCCTCTCAACAAATGACCCTACCAGCTGCTCTACAAGCCTATCTTCCTCATCCCTGCTACTGCCTGACCTGGTCGCCCACACTGATTTTGCCATTGCAATAAACAACCTTGGCCAACAGGTGTTCTAATTATCTTACACGATCTGGGTGCATGTGCGAGTGTGTGTATGTGTGTACTCACCTATTTGTACTCATCTATTTGTGCCTGCAGGATCGAGCATTGACTCTTGGTTCCGCATTTCTAGCCATCGGTTGTTTACAGCAATGATTCCTGTCCCATTTCCCTATCATATTTAGTTTTAAAATTATGAATAGAGCTTGTTGACCAGACCACACACTAGAAGGTGAAGGGACGACGACGTTTCGGTCCGTCCTGGACCATTCTCAAGTCGATTTGAGAATGGTCCAGGACGGACCGAAACGTCGTCGTCCCTTCACCTGCTAGTGTGTGGTCTGGTCAACATACTTTAGCCACGTTATTGTGACTCATCGCCTGCATATGAATAGAGCTTGCTTCCACAACCTGCTTCTTAAGTGCATTCCATTTTTCCAGTACTCTCACGCTAAAAGAAAACTTCCTAACATCTCAGTGACTCATCTGAGTTTCCAGCTTCCACCTCGTTCTGTTAGTAATCTGCTTGAACATTTCGTCTATTTCCACTTTGTCAATTCCCCTGAGTATTTTATACGTTCCTATCATATCAACTCTCTCCCTTCTTTTTCCTAGTGTCGTAAGGTTCAGTTCCTTCAGGCGCTCTTCATATCCCATCCCTCGTAACTCTGGGACGAGTCTCGTCGCAAACTTCTGAACCTTTTCCCGTTTCCTTGTGTGTTTCTTCAGGTAGGGACTCCATGATGGCGCGGCATACTCTAAGACTGGTCTCACGTAGGCAGTGTAAAGCGCCCTAAAAGCCTTCTTACTTAGGTTTCTGAATGATGTTCTAACTATTGCCAGTGTTGAGTACGCTGCTGTCGTTATCCTATTTACATATGCCTCAGGAGTTAGATTAAGTCACATGTAGGCAGTTCCCCCTTCATTGTGTACTGTCCCTTCGGTCTCCTATCACCTGATCCCATTTCCCTAACTTTACATTGGCTCGTGTTGAATTCCAGTAGCCATTTCTCTGACCATCTGTGCAACCTGTTCAGGTCGTCTTGGAGGATCCTACAATCCTCATCTCACACAACTCTTCTTATTAATTTTGCGTCATCCACGAACATCGACATGTAGGATTCTACTCCTATAAACATGTCATTTACGTAAATTATAAATAGAATTGGTCCCAGCACCGATCCTTGAGGTACTCCACTAGTTACTCTTGCCTGTCCGACTTCTCGCCCCATACCGTTACTCTCTGGCTCCTTCCTGTTAAGTAGTTCCTTACCCATTCTAGGACCTTTCCGCTTACTCCTGCCTGCCTCTCAAGTTTGTATAGCAGTCTCATGTGCGGTACTGTATCGAAGGCTTTTTGGCAATCTAGAAGTATTCAGTTTGCCCAACCGTCTCTGTCCTGCCTTATCCTTGTTATTTTATCATATAATTCCAGAAGGTTTGTTATGTATGATTTCCCTTTCCAGAACTCATGTTGATGCTTGTATACAAACCGAATGCTCTCCAGGTGTGCATCAAGTCTTTGCCTAATTATTCTTTCAGGTATTTTGCAGGGGATGCTTGTCAGTGATACGGATCGGTAGTTAAGTGCCTCCTCCCTATCTCCTTTCTTGAAAATCAGTTCGATATTTGCCTTCTTCCAGCAACTGGACAATTCTCCCGACATAAGAGACTCATTAAAGATTCATTGCCAGAGCCACGCTGAGTTATTGTGTTCCATGGGTATAAAACCATGGGTTATTATTTTACCTCCTACTATTTTTCCTTTACTGTTCGTATAAATCTCTCTTCGGCCTCCTGCCATTTTCATATGACTAGGTCAATCATATCTTGGACTGTTTTTCCTCAAATTTCTTCCTCGTACTGCATTTCTCCCAGGTAGTCCCTTATCCTCCGGTAGTCTCCTTTCCTGTAGTCAACTCTCCTTTCCCAGATCTCTTGTCCCTTGGTCACAATTTTAAGCTCCATCATGTAGTCAAAGACTTGGACACAATGGTCAGTAGCTCCTAGTGGTATTACATGTTCCAAATTCTGGATGTCTTCTACATTCTGGGTGAAAATCAGGTCTAATTGACTCGGTGTATCCCCTCCTCTTTCTCTTGTGCTTCCTTCACATGCTGTGTTAGGAAATTCCTGTCTATACCATCTACTAACTTTGCTCCTCACGTTTCCTCCCCGCCATGGGGAATACTTGCTTCCCAATTGATCTCTCCGTGATTTATGTCCCCAATGACCAGTAGTTACACTCTCATTCTATGAGCTATTGTTGCAGTTCATATATATGAGTGTGTGTGTGTGCGTGCGCGTGTGTGTGTGTGTGTGTGTGTGTGTGTGTGTGTGTGTGTGTGTGCGTGTGTGTGTGTGTGTGTGTGTGTGTGTGTGTGTGTGTGTGTGTGCGTGTGTGTGTGTGTGTGTGCGTGTGTGTGTGTGTGTGTGCGTGTGTGTGTGTGTGTGTGTGTGTGTGTGTGCGTGTGTGTGTGCGTGCGCGTGTGTGTGTGTGTGTGTGTGTGTGTGTGTGTGTGTGTACTCACCTAGTTGTGCTTGTGGGGTTGAGCTTTGTCTCTTTGGTCCCGCCTCTCAACCGTCGATCAACTGGTGTACAGATTCCTGAGCCTACTGGGCTCTATCATATCTACATTTGAAACTGTGTATGGAGTCAGCCTCCAACACAACACTACTTAATGCATTCCATGTGTTAACTACTCTGACACTGAAAAAATTCTTTCTGATGTCTCTTTTACTCATCTGGGTACTAAGTTTCCACCTGTGTCCCCTTGTTCGTGTTCCACCCGTACTGAAGAGTTTGTCTTTGTCCACCCTGTCAATTCCCCTGAGAATTTTGTCGGTGGTTATCATGTCTCCCCTTACTCTTCTGTTTTCCATGGACGTGAGGTTCTGCTTCTTCAGCCTTTCCTCGTAGCTCATACCACTCAGTTCCGGGACGAGTCTGGTGGCATACCATTGAATCTTCTCTAACATTGTTTTGTGTTTTAACTAGGTATGGACTCCAGGCTAGAGCTACATATTCCAGGATTGGTCTGACATAAGTGGAATACAGGCTTGTGTAAGGAACGATTCCTTATACAAGTTTCTGAAGGCAGTTCTTATGTTGGCCAACCTAGCATATGCCGCTGGTGATATCCTTTTGATGTGGGCCTCTGGGGAAAGGTTCGGTGTGATATCAACCCCCAGATCTTTCTCTCTATTTGACTCTTGCAGTATTTCAGTATTCTTGCAGTATCTCCCATATGGTATCTTATCTTGAGGTTATCTTGAGGTTATCTTGAGATGATTTCGGGGCTTTTTAGTGTCCCCGCGGCCCGGTCCTCGACCAGGCCTCTACCCCCAGGAAGCAGCCCGTGACAGCTTACTAACACCCAGGTACCTATTTTACTGCTAGGTAACAGGGGCATAGGGTGAAAGAAACTCTACCCATTGTTTCTCGCCGGCGCCTGGGATCGAACCCAGGACCACAAGATCACAAGTCCAGCGTGCTGTCCGCTCGGCCGACCGGCTCCCCCTTGTGAGCCGGTCTTGTGTTCACCCTTCGCCTAATTTCATTACTTTACACTTTCCTGTGTTGAACTTTAGTAGCCATTTTCTAGACCATTCCTCCAGTTTGGTGTGCGTGTACTCACCTATTTGTGTCTGCAGGATCGAGCATTGACTCTTGGATCCCGCCTTTCGAGCATCGGATGTTTACAGCAATGACTCCGGTCCTATTTTCCTATCATACCTAAATATAAAATTATGAATAATATTTACTTCCACAACCTAGTGTTATTTTAATGCATTCCATTTTCCACTACTCTCACGCTAAAAGAAAACTTCCTAACATCTCTGTGACTCATCTGAGTTTCCAGCTTCCACCCATGTCCCCTCGTTCTGTTACTATTCCGTGTGAACATTTCATTTATGTCTACTCTGTCAATCCCCCTGAGTATTTTATACGTTCCTATCATGTCCCCCCTCTTCCTTCTTTTTTCTAGCGTCAAAAGTCACAGTTCCTTCAGGCGCTCCTCATACCCCATTCCTTGTAACTCAAGGATGAGTCTCGTTGCAAACCTCTGAACCTTTTCCAGTTTCCTTATATGCTTCATCAGATGGGGATTCCATGATGAGGCGGCATACTCTAAGACTGGTCTCACGTAGGCAGTGTAAAGCACCCTAAATGCCTCTTTATCTTGAGATGATTTCGGGGCTTAGTGTTCCCGCGGCCCGGTCCTCGACCAGGCCTCCACCCCCAGGAAGCAGCCCGTGACAGCTTACTAACACCCAGGTACCTATTTATTGCTAGGAACAGGGGCATCAGGATGAAAGGAACTCTGCCCATTGTTTCTCTCCGGCGCCCGGGATCGAACCCGGGACCACAGCATCACGTGTACAGTATTCTGTCCGCTCAGTCACCGGCTCCCTTTACTTAGGTTTCTGAATGATGTTCTCACTTTTGCCAGTGTAGAGTACGCTGCTGTCGTTTTCCTACCAATTTGTGCTTCAGGAGAGATATATTAGGCTGTTCCCCTTCATTGTGTACTGTCCCTTTGGTCTCCTATCACCTAGTCCCATTTCCATAACTTTACATTTGCTCGTGTTCAACTTCAGTAGCCGTTTCTCTGACCATCTCTACAACCAGTTCAGGTCCTCTTGGAGGATCCTGCAATCCTCATCTGTCACAACTCTTCTCATCAACTTTGCGTCATCCGCGAACATCGACATGTAGGACTCTACTCCTGTAAACATGTCGTTAACATATATTAGAAATAGGATTGGTCCCAGCACCGATCCTTGTGGTACTCCACTCGTTACTGTTCGCCAGTCCGACTTCTCGCCCCTTGCCGTAACTCTTTGGCTCCTTCCTGTTAGGTAGTTCCTTATCCATGCTTGGGCTTTTCCCCCCACCCCCGCCTGCCTCTCGAGTTTGAACAGCAGTCTCATGTGCGGTACAGTATCAAAGGCTTTTTGGCAGTCCAGAAGCATGCTGTCTGCCCAACCATCTCTGTCCTGTCTTATCTTCGTTATTTTATCATAGAATTCCAAAAGGTTTGTTAGGCACGATTTCCGTTTCCAGAACCCATGTTGATGTTTGTTCACAAACCTAATGTTCTTCAAATGTGCAACCAGTCGTAGCCTAATTATTCTTTCTAGTATTTTACAGGGGATGCTTGTCAGTGATACAGGTCTATAGTTAAGTGCCTCCTCCCTATCGCCTTTCTTGAAAATCGGTACGACATTTGCCTTCTTCCTGCAACTGGCCAATTCTCCCGACATAAGTGGCTCATTAAAGATTATTGCCAGAGGCACGCTGAGGGCCTGCACTGCTTCTTTTAGTATCCACGGTGATACTTTGTCTGGTTCAACTGCTTTAGTCGCATCCAGTTTTGTCAACTGTTTCATTACCTCTTCTGATGTCACCTCTATATCTGATAGTCTTTCATCTAGGGTAATCTCTTCTAACAATGGGAGCTGCTCAGGATCGGTTGTGAACACTCCATGGAAGCTGGCATTCAGTGCCTCACAGATTTCCTTGTCACTTTCAGTATATGCCCCCGCTGTTTTCCTTAGTCTTGTCACTTGGTCGTTCACCTACATTTTTCTTCTTATATGGCTGTGTAGTAATTTAGGTTGCTCTTTCGCTTTGATCGCAAAATCGTTCTTATAGTTCCTTTCTGATGTTCGTCTTATGTTAATGTAATCGTTCCTAGCTCTGTTGTAATCTGATCCAGTTGTCCTCTGTCCTTTGTCTTCTGTACTTCCTCCACTCCCGCCTGCTGGCCATTTTTGCTTCCTGGCACTGTCTATTAAACCATGGGTTATTATATTCCCTCTTATATTTCCCTTTACTGTTGTTATAAATCTCTCTTCGGCCTCCTGGCATTTCTGTATGACCAGGTCCATCATATCTTGGACTGTTTTTCCTCTAGTTTCTTCCTCCCACTGCACTTCTCCCAGATAGTCCCTTATCCTCCTGTAGTCCCCCTTTCCTGTAGTCAACTCTCCTTTCCCAGACCTCTTGTCCAATGGTCACAAGTTTGAATTCCATCATGTAGTCAAAGACAAGGACACAATGGTAGCTGGCCCCTGGAAGTATTTCATGCTCCAAATTCTCGATGTCGTCTACGTTCTGAGTGAAAATCAGGTCTAATAGGCTCGGTGCATCTCCTCCTTTTTCCCTTGTGTCTTCCTTCACATGTTGTGTTATGAAATTCCTGTCTTCAAACTTCCATTTCCGCTTTATTAGGAGTGCCACTCCCCCTCCCTGTTTCTGTGGCCTCTCTTTTCTTATCACCTGGTAGCCCTCTGGAAAGATTGCATCTGAGATCATGTCACTTGTTTTAGGTTTCACTATTGCAACTATGTAAGGATCTGCCTCACTCACTCTTTCTTTTATCTCTTCTACTTTATTAAATATCCCATCAGCATTGGCATACCAAACCTTGAGATTCTTCATGGAAACTCTGGTACCTGAGTTCGCCCTTTCTCTGGGGGTTTGGGGGGATCTGTGGGGGGGGGGTTTCTGGGGGGTGAATGGGGGCTGGGGGTGTCTGGGGGGGGTGAATGGGGTCTGGAGGGGTGCTTGGGGGGCGAATTGGGGCTGGGCATCTAGGTAGGTAGGTAGGAAGGTCTGGGGTAAGGCCTGGGTAGGTAGGTCTGGAGTAAGAAGGGCATACTGGGTTTGAAGAATAGAGAGGGTCTGAGAGGCATAGAGGGGTTGAGAGGTAGCGTAAGGTTGAGGGGTTGAGAGGTAGCGTAAGTTGAGGGTTGAGATAGAGGTTGAGAGGTTGAGGGGGAAAAGGATAGAGTGAGTTGGAGTAAGAGGGGCAGATGGAACATGGATAGTAAGAGTGGGAGGGAGGTCGTATTAGTTGGGGGGAACTCAAGGGTAGGTGTGGGCATTGGGGCAGAAGGTGGGGGGAAGAGGAAATGGAGGAAGAGGTGGGGGGATCTCATGTGCCCCCTCGCAAGGGGTAGGGGGGTCACATGGAAGGAAAGGTAATGAGGAGGGGTGAGGGCTGGGCGGGTTTTGGGGGTTGAGGGGGATGAGGGGGTCCATGGAATGTGGGATAAAGCAGATGGATTCGAATGCAATGGGGTCAGAGGAGGTGTTGGGGAGATAAGCAGGGGCAGGGAGGGCTGATTTTAGGAGGGTGTGACCTGGGAAGCAGGTGTGGGCTCGTTAGCACGGGGTGGGGCACAGGGTAGGTTAGTACTGGGGCGGGTAACTACGCTCAAATTTGACAAGGTGTGTCGTGGAGGTTGGCTCGCCCTGTGGACTATCTGCTTATCTTTGGTCATGTATCTGTCAATAAACACGTTGTAATAGTTTTCGCTACCTCTGAGTAGGTGCTTGTGTTGCAGTATTTAATCCACAGCTTCTTTGTTAGTGAACTGTACCAGGACAAGACGTTTCTTGTGACAGTTATAAGCCCCAATGTGACGGTGGATTCCCACCTCATTCCCTGCTATCTCAGCTCTGATATCTCTCAAGATCCCCTGTCACACAAAATCTTCAATCTCCACCCCTTTCCTGCCTCGATGATGCCTTGGCTTCAAGTACTCCATGGAATATGATTGACCTCCTCCTCAGTGAATGGTCATGCTGGTCGCCCCCCCCCTGTGGCTAACCCCCACCCCTCCCACACTCACTACTCCATCCCCCACCACACCCCTTTCCCTTGCCATGCTTCCCTTCCTGCCAAATTCAGTTGTAAGCCTAGTTATCTCACTTTCCCATGCTCCCCTGCTCTTCCTGATTTCCTCTTGAATATTGTCCATAAATTCTCGTTTTTGTCTCTGAACCTCATCCTGTATCTTATTAAAGATTTCACTTTTAATCCCCTGGATTAGATCATTTATCCAAACATCCCTCTTCTCTACAAATTTTCCAATCATCTTCTCCACAAACCAATCCTCTTCTTCAGTCATAATATTGCTGGACCTAGATGCCCTTCCTGACCAAGTCATTGCTATAATCCAACCTTACCCACAGAGGTTCTAATTACCTTATCGACCTGCTAAACACAAAATAGGCGAGTTAGTCTCCAAGCGTCTTCCCACGTGGTGTAGGAAGGGTTGCTGCCGGGGGTGAGGTCCGGTCGGTCACAGATTGAGACTGTGAGGTCACAGTCAGCATGGGCTCTGCTCCACTCTTAACACTGCCACTATGCGTTCAACAACTATTTTCAATTACGCTATTTCTACTGTATTTCTTCACTACCTTATGGTTTTAGTCAAAATCCAAGTTTTTTTTATTTCACTCCTATATATACATTTTCACTTCGAAGCAGCCTGATCACCCCTCCCACTGCACTAGTGACGCAGGAGCTCCCAAACCCACGTCCATCTAGCACGACGTGTGTGTGTGCGTGTACTCACCTAGTTGTGCTTGCGGGGGTTGAGCTCTGGCTCTTTGGTCCCGCCTCTTAACCGTCAATCAACAGGTGTACAGGTTCCTGAGCCTATTGGGCTTGATCATATCTACACTTGAAACTGTGTATGGAGTCAGCCTCCACCACATCACTTCCTAATGCATTCCATTTGTCAACCACTCTGACACTAAAAAAGTTCTTTCTAATATCTCTGTGGCTCATTTGGGCACTCAGTTTCCACCCGTGTCCCCTTGTGCGTGTGCCCCTTGTGTTAAATAGCCTATCTTTATCTACCCTATCAATTCCCCTCAGAATCTTGAACGTGGTGATCATGTCCCCCTTAACTCTTCTGTCTTCCAGCGAAGTGAGGTTTAATTCTCGTAGTCTCTCCTCGTAGCTCATACCTCTCGGCTCGGGTACTAGTCTGGTGGCAAACCTTTGAACCTTTTCCAGTTTAGTCTTATCCTTGACTAGATATGGGCTCCATGCTGGGGCTGCATACTCCAGGATTGGCCTGACATATGTGGTATACAAAGTTCTGAATGATTTCTTTACACAAGTTTCTGAATGCCATTCGTATTTTGGCCAGCCTGGCATATGCCGCTGATGCTATCCTCTTGATATGTACTGCAGGAGACAGGTCTAAAGACAGGACAGTTTCTAAAGGCCGCTCTTATGTTAGCCAACCTGGCATATGCTGCTGATGTTATCCTCTTGATATGAGCTTCAGGGGACAGGTCTGGCGTGATATCAACCCCCAGGTCTTTCTCTCTCTCTGACTCTTGAAGGATTTCATCTCCCAAATGGTACCTTGTATCTGGTCTCCTGCTTCCTACCCCTATCTTCATTACATTACATTTGCTTGGGTTAAACTCTAACAGCCATTTGTTCGACCATTCCTGCAGCTTGTCCAGGTCTTCTTGAAGCCTCAAGCTGTCCTCCTCTGTCTTAATCCTTCTCAAAATTTTGGCGTCGTCAGCAAGCATTGAGAGGAATGAGTCTATACCCTCTGGGAGATCATTTACGTATATCAGAAACAGGATAAGTCCAAGTACAGAGCCCTGTGGGACTACACTGGTGACTTCACGCCATTCTGAGATCTCACCCCTCACTGTAACTCTCTGCTTCCTATTGCTTAGGTACTCCCTTATCCACTGGAGCGCCCTACCAGTTACTCCTGCCTGTTTCTCCAGCTTATGCATCAACCTTTTATGGGGTACTGTGTCAAAGGCTTTCCGACAGTCCAAAAAAATGCAGTCCGCCCACCCTTCTCTTTCTTGCTTAATTTTTATCACCTGATCGTAGAATTCTATCAGCCTGTAAGGCAAGATTTACCCTCCCTGAACCCATGTTGATGGGTTGTCACGAAGTCTCTTCTCTCCAGATGTGTTACTAGGTTTTTTCTCACAATCTTCTCCATCACCTTGCATGGTATACAAGTTAAGGACACTGGCCTGTAGTTCAGTGCCTCTTGTCTGTCACCCTTTTTGTATATTGGTACTACATTAGCAGTCTTCCATATTCTGGTAGGTCCCCCGTTTCCAGTGACTTACTATACACTATGGAGAGTGGTAAGCAAGTGCTCCTGCACACTCTTTCAATACCCATGGCGAGATTCCATCCGCCCCCAACAGCTTTTCTCACATCCAGCTCCAATAGGTGCTTTTTGACCTCATCTCTTGTAATTTCGAACCTATCCAAGGTCACCTGGTTTGCTGCCACCTCTCCCAGCGCCGTGATATCTCCCTGTTCTATTGTAAAGACCTCCTGGAACCTTTTGTTGAGTTCTTCACACACCTCTTTGTCATTCTCTGTGTACCTGTCCTCGCCCACCCTAAGTTTAATCACCTGTTCCTTCACTGTTGTCTTCCTCCTGATGTGACTGTGTAGTAGCTTTGGTTCAGTCTTGGCTTATTAGCTATATCATTTTCATACCTTTTCTCAGCTGCTCTTCTCACACTGACATACTCGTTCCTGGTTCTCTGTATCTCTCTCTACTTTCTGGTGTTCTGTTTTGACGGAAGTTCCTCCATGCCCTTTTGTTCAGCTCCTTTGCTTTCATACATTCCCTATTAACCACGGGATTCTTCTGTTGCTTCTCGATTTTTTCCCTTTCGGCCGGGATGAACCTGTTTACTGTCTCCTCACACTTTTGGGTAACATAGTCC
>WNGS01164640.1:11901-24639 GCA_020271785.1 Procambarus virginalis | reverse complement strand
TTAGCAAATTCTAAGAAGGTGGTGGTACTTGCCTTGACGTAGTCACGAAACTTTCGTCGATAGCTTTCGGTGGAGAGAAGGTAGGCGTCCAACACAGCTTGTTTCAGGGTGTGTAGTCGTTTTCCGAAGCCAAAGTGCTGAGTGTGACTGCTGCTCTACCTGTTAAATGTACTCTGAGAGGTAGCCCATTGGTCGTCAGGCCAATTAAGTTGAACAGCAAGGGTCTCAAAAGTGGTAAAGAACACATCTACCTCCGTTTCGAGGAACGGGGCCATAACTTACTTGCATGGGAGATATTGAAACTGGGAGGAAGACTAGCTGCCGCTTGTGGAGTTGAGCTTGTGTGCACGTCCCTCGTGAGTTCTCGGTCACGACAGTTTAGAGCTGCTTCTGCTGTCGTTGTCGTGTTCGCGTTGTATCTCGAGTCGCTGTTTGTATAAGGCCAACTCACGTTTCTTGCTGTCCTTTGAGGAGTAGGGCCTCCCTCTCACTTTCTTCCTTCTTTAGGGCAGCTTCGCGCGTTTTGTTCTTCCTTCTGAGGCAGCTTCACGCTCTCTGATTGCAGCTTCACGCGTTTGTTCTTCCTTTCTGAGGGCAGCTTCACGCTCTCTGATTGCAGCTGCTTCTTGTTGTTGCTGTAGCTCGATCTTGGCAAGTTCCAATTTGAGCTTTATCGCTCTCAAGTCATCTTTATCTGAAATAATGTGCTGTTCATGGTAGAAGAATCTTAATACCTTCATCAGCAAGTTGATCCAGTATCATATTATTAATGGCAAATTTGTTGGCTCCAACAGGAACTTCTAATGATACTCATGTGCAAGAGTTAACAAATCGACCCTCTTAGCTTGACGTAAGGTCCCTATTTCTCTTTCTGATCTGCTTTGAAAACTTGTAAGCGGAACATGGTGAAAATATAGCAAACAAAGGAGATGAATATAGTGAGAATATGGTGAGTGTCAGAAACAGGAAACGTGGCAACTGATACCTATCCTGTGGGGAATTATTAATAATTTAAGTAAATTCAAGATGGTAAATGAATAAGGTCGCAGGAATCTTGTACCTGGTACTCACTATGGGAGGATAAAGGCAAGAAAATCCTACTAATTAGTGAAAACTAATTTTAAAATACCAGTGAACACTAAATGGCTTCAAATAAATGAGGTAGTCCAAAAAAATTAGTCATACCTTGCCAAGTCACTATAGAACATAAGCAATGGTACCCACTGAAATTGAATATGGTATTTACAGAATTAGCGAACTTTTGTGCTCAAAAGAAAGAACGCCAATTCCCTACCTGGTAAATACCACAGTCTGACCGACGAGTAGGGGTGCGAGTGTCAACTGGTGACGAGAACTATCGGCGAGGTCCCAATTCGCCAATAATAGTTCGTGCTAGATCTAAAGCCCTCTTTTCCTCCTAGAGTCGGATTGCAGGACTTGGGTGCTATTGACCCTATACAGACCACAGTACCAGGGTACCTATGTGATAATCTGTCAAAAAGTGAGAAATATTGGGGGACAAAGATGTTAAACACGGAGGATAACACGGAAGGGGAGACGACCAATTAAGAGTATGACTGCGGCCTACAGTCACCACGTAATCCAAAGTTGTCTCACTCTCTCACCATATGCTATTCCCGTATGTACAATATACACAGCACCATATAAAATAAAAAATGATTAATGTGAATAATGGAAGCAAGGGAAATAAGAGCCAAGTGTGCTTACCACAATTACCAATACCTGAGTGAAGTTCTGTGGACAGATCTCCATTTAATAATGGCTCCGTGGACAGATTTCCATTAGTGGCTCCGTGGACAGGCCCCCATTTATATGTGACGGTAACGAGTTGGAAATGGGGTCGGCAGTCTTCCACTAGCAGTGTCCAGTGCTGGGCCACATATAATATATAAAAAAAGAAAAGGAAAAAAGAGAAAAAAAAGAATGACTGCGTGATTTGGTAATCTGTGGTAAGGTTGGAAAGACTAAAAGCAATAATAAAAAATATGGATTTTAATAACAATAAAAACACAATTGAAATAAATGCAAAATCTTGGCTTACTGGCAAAAATAATAAACAATATAACATGAAAATAGATTACGTTAATGGGGAGGAGAATTGATATACAAAGTAAGCAAAATATGAATGCTGGAATATATGCACTAACTATGAACCTCTATTTGACCACAGAGTGAGTCACTTAGGATTCACAGCTTGCGAGCACACAATATTCTGGCTGGCAGAAACGCAAGGGACTCCAACAATAACTGGTGAGGTCTTGTGATTGGCGGGGAGCCGGAGTGGGTGTTGGTTGGCGGCCAATGAGGAAGCTGGATGGTCGCAAGTCGCTCGTTAGGCCGTTGAAGGGTCGGCGCGTCGACCAGGTGCAGCAGTGGGGGGAAGGAGGGAGTTGCTGGTACGTGTGGCTAACATATGTACGTTTGGCCACTACAAAACGTATCTTGTATATTGATGAGACAGGCGTGATTCGCAGAAATAGCAGCTAAATCTCTGATAAGAGATTATCGTCACAAATTATATATATATATATATATATATATATTATATATATATATATATATATATATATATAATGTATATATTATGTATATATATATAATATATATATATATATATAATAATATAATAATATATAGTATATATATATATATATATATATATGTATATATGTCGTACCTAGTAGCCAGAACGCACTTCTCGGCTAATATGCAGGCCCGATTTGCATAATAAGCCGTGAATTTCCTTATGTTCCACAAAATTTTCCAATTGGTTATTTTAAATATTATTATTATACTATAAAAAACATAAATTATTGACTTAGTAATGTTAGTTTAGGTTAGGTTAGGAAAGGATAGGTTAGGTTAGGTAGGGTAGGTTAGGTTAAGTAGGTAGGTTAGTTCGTCATATATCTACGTTGTTTAACATAAATTAAACGAAATTAGCTCATACATCATGAAATGGATAGCATTTTCATTTCACAAGAAAAAAATTGTAAAACATATAAAGTAAAAAACTTGGCTTATTAGGCAAATCGTGTCTTGCATAGTAGGCCGAGTGCTGCGTTCTGGCTACTAGGTACAACATATTATATATATATATATTATATATATATTATATATATATATATATATATATATATATATATATATATATATCAATGATTTCGTGTTGTTTTTGTTAATATATATATATCTATATATATATATATATATATATATATATATATATATAATATATATATATATATATTATATATATATATATATATATCCGTCGTGGAAGACCCAAGAGTTCCAATGATAATTTTAAGCTTGGAACACAAGTGACCAAGAATTGTGAAGAGGGCAACACATTAGGGGCACTTAGGTTTACTTACCAGTGAAGAAACAATCGCCCTAGAGATACAGCAACTGCCGACTCACTGAGAGAGAAGCACCCTCCCAGAGTACCATGGGACCCACTGCTCGGACACCAATGCCCAGACATGGGACCTCTATTCCTCCAAGCATCAGAGGTATACAAAGCCATCATGTCATTTCCCCACCAGGCTCAGCAGGGGGATACACTGGAGTAAGACCTCAGCACCTCAAGGAGATGACAAACCCAGTTCTAGGCGAAGTTGCCGAGATACTTATCTCGGCAACTTCGCCTAGAACTGGGTTTGTCATCTCCTGGAGGTGCTGAGTCTTACTCCAGTGTATCCCCCTGCTGAGCCTGGTGGAAATGACATGATGGCTTTGTATACCTCTGATGCTTGAGGAATAGAGGTCCCATGTCTGGGCATTGTGTCCCGAGCAGTGGGTTCCCATGTACTCTGGGAGGGTGCTTCTCTCTAGTGAGTCGGCAGTTGCTGTATCTCTAGGGCGATTTGTTTCTTCACTGGTAAGTAACCTAATTGCCCCTAATGTGTTGCCCTCTTCAATTTTCTTGGTCACTTGTGTTCCAAGCTTAAAATTATCATTGGAACTCTTGGGTCTTCCACGACGGTATATATATATAATATATATATATATATAAATATATAATATATATATATATATATTATATATATATATATATATATATATATTATTTACAAACAACACAGAAATCATTGATAATATATATATATATATATATATATATATATATATATATATATATATATATATATATATATATATATATATATGTTTGTACCTAGTAGCCAAACGCAGCACTCGGCCTACTATGCAAGACACGATTTGCCTAATAAGCCAGTTTTTTACTTTATATGTTTTACAATTTTTTTTCTTGTGAAATGAAAATGCTATCCATTTCATGATGTATGAGCTAATTTCGTTTAATTTATGTTAAAACTAACGTAGATATATGACCGAACCTAACCTACCCTACTTACCTAACCTACCCTACCTAACCTAACCTATCCTTTCCTAACCTAACCTAAACTAACATTACTAAGTCAATAATTTATGTTTTTTTATAGTATATAATAATATTTAAAATAAACCAATTGGAAATTTTTTGTGGAACATAAGGAACTTCACTGGGCTTATTATGCAAATCGGGCCTTGCATATTAGGCCGAGAAGTGCGTTCTGGCTACTAGGTACGACATATATACATATAATATATATATATATAATATATATATATAATATATATATATATATATATATATATATATATATATATACATATATATATACATAATATAATATATATATATATATATATATATATATATATAATATATATATATATATTTTGACGATAATCTCTTATCAGAGATTTAGCCTGCTATTTCTGCGAATCACGCCTGTCCTCATCAATATACAAGATACGTTTTGTAGTGGCCAAACGTACATATGTTAGCCACACGTTACCAGCAACTCCCCTCCTTCCCCCCACTGCTGCACCTGGTCGACGCGCCGAACCCTTCAACGGCCTAACGAGCGACTTGCGACCATCCAGCTTCCTCATTGGCCGCCAACCAACACTCCACTCCGGCTCCCCGCCAATCACAAGACCTCACCATTATTGTTGGAGTCCTTGCGTTTCTGCCAGCCAGAATATTGTGTGCTCGCAAGCTGTGAACTCCTAGTGACTCACTCTGTGTGGTCAAATAGAGGTTCATAGTTAGTGCATATATTCCAGCATTCATATTTTGCTTACTTTTGTATATCAATTCTCCTCCCCATTAACGTAATCTATTTTCATGTTTATATGTTTATTATTTTTGCCAGTAAGCCAAGATTTTGCATTTATTTCAATTTGTGTTTTTATTGTTATAAAATCCATATTTTTATTATTGCTTTTAGTCTTTCCAACCTTACCACAGATTACCAAATCACGCAGTCATTCTTTTTTTTCTCTTTTTTTTCCTTTTCTTTTTTTTTTTATATATTATATGTGGCCCAGCACTGACACCTGCTAGTTGAAGACTGCCGACCACCATTTCCAACTCGTTACCGTCACATATAAATGGGGGCCTGTCCACGGAGCCACTAATGGAAATCTGTCCACGGAGCCATTATTAAATGGAGATCTGTCCACAGAACTTCACTCAGGTATTGGTAATGTGGTAAGCACACTTGGCTCTTATTTCCCTTGCTTCCATTATTCACATTAATCATTTTTTATTTTATATGGTGCTGTGTATATTGTACATTACGGGAATAGCATATGGTGAGAGTGAGACAACTTTGGATTACGTGGTGACTGTAGGCCGCAGTCATACTCTTAATTGGTCGTCTCCCCCTTCCGTGTTATCCTCCGTGTTTAACATCTTTGTCCCCCAATATTTCTCACTTTTTGACAGATTATCACATAGGTACCCTGGTACTGTGGTCTGTCTACGGGTCAATAGCACCCAAGTCCTGCAATCCGACTCTAGGAGGAAAAAGAGGGCTTTAGATCCTCTAGCACGAACTATTATTGGCGAATTGGGACCTCGCCGATAGTTCTCGTCACCAGTTGACACTCGCACCCCTACTCGTCGGTCAGACTGATGGTATTTACTTAAGGTAGGGAATTGGCGTTCTTTCTTTTGAGCACAAAAGTTCGCTAATTCTGTAAATACCATATTCAATTTCAGTGGGTACCATTGCTTATGTTCTATAGTGACTTGGCAAGGTATGACTACATTTTTTGGACTACCTCATTTATTTTGAAGCCATTTAGTGTTTCACTTGTATTTTAAAATTAGTTTTCACTAATTAGTAGGATTTTCTTGCCTTTATCCTCCCATAGTGAGTACCAGGTACAAGATTTCCTGCGACCTTATTCATTTACCATCTTGAATTTACTTTAATTATTAATAATTCCCCACAGGATAGGTATCAGTTGCCACGTTTCCTGTTTCTGACACTCGCCACATTCTCACTATATTCATATCCTTTGTTTTGCTATATTTTCACCATGTTCCGCTTACAAGTTTTCAAAGCAGATCCAGAAAGTGAAATAGGGACCTTACGTCACGCTAAGAGGGTCGATTTGTTAACTCTTGCACATGAGTATCACTTAGAAGTTCCTGATGGAGCCAACAAATTTGCCATTAATAATATGATACTGGATCACCTTGCTGATGAAGGTATTATAGATTCTTCTACCCATGAACAGCACATTATTTCAGATAAAGATGACTTGAGAGCGATAAAGCTCAAATTGGAACTTGCCAAGATCGAGCTACAGCAACAACAAGAAGCAGCTGCAATCAGAGAGCGTGAAGCTGCCCTCAGAAAGGAAGAACAAACGCGTGAAGCTGCAATCAGAGAGCGTGAAGCTGCCCTCAGAAAGGAAGAACAAAGCGTGAAGCTGCCCTGAAGAAGGAAGAAAGTGAGAGGGAGGCCCTACTCCTCAAAGGACAGCAAGAACGTGAGTTGGCCTTATACAAACAGCGACTCGAGATACAACGCGAACACGACCAACGACAGGCAGAAGCAGCTCTAAACTGTCGTGACCGAGAACTCACGAGGGACGCTGCACACCAAGCTCAACTCCAACAAGCGGCAGCTAGTCTTCCTCCCAGTTTCAATATCTCCCATGCAAGTAAGTTAATGCCCCCGTTCCTCGAAACGGAGGTTGATGTGTTCTTTACCACTTTTGAGACCCTTGCTGTTCAACTTAATTGGCCTGACGACCAATGGGCTACCCTTCTCAGAGTACATTTAACAGGTAGAGCAGCAGTCACACTCAGCACTTTGGCTTCGGAAAACGACTACACCACCCTGAAACAAGCTGTGTTGGACGCCTACCTTCTCTCCACCGAAAGCTATCGACGAAAGTTTCGTGACTACGTCAAGGCAAGTACCACCACCTTCTTAGAATTTGCTAACACCAAACGAAGATATTTCATGAAATGGCTGGAGGCAGCACATGTCTCTACTTTTTCAGAACTTGTCAACCTCATACTGGTTGAAGAATTTTTGAGACGTGTACCTCCTCCTGTCCGCCTATACTTAGCAGACAAGGAAGAGACGGAATTAGTGAAGTGTGCGAAGTCAGCTGACACTTACAGCCTCATCCACCGGCTGACTCCAGATCCTACCAGAAAGTCTTGGTACAGTTACGAGAAAGCGAGCCCAGATCAAGGTACCTCTCAACTGTACTGCAGGTATTGTAGATTATATGGACACTCCATTGACAAATGTAGCAAGTCCCAATCTAAAGGTAATGTCGAACCCCCTAAGTCTAAAACTACTCACCCTAAGTCCGGTAAGCCTGTAATGAATGTTGGTGTTCATGCTAATGATCTCTCTCTCTTTACCAAGCATCTCTATCCAGGAACTATCTCTACCCGTGGTTCAGATTCAGAGGGACGTTTCGGACTTAAGATCCTAAGGGACACAGCGGCTCTACAATCGATCGTTTTGAAATCGGCTGTGCCCAACGTCGCCTACACAGGAGAGACTGTGTTCATCACTGACCTTACTGCTACAACTCCTTATCCACTTGCCCGAGTTTACCTGGATTGTCCCTTCGTGACCGGTGAAGTCCAAGTCGCCGTCAGGGAAAAGCCTTTTCCCATGCCTGGAGTGCAACTTCTCCTGGGCAACGACTTGGCAGAAGACCAACAACCAAACAACCTGATCATCAAGGACATATCCAAGGTAAGCAACTCTGTGGTGGATAACCCGATTTTTGAACATTTCCCAGTAAAGGTTCAAGAGAGTGATGAAGGTTCTCCTCCTGTTATGGTGACCACCCGTGCTCAAGCTGCACGTCCACAGCCAGCCGACTCTACTGCTACCGCTGTCCCTCAGGACCCTTCGAAACTACCCCCTAACCTGACCACGATGGAGTTCCGTAAGTTACAGAGAGATGATCTTACATTGACACCATTATTCTTTCAGGCTGAAACCCAATCCGACAGTGTTCCTGGGTTCTTTATGGAGAACGAAATACTCTATCGCAGGTATAGACCCAGTAAACTGAAGGACGAGGACGATTGGGCAAATGTTGAACAACTAGTGATTCCCACCAGCCTGCGGCCCACGATTCTACACCTGGCCCACGGCGCTTTGTCACACTATGGGTTCAACAAGACTTACCATGGAATTCGACAAGACTACTACTGGCCAGGTATGGTAAACGACGTCAAATCTCATGTCAAATTATGCCACGTGTGTCAGTTAGCCGGGAAACCGAACGTTTCCATTCCCAGAGCACCCCTGATACCCATCCAGGTGCCTGAGGAACCGTTCCACAAGCTCATTATCGACTGCGTTGGTCCTTTGCCTCGGACCAGTGCAGGCAACTCATATATCTTAACCATCCTGTGTCCTACCACCAGATTTCCGATAGCAGTTCCAGTAAAAAATATTACAGCTGCTACAGTGGTGAAGAATCTACTGAAAATCTTCACCCAGTATGGATTTCCGAGGGAGATTCAGAGCGACTGTGGTACCAACTTCACCAGTGATCTCTTCAAACGGACTCTGGAGGAGTTCAACATCAAACAGGTACTGTCCAGCCCCTATCATCCTGCTTCACAGGGTTCTCTCGAGCGTAGTCATCAAACCATCAAGGCACTCTTAAAAAAGTTCTGTAATGAGACCTCAAAGGATTGGGATAGGCAAATTGATCTAATTATGTGTATTTTCAGAAGTCTTCCCAACGAGTCACTAGGAGTATCTCCTTATGAGATGCTCTACGGACGTAAGTGCCGTACACCTCTCAAGGCTTTCAAGGATTCTCTACGTGATGACACCTTCAGTGAGCATCAGAGTGTGCCCCAGTATCTCCAAAATCTCCGACACATTCTAGAGAGGGTCCATTCCTTTGCTAGCAACAACCTACAGAAAGCCCAGGAGAGGATGAAGACTCGTTACGACCGGCACTGTAAAGTAAGGAAGTTTACACCAGGAGACTTAGTGCTTGCCTATTTCCCTATCCCAGGTTCTCCTTTACAGAACAGGTTCTCAGGACCCTACCGTGTTAAGGAGTGCCGGAACAACTTCAACTACGTTCTCGAGACACCCGATAGGCGGCGGAAGACCCAGCTGTGCCACATTAATTTACTCAAGCCCTACCATGGGGTTCCTCCCACTGTGTTAACCAATTTCACCTCATTTACAGGTCCATACAGCCACAGTGAGACCTTCCCTGCTTCTCCTTCCGAGAGCACTGACACTGAGCCAGCGCTCTCTAACTCGGAAATCCTTACTAACCTTCAACATCATTTTCAGGACGATAATAGTGCTCCACTAATCAAACTCGTCAGAGAATATCAAGAGTTGTTTCGAGATGACCCCCAAGAGTGTACTGTGACTCGGCACGACATCCAACTGCTACCTGACACCCAGCCGATTCGCCAACCATTCTACCGAATCAGCCCGAGCAAAACGGAAGTCATGCGGGCTGAGGTACAGTATCTCTTGGACCATGGACTGGCTAGCCCCTGTGAGTCCCCCTGGGCCTCACCATGCATCCTGGTACCCAAACCTCACGGCAAAATCCGTCTGTGTACGGATTATAGGAAGTTGAACCAGGTCACAGTGAAGGACGCCTACCCAATACCCAGAGTAGACGACATTTTGGATGCCATTGGTAATGCCCGCTACCTGTCTCAGGTAGACCTACTAAAGGGCTACTACCAGGTGAGTTTAACGGAGCGAGCTAAGGTACTGTCCGCCTTTATAACCCCCTTTGGTCTCTACAGGTACCATCGCCTTCCCTTTGGACTCTGCAATGCCCCAGCCACCTTTCAGAGAGCTGTCAACCGCGTCATCCAGGGCTTGGAAAACACCTATGCCTATTGGACGACATTGTGATAGCATCCAACACCTGGAGCGAACACCTGCTCCAGCTACAACGATTGTTCTACAAGCTCCTGAAAGCCGGCCTCACCATCAATTTGGGCAAGTCCACCTTCGCGAAAGGTAAAGTGCGGTACCTGGGTCATGTTATAGGGAGTGGCAACCTGGCTCCGTTAAACATTCACATTCAAGCAATCCAACAGTATCCACAGCCTACTACCAGGAAGCAGCTCCTGCGCTTCCTTGGTCTTGCTTCCTATTACCGTAGGTTTGTGAAGAATTTTAGCACTGTTGCAACCCCATTAATCACCTTAACCAGTCCCAAGCAACGGTATAATTGGACCAGAGAGCAAACCGTTGCATTCGAACAACTCAAATTCCTCCTCTGTTCTAATCCCATTCTCGCCTCACCAGATATCAAGAAGCCTTTCATCCTCCATGTCGACGCCAGTGGTACCGGCATCGGAAGTGTCTTAATGCAGCAGCGAGGCGAGGAGGTTCTACCTGTCAGCTACTACAGTTACAAGTTGAAGCCTCATCAGAAGAACTACAGTACTATAGAGAAGGAACTCCTGTCCATCGTCCTGAGCTTACAACACTTTGCACCATATCTGCACGGTGCTAGGTCCACTACCATCTATTCGGACCACAACCCTCTGAGATTTTTACATCAAGCCCAATTTAATAACCAACGTCTGCTGCGATGGGCTTTATATCTTCAAGGCTTCAACTTAAAGATCTGCTACATCAAGGGGCCTGACAACATCATCGCTGATGCCCTCTCCAGAGTGCATGAGGTAGAGGCAGCTCCACCTCCCACTCTACCTCCAGTGGACGTGATTCACCCGAAACGGCAGGCTTCGGGGGAGAGTTGTGACGATAATCTCTTATCAGAGATTTAGCCTGCCATTTCTGCGAATCACTCCTGTCCTCATCAACATACAAGATACGTTTTGTAGTGGCTAAACGTATTATAAGCTCGCCACACGTACCAGCAACTCCCTCCTTCCCCCCCACTGCTGCACCTGGTCGACGCGCCGAACCCTGCAACGGCCTAACTAGCGACTGCGACCATCCAGCTTCCTCATTGGCCGCCAACCAACACTCCACTCCGGCTCCCCGCCAATCACAAGACCTCACCAGTTATTGTTGGAGTCCCTTACGTTTCTGCCAGCCAGAATATTGTGTGCTCGCAAGCTGTGAACTCCTAAGTGACTCACTCTGTGTGGTCAAGTAGAGGTTCATAGTTAGTGCATATATTCCAGCATTCATATTTTACTTACTTTTGTATGTCAATTCTCCTCCCCATTAACGTAATCTATTTTCATGTTTATATTGTTTATTGTTTTTGCCAGTAAGCCAAGTTTTGCATTTATTTCAATTTGTGTTTTCTTATTGTTATTAAAATCCATATTTTTATTATTGCTTTTCGTCTTTACAACCTTACCACAGATTACCAAATCACGCAGTCATTCTTTTTTTTCTCTTTTTTTTCCTTTTCTTTTTTTATATTATATGTGGCCCAGCAATGACAACTGCTAGTTGGAAGACTGCCGACCACCATTTCCAACTCGTTACCGTCACAATATATATATATATATATATATAATATATATATATATAGTAATATATATATTTGTATATATCCATTCATGAACTTACGATAGAACTATGAATAAGGTAACAGCAGAAAGGCTTACTGGCCCTATGAGGCAGAACGAAGGGAACTGCAAAACGCCTATTGGCCTATTCGAGGCAGTTCCTATTTATATCCACGTGTACATCATTCATATAGAATTTCTACATACCCTTGAAGAATCAAGGAATCCTACTTCTATTATGTTACACGGAAATTGCTCCACAAATCAACAACACTGCTACGAACCAATAATTACCCAGGTCTTTCCTGAATCTAAACTTATCATTTATACACATTGTTGCGTGTTATATCTGGTGGTGACCTATAATACCTTAGTATTATTCCCTTTGGTATGTCCATTTTTCCACTTCTAAACCTCTATCGTGTCACCTAACTCTTTGCCTTTCCAGTGATTACAATTTAGCTTTGTAAATCTTTCTTCATATAAAAGGTTATAATTTAGGGAATAATTTTGCCATCTTAAGCTGGACACGTTCAAGTGAATTTATATCATACTAAAGTACGGACACCATATTTGAAATGCTTAATCTAAATGGGGCCTATCCAGAGTAAGATATAGCTCAACACCAGCTGCCTTGTTACTAACTCTTCAATTAATAAATTCCAGCATCCTCCTTAACCTGAACGGCAAAATATAAATGGTGCCTAACATGAGCAAGATATAGCTGATGAACAACACGAGCTGTATTATTACTAACGTTTGATAAATATATCAGTAAATTTACCTTTTTGACGAATATTTATTCATCGATTTTTTGGTCATTCCAAATTTGTCCACGTCTGTGTCCCATTAGCAGACTGGTCGTAGTTGTCTGATGT
>WNGS01164638.1:0-13590 GCA_020271785.1 Procambarus virginalis | reverse complement strand
TTTGGAGAATTGTTTTTTCAATTACCATCGACAGTAAAAAGAAAACTAAGAAATATTGAGAAAATTCGTGTTAGCATTATTAATCTTACTTTTCGGTCATAATATATATGTGTGTATATATATACACACTCACAGAAGCATAATGCTCTAACTTGATACATCAATAAGAAAATGAACTGTAGTACTACAAGGACGTGAGCCAGCACCAACGTCCCCCCCCCTCACCCCTGCACCTCCATATGGTAGAGGTTTTACACCTTGGTAGTTCACAACCGCCACATTTTTTTTTTTTTTTTTTTTTTTTTTTTTTTTTTTTTTTTTTTTTTTTTTTTTGAGATATATACAAGAGTTGTTACATTCTTGTACAGCCACTAGTACGCGTAGCGTTTCGGGCAGGTCCCTGGAATACGATCCCCGCCGCCAAGAATCGTTTTTTCATCCAAGTACACATTTTACTGTTGCGTTAAACAGAGGCTACAGTTAAGGAATTGCGCCCAGTAATTCCTCCCGGCCAGGATACGAACCCATGACATAGCGCTCGCGGAACGCCAGGCGAGTGTCTACCACTACACCACGGAGACTGTTAAATATATATATATATAACATTAACATATAACATTCCCCTTTATGGTGAAGCAACATAACTCTGCCTCAGGGTCATAACTATCAACATACAGCCACAAACACATAATTTATGTAGTTCTCTCAACATATGTCGTTCAGAGCCTTTGACACAGCTGGAACTCGTAAATAAGTGTAAACACATTAATTTACATTTTCCGTGCATCAAAATTTCGCACAATAGTTACATGTATATTTACGCGAACTGTTCCCCAGAGTAACGGAAATTAATTTAGCTGAAAAGTACTTAGTAATATTAGAGAGAACGTGAATTAGAAACTCAGTTTGGTTATAATTGAATGTGTCTCTTGCAGGTGATGTGCGTTCATGGGAACAATTAGCTTTGTGAGGGCTCTGAGAGCTCTGAGAGCTCTGAGAGCTCTGAGAGCTCTGAGGGCTTTGAGGGCTCTGTGGGCTTTGTGAGAGCTCTGAGGGCTCTGAGGGCTCTGAGGGCTCTGAGGGCTCTGAGAGCTCTGAGAGCTCTGAGGGCTCTGAGAGCTCTGAGAGCTCTAAGGGCTTTGAGGGCTCTGAGGGCTTTGTGAGAGCTCTGAGGGCTCTGAGGGCTCTGAGGGCTCTGAGAGCTCTGAGGGCTCTGAGGGTTCTGAGAGCTCTGAGAACTTTGAGGGCTCTGAGGGCTCTGAGAGCTCTGAGGGCTCTGAGGGCTTTGAGGGCATTGAAGGCTCTGAGAGCTCTGAGGGCTCTGAGGGCTCTGAGAGCTCTGAGGGCTCTGAGGGTTCTGAGAGCTCTGAGAACTTTGAGGGCTCTGAGGGCTCTGAGAGCTCTGAGGGCTCTGAGGGCTCTGAGGGCTTTGAGGGCATTGAAGGCTCTGAGAGCTCTGAGGGCTCTGAGAGCTCTGAGGGCTCTGAGAGCTCTGAGGGCTCTGAGAGCTCTGAGGGCTCTGAGAGCTCTGAGGGCTCTGAGAGCTCTGAGGGCTCTGAGAGCTCTGAGAGCTCTGTGAACTCTGAGGGCTCTGTGAACTCTGAGGGCTCTGAGAGCTCTGAGGGCTCTGAGAGCTCTGTGAACTCTGAGGGCTCTGAGAGCTCTGAGGGCTCTGAGGGCTCTGAGAGCTCTGGGGGCTTTGAGGGCACTGAGGGCTTTGTGAGAGCTCTGAGGGCTCTAAGAGCTCTGAGGGCTCTGAGGGCTCTGAGAGCTCTGAGAGCTCTGAGGGCTTTGAGGGCTCTGAGGGCTTTGTGAGAGCTCTGAGGGCTCTGAGGGCTCTGAGAGCTCTGAGGGCTCTGAGGGTTCTGAGAGCTCTGAGAACTTTGAGGGCTCTGAGGGCTCTGAGAGCTCTGAGGGCTCTGAGGGCTTTGAGGGCATTGAAGGCTCTGAGAGATCTGAGGGCTCTGAGGGCTTTGAGGGCTTTGGGGGCTCTGAGAGCTCTGACGGCTCTGAGAGCTCTGAGAGCTCCGAGGGCTCTGAGCGCTCTGAGAGCTATGAGGGCTCTAAGAGCTCTGGGAGCTCTGAGAACTTTGAGGGCTCTGTGGGCTCTGAGGGCTTTGAGGGCTCTGAGGGCTTTGAGGGTTCTGAGAGCTCTGAGGGCTCTGAGAGCTCTGAGGGCTCTGAGAGCTCTGAGGGCTCTGAGGGCTCTGAGAGCTCTGAGGGCTCTGAGGGCTTTGAAGGCTCTGAGAGCTCTGAGGGGTCTGAGAGCTCTGAGGGCTCTGAGGGCTCTGAGAGCTCTCAGAGCTCTGAGGGCTCTGAGGGCTCTGAGAGCTCTGAGGGCTCTGAGAGCCCTCAGAGCTCTGAGGGCTCTGAGAGCTCTGAGGGCTCTGAGAGCTCTGAGGGGTCTGAGAGCTCTGAGGGCTCTGAGGGCTCTGAGAGCTCTCAGAGCTCTGAGGGCTCTGAGAGCTCTGAGGGCTCTGAGAGCTCTGAGGGCTCTGAGGTCAGCTTGTAACTTGCCATTATAAATACAATTCCACAATAATTAGCTTAATACTTAGCTTGGCTGTTGGAGCATTCAGAGCACCAGGCTCTACGGTGGGCTGACAGAGCACCAGGCTCTACGGTGGGCTGACAGAGCACCAGGCTCTACGGTGGGCTGACAGAGCACCAGGCTCTACGGTGGGCTGACAGAGCACCAGGCTCTACGGTGGGCTGACAGAGCACCAGGCTCTACGCTGGGCTGACAGAGCACACAGAGCACCAGGCTCTACGGTGGGCTGACAGAGCACCAGGCTCTACGCTGGGCTGACAGAGCACCAGGCTCTACGCTGGGCTGACAGAGCACCAGGCTCTACGCTGGGCTGACAGAGCACCAGGCTCTACGCTGGGCTGACAGAGCACCAGGCTCTACGCTGGGCTGACAGAGCACCAGGCTCTACGCTGGGCTGACAGAGCACCAGGCTCTACGCTGGGCTGACAGAGCACACAGAGCACCAGGCTCTACGCTGGGCTGACAGAGCACACAGAGCACCAGGCTCTACGCTGGGCTGACAGAGCACCAGGCTCTACGCTGGGCTGACAGAGCACCAGGCTCTACGCTGGGCTGACAGAGCACCAGGCTCTACGCTGGGCTGACAGAGCACCAGGCTCTACGGTGGGCTGACAGAGCACCAGGCTCTACGCTGGGCTGACAGAGCACACAGAGCACCAGGCTCTACGGTGGGCTGACAGAGCACCAGGCTCTACGCTGGGTTGACAAAGCACACAGAGCACCAGGCTCTACGCTGGGCTGACAGAGCACCAGGCTCTACGCTGGGCTGACAGAGCACCAGGCTCTACGCTGGGCTGACAGAGCACACAGAGCACCAGGCTCTACGCTGGGCTGACAGAGCACACAGAGCACCAGGCTCTACGCTGGGCTGACAGAGCACCAGGCTCTACGCTGGGCTGACAAAGCACACAGAGCACCAGGCTCTACGCTGGGCTGACAGAGCACCAGGCTCTACGGTGGGCCGACAGAGCACACAGAGCACCAGGCTCTACGCGGGGCTGACAGAGCACACAGAGCACCAGGCTCTACGCGGGGCTGACAGAGCACACAGAGCACCAGGCTCTACGGTGGGCTGACAGAGCACACAGAGCACCAGGCTCTACGCGGGGCTGACAGAGCACACAGAGCACCAGGCTCTACGGTGGGCCGAAAGAGCACTCAGAGCTCCGGGCTCTACGGTGGGCTGACAGAACTAATAATCATACGCATGTATACAAAGTTATCAAAAAACTCTTAACATAACTTTTGCTAATACAGACTCTTAATATTGTCTAAGTTGATCACAAAACGCTCATCCTCACCTCAGATGACACTAATTATCAATCATTTGGTGTGGGACGAGGGAAGGAATGGTGCCCAACCACTTGTAGACAGTCGGGGATTGAACGCCGACCTGCATGAAGCAAGACCGCTTCATGTAACTAGAAACAATTGAATAGGAACTGTACAATAGGGGTTTTGCTACATCTTTACAAGAGCACACCACTGACGCCCAGCTCAGATATGACTGCTGACTCCGCTCAGCGACCCATCACGTCGTGTGAGTGTGATGGGCCGACCCATCTTTATCTCTGCAGCAACAGTCAGGTGGAACGCCAGGCAGCCAGCAGCCTTCACTCATCCCACTAACATGTGAAAAAATGTCTGACAGCAAAGCGACGCATTTGTGTTTAGTGCGCAGAAAGATAAGTGTGCGCCTCGGTAGTATAGTTGGCTGCGTCCTCGACTCACTATCGGGATTTCCTTGTTCGCATCCCAGAGAGCAGGTCAGAATGGTTAGGGACGTTTTTCATTCACTTAATGCGTCTGTTTAACTAGAATTAATTAGGTACTGGGGAGTTAGTCAACTGTTGAGGGGCTACACACACACAAAGGGACAGTACACAATGAAGGGGAACAGCCTACCTGTAACGATTAGAGAAAGAGACCTGGGAGTGGACGTAACACCTAATCTATCTCCTGAGACACATATAAATAGGATAACGACAGCAGCGTACTCTACACTGGCGAAAATTAGAACTTCATTCAGAAACCTAAGTGAGGAGGCTTTTTGGGCACTTTACACTGCCTACGTGAGACCAGTCTTAGAGTATGCCGCGCCATCATGGAGCCCCCACCTGAAGAAATACATAAGGAAACTGGAGAAGGTTCAGAGGTTTGAGACGAGGTTTGTCCCAGAGTTACGAGAGATGAGATATGAAGAGCGTCTGAAGGAACTGAACCTTACGACACTAGAGAAAGAAGGGAGAGAGGAGATATGATAGGGACATATCAAATACTCATGGGAATTGACAAAGTGGAAATTGATGAAATGTTCACACGTAATAATAACAGAACGAGGGGACATGGGTGGAAACTGGAAACTCTGATGAGTCACAGAGATGTTAGGAAGTTTTCTTTTAGCGTGAGAGTAGTAGAAAAATGGAAAGCACTTAAGGAACAGGTTGTGGAAGCAAATACTATTCATACTTTTAAAAATAGATATGATAGGGAAATGGGACAGGAGTCATTGCTGTAAACAACCGATGGCTGGAAAAACGGGATCCAAGAGTCAATGCTCGATCCTGCAAGCACAAATAGGTGAGTACACACACACACACACACACACACACACACACACACACACACACACACACACACACACACACACACATATATATATATATATATATATATATATATATATATATATATATATACGAGCAGTATCCGGCCACAGCAACCTTCCCAGTCCCTCAGTCCTCCCCACCATTCTCCCTCCCCACCATCCCCCCATCCCCTCAGCCCTACTGTAACACGGGGTATTGACTCTACTTTGTCCTTTACCCGCCCGTGAATATGCTTACTTAAGCTTAATTCCAAGGGACCCAGAGCCGACTCTCAGCCGAGTCCCAAGCCACGTGGTCTTAGCCGCTCGATCAGCTAATATTCTACAGCCCCTGTGACGTCTTCTAGCAAACTCAAGGATCTCCTTCTGCTGCCACCACCAGACCATTAACCAAAAGCGTCAATTAATCGGGGACTGGACCAATTAATAAATCATTTATCCCTTGGGCTTAATCCACAAATTACTTGGAAAGGGAAGGGGATGAATGTACGTTAAGTGTGGGCATTACAGAAAACAAAGGGATATATTAGCTCTTAAACTGGGCTAGGTTTGCGACCCAAATAAACACAGCCTCGTGCAGACCAAATGGCAAGGATATCAACACATGCAAAGTTATTCATGGAAATAATAAAATACCGAGGAACAATATAATCATTTATTTATGCAAATCCAAAAACACAACTAATAAAAATCACTCCCTGACTTAGCACTCCCTGACTTTTTTTTTTTAAACTTTTATTACTCCCTATTGAGGCACGAATGAATCATTTTCCTATACCAAAACTCAGCAACTTTTACCTTGACTATGGAACCAGGCGATGGAGTGCTGATCTCAGAAGAGGTGAGAATGGTTGACCTTTCCAGTTGGTGCCCGCTTCCACACTGACCCGCCCAGCTCTCCTCACAACTAGTAAGTGTTACTCCACCAGGTTTACTAAATTTACTAAGCAGGGTTTAAATTGAACAACTAATCTCTATTGTACTGAACAACCCAGATGGTTGAACTCGTATAAAACTGATGGTAATTGTACAGACATCTTAGAGAAAGGCTATTTCCAATTACAGTATTGGCTAGTTTGAACTTTGTTAATTACTAATGTGGTCACTCGTGGGACGCGTGGCCTTGACATGGCGAGTCAGCCGGGACCCAAACTTGTCCCTCCACATACCGTCATCTCTCTGCCTGTACTCCACCCTGATCTCAACCTTTATTCCCCACTCCCTCATCTGAAGCCTTCCCAATGGTCTGATGTTCCCATCAGAAAATTGGGAACATCAAGTGATCTGATGTTCCCATCACTGAAATATAAGAAAAGCAGTTAAAAAATGAAATGAAATCTGAAAAAAATAAAAATAAACTTTACTCACGAAATGAACAGTATGGTAAACAACACAGCTCAATTCCAACACAATTCTCAAAAAAATATTTAAATCAAAATGAAAATAAGTCAAAATCTATGAAAATTCAATTTATCAATGCAATCATAAACATTGAAATGGAATTGTAACATATTTAGTATAGCGTGCAGGTTGCTATTATGTGCAACAGATGGCGCTGTTTTCCAAAAACGCATGTTTTTACCTGTCACAGGGGTGGCATCTATATAGTAGGTATATAAAATCCTGCTCGGATGCGAACGGAACGTTGTGTGAATATTTCAAAGCAATCGGTGAAGAACTTTCGGATTAGCGGTTATGCACAAACGAACATTTCCATTTTTACTTATAAAGATAAGATTACACACACACACTTACTGCTACATAGAAGCACTCGAGCACAAGTACAATGACACATGTGGCGGAGTGTGTGTGTGTGCCTATATGAGAGGAGTCCAGTACATATAACACACTTGGCACACACCAATATATCTCCAGTACTTAATCCACTTTACCGCCCTTGTCAACACCGCTGTAATTAACGACCCTCGCGCTCAATGGCCTCAAATTACTGTTCATATTTTCCCTGAGTTCTGTACCAGCCAGGTGCTAGTATATCGCCTGTGGTATACACTATTGTATATGTGGTATACACTGTTGTATCTGTGGTATACACTGTTGTATCTGTGGTATACACAGTTGTATCTGTGGTATACACAGTTGTATCTGTAGTATACACTATGTTGTATATGTGGTATACACTGTTGTATCTGTGGTATACACTATGTTGTATCTGTGGTATACACTGTTGTATCTGTGGTATACACTATGTTGTATCTGTGGTATACACAGTTGTATCTGTGGTATACACAGTTGTATCTGTGGTATACACTGTTGTATCTGTAGTATACACTATGTTGTATATGTGGTATACACTATGTTGTATCTGTGGTATACACTGTTGTATCTGTGGTATACACTATGTTGTATATGTGGTATACACAGTTGTATCTGTGGTATACACTGTTGTATCTGTGGTATACACTATGGTATACTGAGCCTGGGACTCACAATGAGGGATATACCACAGAGTATACCTTAGTATATATCTCAGGTATACTCAGGTGTGTAGTTTACAGTGTTGGGCCACACACCTGTCAGCTGGTGGTGGTGGCATGACACACCTGTCAGCTGGTGGTGGTGGGATGACACACCTGGCAGCTGGTGGTGGTGGCATGACACACCTGTCAGCTGGTGGTTGTGGCATGACACCTGTCAGCTGGTGGTGGTGGCATGACACACCTGTCAGCTGGTGGCGGTGGCATGACACACCTGGCAGCTGGTGGTGGTGGCATGACACGCCTGGCAGTTGGTGGTGGTGGTATAACACACCTGGCAGCTGGTGGTGGTGGCATGACACACCTGTCAGCTGATGGTGGTGGCATGACACACCTGTCACCTGGTGGTGGTGGAATGACACACCTGTCAGCTGGTGATGGTGGCATGACACACCTGGCAGCTGGTGGTGGTGGAATGACACGCCTGGCAGTTGGTGGTGGTGGCATGACACACCTGGCAGCTGATGGTGGTGGCATGACACACCTGTCACCTGGTGGTGGCGGCATGACACACCCGTCAGCGGGTGGTGGGGGCATGACACACCTGTCAGCTGGTGGTGGTGGTGGCATGACACACCCGTCAACTGGTGGTGGTGGCATGACACGCCTGGCAGTTGGTGGTGGTGGCATGACACACCTGGCAGCTGATGATGGTGGCATGACACACCTGTCACCTGGTGGTGGCGGCATGACACACCCGTCAGCTGGTGGTGGTGGCATGACACACCTGGCACCTGGTGGAGGTGGCATGACGCACCTGACAGCTGGTGGTGGCATGACACACCTGGCAGCTGGTGGTGGTGGCATGACACACCTACCAGCTGGTGGTGGCATGACACATCTGTCAGCTAGTGGTGGTGGCATGACACACCTGTCAGCTGGTGGGGGCATAACATACCTGTCAGCTGGTGGTATTGGCGTGACACACCTGGCAGCTGGTGGTTGTGGCATCATACACGTGGCAGCTGGTGGTGGCATGACACACCTGTCACCTGGTGGTGGCATGACACACCTGGCAGCTGTTGGTGGCGGTATGACACACCTGAAAGCTGGTGGTGGTATGACACTCCTGGCAGCTGGTGGTGGCATGACACACCTGGCAGCTGTTGGTGGTGGCATGATACACCTGGCAGCTGGTGGTGGCATGACACACCTGGCAGTTGGTGGTGGCGGCATGACACACCTGACGGCTGGTAGTGGTGGCATGATACACCTGGCAGGTGTTGGCGGCATGACACACCTGCCAGCTGATGGTGGTGGCATGACACACCTGTCACCTGGTGGTGGCGGCATGACACACCCGTCAGCTGGTGGTGGTGGCATGACACACCTGGCACCTGGTGGAGGTGGCATGACGCACCTGGCAGCTGGTGGTGGCATGACACACCTGGCAGCTGGTGGTGGTGGCATGACACACCTACCAGCTGGTGGTGGCATGACACATCTGTCAGCTAGTGGTGGTGGCATGACACAACTGACAGCTGGTGGTGGCATGACACATATGTCAGCTGGTGGTGGTGGCATGACACATATGTCAGCTGGTGGTGGTGGCATGACACATCTGTCAGCTGGTGGGGGCATAACATACCTGTCAACTTGTGGTATTGGCGTGACACACCTGGCAGCTGGTGGTGGTGGCATCATACACGTGGCAGCTGGTGGTGGCATGACACACCTGTCACCTGGTGGTGGCATGACACACCTGGCAGCTGTTGGTGGCGGTATGACACACCTGACAGCTGGTGGTGGTGGCATGACACACGTGGCAGCTGGTGGTGGCATGACACACCTGGCAGCTAGTGGTGGTACGACACTCCTGGCAGCTGGTGGTGGCATGACACACCTGGCAGCTGTTGGTGGTGGCATGATACACCTGGCAGCTGGTGGTGGCATGACACACCTGGCAGCTGGTGGTGGCGGCATGACACACCTGACGGCTGGTAGTGGTGGCATGATACACCTGGCAGGTGTTGGCGGCATGACACACCTGCCAGCTGATGGTGGTGGCATGACACACCTGGCACCTGGTGGAGGTGGCATGACGCACATGGCAGCTGGTGGTGGCATGACACACCTGGCAGCTGGTGGTGGTGGCATGACACACCTACCAGCTGGTGGTTGCATGACACATCTGTCAGCTAGTGGTGGTGGCATGACACACCTGACAGCTGGTGGTGGCATGACACATATGTCAGCTGGTGGTGGGGGCATTACACATCTGTCAGCTGGTGGGGGCATAACATACCTGTCAGCTGGTGGTATTGGCGTGACACACCTGGCAGCTGGTGGTGGTGGCATCATACACGTGGCAGCTGGTGGTGGCATGACACACCTGTCACCTGGTGGTGGCATGACACACCTGGCAGCTGTTGGTGGCGGTATGACACACCTGACAGCTGGTGGTGGTTTCATGACACACGTGGCAGCTGGTGGTGGCATGACACACCTGGCAGCTAGTGGTGGTATGACACTCCTGGCAGCTGGTGGTGGCATGACACACCTGGCAGCTGTTGGTGGTGGCATGATACACCTGGCAGCTGGTGGTGGTATGACACACCTGGCAGCTGGTGGTGGCGGCATGACACACCTGACAGCTGGTAGTGGTGGCATGATACACCTGGCAGGTGTTGGCGGCATGACACACCTGCCAGTTGGTGGCGGTGGCATGACACACCTGTCAGCTGGTGGCGGTAGCATGACACACCTGGCAGCGGTGGCATGACACACCTGTCAGCTGGTTGTGGTGTCATGACACACCTGGCAGCTGGTGGCGGTGGCATGACACACCTGACAGCTGGTGGCGGCATGACACACCTGTAGCTGGTGGTGACGACATGACACACCTGGCAGTGACATGACACACCTGGCAGCTGGTGGCGGTGGCATGACACACCTGGCAGCTGGTCGTGGCATGACACACCTGGCAGCTGGTGGTGGCGGCATGACACACGTGGCAGCTGGTGGTGGCATGACACACCTGGCTGCTGGTGGTGGCATGACACACCTGGTAGCTGGTGGTGGTGGCATGACACACCTGGCAGCTGCTGGTGGTGGCATGACACACCTGGCAGCTGGTGGTGGCGGCACGACACACCTGGCAGCTGGTGGTGGCATGACACACCTGGAAGCTGGTGGTGTGGCATGACACACCTGGAAGCTGGTGGTGGCGGCATGACACACCTGGCAGCTGGTGGTGGCATGACACACCTGGCAGCTGGCGGTGGCGGCATGACACACCTGGCAGCTGGTAGTGGCGGCATGACACACCTGGCAGTGGTGGCATGACACACCTGGCAGCTGGTGGTGGTCGCATGACACACCTGGCAGCTGAAGGTGGTGGCATGACACACCTGTCACCTGGTGGTGGTGGCATGCCACACCTGGCAGCTGGTGGTGGCGGCATGACACACCCGTCAGCTGGTTGTGGTGGCATGACACACCCGTCAGCTGGTGGTGGTGGCATGACACACCTGACCGCTAGTGGCGGTGGCATGACACACCTGGCAGCTGGTGGTGGTGGCATGACACACCCGTCAACTGGTGGTGGTGGCATGACACGCCTGGCAGTTGGTGGTGGTGGCATGACACACCTGGCAGCTGATGGTGGTGGCATGACACACCTGTCACCTGGTGGTGGCGGCATGACACACCCGTCAGCTGGTGGTGGTGGCATGACACACCTGTCAGCTGGTGGTGGTGGAATGACACACCTGTCAGCTGGTGATGGTGGCATGACACACCTGGCAGCTGGTGGTGGTGGCATGACACGCCTGGCAGGTGGTGGCATGACACACCTGGCAGCTGATTGTGGTGGCATGACACACCTGTCACCTGGTGGTGGCGGCATGACACACCCGTCAGCTGGTGGTGGTGGCATGACACACCTGGCACCTGGTGGAGGTGGCATGACGCACCTGGCAGCTGGTGGTGGCATGACACACTTGGCAGCTGGTGGTGGTGGCATGACACACACCTACCAGCTGGTGGTGGCATGACACATCTGTCAGCTAGTGGTGGTGGCATGACACACCTGACAGCTGGTGGTGGCATGACACATATGTCAGCTGGTGGTGGTGGCATGACACATCTGTCAGCTGGTGGGGGCATAACATACCTGTCAGCTGGTGGTACTGGCGTGACACACCTGGCAGCTGGTGGTGGTGGCATCATACACGTGGCAGCTGGTGGTGGCATGACACACCTGTCACCTGGTGGTGGCATGACACACCTGGCAGCTGTTGGTGGCGGTATGACACACCTGACAGCTGGTGGTGGTAGCATGACACACGTGGCAGCTGGTGTTGGCATGACACACCTGGCAGCTAGTGGTGGTATGACACTCCTGGCATCTGGTGTGGCATGACACACCTGGCAGCTGTTGGTGGTGGCATGATACACCTGGCAGCTGGTGGTGGCATGACACACCTGGCAGCTGGTGGTGGCGGCATGACACACCTGACAGCTGGTAGTGGTGGCATGATACACCTGGCAGGTGTTGGCGGCATGACACACCTGCCAGTTGGTGGCGGTGGCATGACACACCTGGCAGCGGTGGCATGACACACCTGTCAGCTGGTTGTGGTGTCATGACACACCTGGCAGCTGGTGGCGGTGGCATGACACATCTGACAGCTGGTGGTGGCATGACACACCTGTAGCTGGTGGTGACGACATGACACACCTGGCAGCTGGTGGTGACGACATGACACACCTGGCAGCTGGTGGCGGTGGCATGACACACCTGACAGCTGGTCGTGGCATGACACAACCTGGCAGCTGGTGGTGGCGGCATGACACACGTGGCAGCTGGTGGTGGCATGACACACCTGGCTGCTGGTGGTGGCATGACACACCTGGCAGCTGGTGGTGGTGGCATGACACACCTGGCAGCTGGTGGTGGCGGCACGACACACCTGGCAGCTGGTGGTGGCATGACACACCTGGCAGCTGGTGGTGGTGGCATGACACACCTGGAAGCTGGTGGTGGCGGCATGACACACCTGGCAGCTGGTGGTGGCATGACACACCTGGCAGCTGGTGGCGGCATGACACACCTGGCAGCTGGTGGTGGCGGCATGACACACCTGGCAGCTGTTAGTGGCGGCATGACACACCTGGCAGCTGGTAGTGGCGGCATGACACACCTGGCATTGGTGGCATGACACACCTGGCAGCTGGTGGTGGTGGCATGACACACCTGGCAGCTGGTGGTGGTGGCATGACACCTGGCGGTGGCGGCATGACACACCTGGCAGCTGGAGGTGGCGGCATGACACACCTGGCAGCTGGTGGTGGCGGCACGACACAACTGGCAGCTGGTGGTGGCATGACACACCTCGCAGCTGGTGGTGGTGGCATGACACACCTGGAAGCTGGTGGTGGCGGCATGACACACCTGGCAGCTGGTGGTGGCATGACACACCTGGCAGCTGGTGGCGGCATGACACACCTGGCAGCTGGTGGTGGCGGCATGACACACCTGGCAGCTGGTAGTGGCGGCATGACACACCTGGCATTGGTGGCATGACACACCTGGCAGCTGGTGGTGGTGGCATGACACACCTGGCAGCTGGTGGTGGCGGCATGACACACCTGTCAGCTGGTGGTGGCGGCATGACACACCTGTCCCCTCAACACAGAAAGTACCTCATTTCTTCAAATATGTCTTGTGTTTCACTTGTGTTTCTAAACATCTCCTTCTGAGGAAACCAACTTGTACTGAACCTGTCTGGAGGTTTGTTCTAGAAGCATAAATATGATGTTTTCGTTAATATTCACTAACACTTGCCTATAATAGCGACAGCTTATAACATATTGTAAAACATATATCTTGTACGTCGTTGTTATGTCTGCCCTTCTCCTTCTTTGCTCTAATGTAGTTAGGTTCAGTTCACGTAATCTTTCTTCACAGATTACGCTCAGCTGAGAGAGTAGGT
>WNGS01164635.1:0-10006 GCA_020271785.1 Procambarus virginalis | reverse complement strand
AAAAGCTTTTGCGAAATCTGTGTAAATTACATCAGCGTTTTGTTTGTCTTCCATAGCATCTAATGCCATATCATAGTGGTCCAGCAACTGCGACAGGCAAGAGCGCCCTGTTCTGAAACCATGTTGTCCGGGGTTATGGAGATGCTGTGATTCCATGTATTTTGTGATCTTACTTCTTAGCACTCTCTCAAAAATTTTATGATGTGCGATGTTAGTGCTATCGGTCTGTAATTTTTTGCCTCTGCCTTATTTCCTCCTTTATGAAGTGGTGCTATCTCTGCTGTTTTTAGTATATCAGGAATAACGCCAGTATCTAGGCTTTGTCTCCACAGAATGTGAAGGGCCTGCGATAGTGGTTTTTTACAGTTCTTGATGAATATGGAGTTCCAAGAATCCGGGCCTGGTGCGGAGTGCATAGGCATACTGTTTATGGCTTCTTCAAAATCCAGTGGGGATAGGGTGACGTCTGATATATGATTTGATGTTGGTATCATATCCATGAAAAATTCATTTGGGTTATCGATCTTTAGTGCGTTTAATGGCTCGCTGAAGACAGAGTCGTATTGCTTCCTCAGTAGCTCGCTCATTTCTTTGTTGTCATCGGTGAAAGTTCCATCTTCCTTTCGCAGGGGCCCGATACTAGATGTGGTTTTTGATCTTGATTTTGCATAGGAGAAAAAATATTTCGGGTTTCTCTCTATTTCACTGATGGCCTTTTGCTCTCTTTCCCTCTCCTGCGTTTTGTATGATTCTTGTAGCTTGAGTTCAATTTTTCCTATTTCGCTACCTAACCTTCTTCGCCGTTCCTGAGATAGGGTGCGACTCTCAAGTTGTACCGCGATTCGTTTTCTTCGCCTATATAGGGAACGACGTTCTCGTTCCAATCTGCATCTCTTCCTCTTTTTTCTTAGGGGGATGCGGTTTGTACATATTTCTAGTGCTACTGAGCTTATTTTTTCCAGGCACTGGTTCAGGTTCGCATTTCCTAGCTGTTCTTCCCAGTTTATTTCTGTGAAGTCCTGGTTTATTTGCTCCCAGTTTATCTGTTTATTATTGAAGTTGAATTTGCTGAAATCTCCTCCACCGGGAATCTGGACTGGTTTTGAAGGTCTATTCCCCATGGTTGTCATAACTTCAATTAAGTTGTGATCTGAGTAACAGGTATTTGTAATCATTATGTTCCTGATCAATTCATCATTATTAGTGAAAATGAGGTCCAGCGTGTTCTCCTTCCTGGTTGGTTCTACTATTTGCTGGTTTAAGGCAAACCTGTCGCACATCCGTAGCAGGTCATTTGCATGTGCCTGTTCATTAAGGCTACTTCCTGGTATTCTTTCTGATATTACTGTATTAGCCAGGTGCTTCCATTTCAGGTGCCGTAGGTTGAAGTCCCCAAGCAGGATGATGTTCGGAGCTGGATTTGTGAGGTTTTCCAAGCAGTGTTCTACTTTCATTAGTTGGTCTTTAAACTGCTGAGGGTTTGCCTCCGGTGACTTATATACAAGGACAATAACTACATTTATAATCTCTATTTTGATTATCAGCACTTCCACCATATCATTTGAGGTGTTTAGCAGCTCAGTACAGATGAGTGTGTCTTTGATGTATAGGCTGACCCCACCCTGAAGCCGGTGTTTCCTATCACATCTGAAAAGATTGTACTCTGAGATCCATATTTCACCATCATGGTAGTCCTTTGTGTGGGTTTCTGTTAGGGCTGCAAACACTGCATTTGCCTCATGAAGGAGACCATCTATAAAGTGAACTTTGTTGGATTTGCGTGTTTTTATACCTTGAATGTTGGCAAATATAAATGATGTTATCGTGGTAGTGGAAGTGCTGGATGCCTTACTTGGTGTTAATATCTGAGGCTCTGGTAAGGGGGCCACTGTGTTTGCGTCCAGGGTGTGTTGTTTTCGAAGTGATTCGTCCAGTTTCGGTAGTGGGGCGAGTGTTGTGTGGTGTAGTACCTGTGTGTTTGTTGGTAATGTGTATTCCAGACTTGTGGGTATCTCCCTTCCCCTCTGTAATCCTGTGGTGGTTCCATCTGACTGTTCCTCTCTCTTATATTTTCTGCTCTGTTTCTGCCTTCCTCTAAAAAATTGCCAGTAGTGTCATACTGATCTTCCCGTCTATAACGTTGTGTACCTCTCACGTGGAATTCCGGACACTGAAGATTGTAGCATTTTTGTCCCTAATTGAAAATTGACATAATTTGGGGTGGAAGTATCTACACCCTGTTCCAAAACGGCATGTACCCCTCGCCAACATGTTCCTGCATTTTCGAGGATGCAGAAAATGGCATTTTGTTCCTAATTTTCCATATTTGCATATTCCTTTAGCGTAGAATTTGCAAATGTGTTCCGGTTTTGCGTTTTTCAAGGTATTTATATCTGTGTCTGTCTTGTCTACCTCTTTATTGGAGCCATCTCCGCTTTTCGTCCCAATTCCTTCATTTATGCACTCTGTCTCACTGTTGCTCACATCGTTTATATTACCTGACTCTGCAATATTGCTGCTATTATGTACTACAATACCCTCTTCCTCCACATTACTGCTGCGGTTCTCTAAACTATCTGTTCCTGGGTTTTGGTCGTTAACCAATGTTGTCTTATCCCAGTCTGCATATATCACTGGTAGCTTGTCTGTGAATGGTAATCTCTGTGACTCGGGAATGTTTTTCATCAGTTTAGTTATGTTCTCTAACATTAATCTGTCATCTTTGCAGACCCAGTAAATTCCTTGCCTTTTTGTGCATCCTGGAGATACTTCTGTACAGCCCAGGTGAAATCTCATGTTACAGATGCAACACGTTACGCCTACATTACGTTTTCCCAGTACTCCCGAGCACTCGCCACACCTCTCCATTTTCTGATGTATTGTGTTGTATTTGTGGTTTACTGTGTGGATCACTTGTTGATGTCAGTCCTTTTAACTCTTTATAAAGTTATATGTATATTTTTATATATTTAATATTTATAATACTATATGTATACCGTAGATTTGTAATATTATGTATGTTATTTTGTTCAAACTTTATGGCAGGTACTTAGCGTAGGGTAGCGAAGCTGGTCCCCGGTGCGGTACAGGTGACCTCTTGTCGTCCCAGGTTGATGTCACGAGTTTCCAGCTACTCGATTTATAACACTGATTTATTCTTTGCTTGTATTCTTACAAGGGATTTTCCGCCTAATTTCCGGCTTGCAATGGTATTCACTCACTTTATTGCTAATTATTAGATTCACATTTCCATAGTACACTATATGATTTCCGTATTTTATCCCTGTGGGACGTGCCCTGGGGTAGGCCTCGTGTGGCTTGTGGAAACAGCCTACTGATGCCGCCTCTTGCCACTATTCTATATTTCTAGCATTCTATATTTATAATATTCTATGCACGATTTTCCTTCACTTCCAACTTATATGTTGTTGTGGTACCCATTCCACTTCACTGTTCCACGAATCACCGTTCACTATTTTTTTTCCTCATACACGCACGTACACAAAGCCTCATGCACTGGCCCACACGTGGTCTCCCGTTTATTATCTATTTAACACAAAGTTCCGTTGATAATGACTGTTTTCAAATTTTCCAGCGGGTCACTATGCACTTGTTATGCCTGTAATCGGTAATCCAAGGCTGTGGTCCTAAGAAATCCCGGTTAATGTCACGATTTTAACGGAGCGCGCGGTACGACTTCCCTCCCTCAAGACTCCTCGACTCAATAAACTTTTTCACTCAATCATCTTCCATCTCTAGGCTATTGAATAACCGTATGCAAGGGAATACACTAGCGAGCAGTGTAAATCGAGACCAATGTCGACCTTAGTACACTCGTCACTGCACTTGCAAACCTTTGCCATACATAGCACTTCCCCTGAATTTTTTGTTTTTAAAGTTTGAGTCTGCATTAGGCGGGAATAAACATCAGCACAAATCAAAATATATTTAACACTATTAATATATTTTTGTAAACTACAAAAGTCCTCTAGACCACAGGCAATTATGGTGTGGGGCTTAGGAGCCAATATTTTTTGCCGAGGAAATCTAACTAAATTTCTTTTATGTAAGGTATAAGATCGCTCACCACGAAGAAATTCCCTTAATTCTGCAATGGTGATGGTGGTGTCTTTAAGTCTGGCGGCATTATAAAACTTTTGAATTGACCCTGTGAAACCACCCAAGCTAGTAATGTTATTGGAGATGGAGGTAAGAATTGACCGTTTCTGTGGTGTTAGAGGCATTCTTTTTTCACATCTGGTAAACAATTTCACAGTGGTCCTCATTGACGATGCTCGTTCGTAACTGCAATATCTAGGGAACTGTCAGATCGACCAATAAATACCCATACTTGCCCTGGGATATTGCCCGGCGGTATATTTCAACGAAATTAGAAATAGATTTTCGTCCATATAACTGACCACTTAAAATTTCAAGTTGGGTCATGTCTCTCTGTTTCATTATTATATAATGGCTGCAATTCAGAGTTATTGTCCTGGCATATTTCCCCTGGGGAAACATATTTTGACTAATTATAATTACGGAAATATTATCGTGTCTCCCTCGGGTGAAGATATTGGCTATAATTCGACTCTGTATGGCTTCCAGGTATAAGTCGTCAATTATATACAAAACTGATTCATTTAAAAAGGATTCTGGTATTCTGATGGATTATTAGTCGTTGGGAGGGAGTAATCTTGTTTTGCAGAATGGGGATATTTAAAAGTGGATGTTCTGTATTATTAGCAGTTGACACTATAATTTTTGAGAATTTTCTGCGGTATTTAACACATAAAATTGCCACCAACGTAGGTTTCCCAGAGTTGCTGAATCCAGCTACAAATATTCTTGCAGGTTGATTAAAAATGTCAAGTTGATCAGCTGTAACAGAAGTACACTCTTCCATATTTCCCTTATAAATGGTTCAATGTTCAATTACCCATGGACAGCTGCATATATATATATATATATATATATATATATATATATATATATATATATATATATATATATATATATATATATATATATATATATGAATTCAGGCTTGTTCGCATTTGTGTTCCTCACATGTGCCCCAAAGAATGAGGTGATTTGGTAAAATGCTATGCCCAAGATAACCATCCGAGTGCCGGCGGTGGGGTGGTTCAAATAGCTTCGGCTATCACCTCATTATGTCCGGTCGTGATGGTCAAGTGGTTTAAGGCGTCTTGTACATACCAGTTGCGTTGCTCCTGGGAGTATGGGTTCGAGTCACTTCTGGGGTGTGAGTTTTCATTCGCATTCCTGGCGACCATTCAGGCTTGTTCGCATTTGTGTTCCTCACGTGTGCCCCAAAGAATGAGGTGATTTGGTAAAATGCCATGCCCAAGATAACCATCCGAGTGCCGGCGGTGGGGTGGTTCAAATAGCTTCGGCTATCACCTCATTATGTCCGGTCGTGATGGTCAAGTGGTTTAAGGCGTCTTGTACATACCAGTTGCGTTGCTCCTGGGAGTATGGGTTCGAGTCACTTTTGGGGTGTGAGTTTTCATTCGCATATAGTCCTGGGGACCATTCAGGCTTGTTCGCATTTGTGTTCCTCACGTGTGCCCCAAAGAATGAGGTGATTTGGTAAAATGCTATGCCCAAGATAACCATCCGAGTGCCGGCGGTGGGGTGGTTCAAATAGCTTCGGCTATCACCTCATTATGTCCGGTCGTGATGGTCAAGTGGTTTAAGGCGTCTTGTACATACCAGTTGCGTTGCTCCTGGGAGTATGGGTTCGAGTCACTTCTGGGGTGTGAGTTTTCATTCGCATATAGTCCTGGGGACCATTCAGGCTTGTTCGCATATATATATATATATATATATATATATATATATATATATATATATATATATATATATATATATATATATATATATGTGTGTGTGTGTGTGTATATCACGAAATTAAACACGTGATTTAAAATGTGACATGTCAGACCACGGAGGAAAAATGAACCAGGAATTTCCTTAAGTACTTTCGTATATTAATACCTATCTCATCAGAAGGAGTGATTTAACAGATCGAGAACTGGACATAATAGGCAAAGAGAATGGGGGAGTGAGGTGAGTTACAATACGGGACACTGCAGACGGCCTAGTGATGACGTGGACATTGTAGACGGCCCATCTGATGCAACACGCACATACAGGCCAACAACTGGGTAATTATAGCATAAAATAGTAAATATATATTCAATGATTAGTGAGACAAATGTGTTCCAATGATCCTACTTAAATCGCCCTTTAATTGATCTATTAAAATGGATCTAAATTATATAGACCACTGCTAATGTTCAAATTACTTTCTTTTGTGATCTGTATCAAAGCAGATTCAATTATGTTTCTGTTATAGGTGCTTTTACAATTTGTAAAAGCATTAAAAGCATGTATAATAAATATATAGCATATATATATATATATATATATATAATATATATATATATATATATATATATATATATATATATATATATATATATATCATATATATACACACACACACACATACATACCACACACACACACTCACTCACTCACTCATAAATAAATAAAAATAATTAAGATCATACCTCTGCTAGAAGATGACCTGTGAACACCACTGCTCTGAACATAGACAGTTTCCCCACAAAAAGGCAGGGATATTTCGAATGGATGAAGTGGGTGGATGACCCCCACCCACAAATGCTGCAGATATCTCCCAGTTGCAACATCGCTCCTCACCAACAATAAATAATAAATATATATATATATATATATATATATATATATATATATATATATAATATACATATACATATACATACATATATATATATATATATATATTGTGACGGGAAAATGTAGGAGTGTGGTGGATGTTCGGCAGTCTTCCTAATGGCTGGTGTCAATGCCTGTCACATTACAAAAAAAAAGAGACTGCTTGGCTGTTGTCTGTGGTAAAAGTAAGGGAAGACACGCAAAACACAAAGTATGAACAATGAAACTTTAATTAATATAGAAAATAAAGCAAAAATAAAGACAATCCCTTGGCTATGTACAGTGCAAACAAACGTCAAAAAACATAACATAAAAATGACTAAGTGAATAATTGCTCTAACAATAATATAAAGGCAAAATGATAATATTAGGTGCTGAGAATATGAGCGCTAGCTAAGAACCTCTACCGATAAACAGGATGTGTATCAGGTAGTTGTTCACAGCTGGGAGCACGAGGATATTCTGAAGATGATGGCTGAAGCAAGCCCAGACATCGACTCAGGTAGATGGCGTTGAGGTGCAGTGTGCAGGTATGCAGTCGGCGAGTCACCAATCAGGAGCAGGCAGGCTGAGAATGGGTGGTTTGCTGGTTGAAGACGGGTGGTGAGCCGGCGTGAAAGGAGTGAAGGGGGGTTTAGGGTACGTTTTTCCTCCTGGTGAAAACGTTTTGTGCTACTGGCAGACGTATCTTGAATGCAGCATTTTATTCTTGTAGATGTATAAGTAACTTTATGTAGGGAAGAGCAGGCTCAATCTCTTTTGAAAGAGATTATCGTCACAACTTTCCCCGAAGCCTGCTCTACTGAATCAAGTTTCTTCTGATGGTGAGTGGTAGGTGGAACTGCCTCTACCTCATAGACTCTGGAGAGGGCGTCGGCTATGATGTTGTCAGAACCCTTGATGTAGAAGATCTCCAAGTTGAAATCTTGCAGATATAAAGCCCATCGTAGAAGACGTTGAATGTTGAATTGGGCTTGCTGCAAGAAGCGTAGGGGATTGTGGTCCGAGTAGATGGTGGTAGACCGAGCACCTTGTAGGTATGGTGCAAAGTGTTATAAATTCAGGACGATGGAGAGTAGCTCCTTCTCGATAGTGCTGTGATTCTTCTGGTGTGCTTGAACCTCCTCGCCTCGTTGTTGCATCAGGATGCCCCCCGATGCCGGTACCACTGGCGTCGACATGGAGGAGGAAAGGCTTTGTGATATCTGGCGACCTTACCTTGAGGATACCTTGAGGTGCTTCCGGGGCTTATCGTCCCCGCGGCCCGGTCATCGACCAGGCCTCCTGGTTGCTGGACTGATCAACCAGGCTGTTGGACGCGGCTGCTCGCAGCCTGACGTATGAGTCACAGCCTGGTTGATCAGGTATCCTTTGGAGGTGCTTATCCAGTTCTCTCTTGAACACTGTGAGGGGTTTGCCAGTTATGTCCCTTATGTGTAGTGGAAGCGTGTTGAACAGACTCGGGCCTCTGATGTTGATAGAGTTCTCTCTCAGAGTACCAGTTGCACCTCTGCTTTTCAACGGGGGTATTCTGCACATCCTGCCATGTCTTCTGGTCTCATGTGATGTTATTTCTGTGTGCAGGTTTGGGATCAGCCCCTCTAATATTTTCCACGTGTAAATTATTATGTATCTCTCCCGCCTGCGCTCAAGGGAATACAGATTTAGGCTCTTTAAGTCGGTCCCAATAGTTTAGATGTTTTACCGAGTGGATTCTAGCAGTAAAGGACCTCTGCACGCTCTCCAGGTCAGCAATTTCACCAGCAGTGAAAGGGGCTGTCATTGTGCAGCAGTACTCCACTCTAGAGAGCACAAGCGTTTTGAAAAGTGTCATCATCGGTATAGCATCTCTAGTGTGAAAAGTTCTTGTTATCCAACCTGTCATTTTTCTTGCAGTTGTGACGGCTACTTTATTGTGTTCTTTAAAGGTAAGGTCTTCCGACATGAGTACACCCAGATCCTTTACATTGCCTTTTCGTTCTATGTTATGATTTGCCTGAGTTTTGTACGTGGTTTCCGTTTTATTATTTTCATTTTTTCCATAGCGCATGAGCTGGAACTTGTCTTCGTAAAACACATATTATTTTCTGTAGCCCATAGAAAGACCTGATCTACATCTGACTGGAGGTTCGCCGTGTCCTCTATGTTGCCTACTCTCATGAAGATCCTAGTGTCATCTGCAAAGGATGATACAGTGCTATAGGTTGTGCTCTTGTCTATGTCCGATATGAGGATGAGAAAAAGTACTGGAGCAAGCACAGTACCCTGGGGGACTGAGCTCTAGGCGAGAATGGGATTAGAACATGGCAAAGGAGCACTATTATAGTCCTGCAAATAGTATGAGATCAGTTAGGGTTTCCGAGTTGGAAGGCACTGACTCAGTGTCAGTGCTTTCAGGAGGAGAAGCAGGAAGGTCTCACTGTGGAGGTAGGGCCTTTAAATGAGGAGATGATACCAACACAGTGGGGGGAGTACCGTTATACTGCTTCAGGAGGTTGACGTGGCACAACTGGGTCTTCCGCCGCCTACCTGGAGTTCAAGAACGTAGTTGTGGTTGTTTCTGCACTCCTTGATGCGGTAGGGTCCTGAAAACCTGTTTTGCAAGGGAGAACCTGGGATAGGAAAATAGGCCAACACGAAGTCCCCCGGTTAAATTTCCTTATTTTGCTGCTTTGGTCGTAATGAGTCTTCATCCTCTCCTGGGCTTTAATAGATTGTCATTAGCAAATTTACGTACTCTCTCTAGAATGTGTTGTAAGTTTTGAAGAAACTGGGGCACATTCTGAGGCTCACTGAAGGTGGCATTACGTAGAGAGTCTTTAAAAGCTTTGAGAGGAGTACGGCACTTACGTTCGTAGAGCATCTCATAAGGAAGATAATCCTAGAGAGACTCATTGGGGAGACGTAGTTCTAGTTCGTAGTTCGTAGTTCGTAGTTCACATTTACGTACTCTCTAATAGATGTGTTGTAAGTTTTGAAGAAACTGGGGCACATTCTGAGGCTCACTGAAGGTGGCATTACGTAGAGAGTCTTTAAAAGCTTTGAGAGGAGTACGGCACTTACGTTCGTAGAGCATCTCATAAGGAGATAATCCTAGAGAGACTCATTGGGGAGACTTCTGAAAATGCACATAATGAGGTCAAGTTGTTTATCCCAATCCTTCGAGGTCTCATTGCAAGACTTCTTTAGGAGTGCTTTAATAGTTTGATGACTACGCTCG
>WNGS01164634.1:0-7500 GCA_020271785.1 Procambarus virginalis | reverse complement strand
AGTTTTCTTTTTCAGCGCCTTAGTGTGGCAATCCAGAGAGGAAATGCTCATTGCATCCATGGTCCCTGCCCACCATCTGAGGAGCTGGAGGAGCTTTTGATCTTGTGACAAGCAGCCTTGTACCCTGAATGTAATCAATATTGTAACTTTTTTTGTGTAATGACATTTTCAAATAAAGTTAGATAAATATATACACACATATATATATATATATATATATATATATATATATATATATATATTTATATATATGTATATATATTGGTATATTTTGGTAGCAGTCTTTCCTGTAGACATATATTATTAATATGACCGAAAAAGTAAGATTAATAATTCTAACACGAATTTTCTCTATTTTCCTTATGTTTCTTTTTACTGGTGACGGTAAATGAAAAATCAATTCTCCAAAATTCTTTTTTATTTCTAGTCTGACGCGACACTTGAGCGTGTTTCGTAAAACTTATTACATTTTCATAGACTTTAGTTTATCAACACACAACTTATGCCTGAAACAACATTGGCTCTTATACCTGCATTTGGGTGAGGTGATGTAATACAATAGTGGGGTGAAAAACAATCTTTCAACAAAACACAGAATAATGGGTATAGAAGTTGGGTACAAATAGAGGGTATAGAAGTTGGGTACAAATAGAACTTCAGAAGGCCTATTGGCCCTTATTTCTTGATGTTTCTATATTGGAGCGGAGTCTTGAAGTGGGTAGAATATAGTTGTGTGTTAATTGGCTGTTGATTGCTGGTGTTGACTTCTTGATGTGTAGTGCCTCGCAGAAGGCACTACACATCAAGGCACTGCGGTGCACTACACATCAAGAAGTCAACACCAGCAATCAACAGCCGATTAACGCACAACTATATTCTACCCATTTCAAGACTCCGCTCCAATATAGAAACATCAAGAATATGGGCCAATAGGCCTTCTGCAGTTCTATTTGTACCCAACTTCTATACCCTCTATTTGTACCCAACTTCTATACCCCATTATTCTGTGTTTTGTTGAAAGATTGTTTTTCACCCCACTATTGTATTACATCACCTCACCCAAATGCAGGTATAAGAGCCAATGTTGTTTCAGGCATAAGTTGTGTGTTGATAAACTAAAGTCTTTGAAAATGTAATAAGTTTTACGAAACACGGTCAAGTGTCGCGTCAGACTAGAAATAAAGAATTTTGGAGAATTGATTTTTCATATACCGTCACCAGTAAAAAGAAACATAAGGAAAATAGAGAAAATTCGTGTTAGAATTATTAATCTTACTTTTTCGGTCATATTTAATAATATTATATTATATTATATATATATATTATATATATATATATATATATATTATATATATATATATATATATATATATATATATATTATATATATTTCTTTACTATGCTATGATTTAAACAGCTTTCATCTTTCATTTTATACCCGCGTTTTGGGTGAGGTGATATGTTACAACAGTTTTAAATGAGGTGAACAAAACTTTCAACAAAGGACAGAACACGAAAACAATGGATATTAACTGGATATTAACTGGGTAAATTGAAGGTATGAATGGAAGTAACTGCGAAAGGGCCTATTGGCCCATATTTCTTGATGCTTCTATATTGGAGCGGGGTCTTGAAGTGGGTAGAATATAGTTGTGTGAATATAGTATACTTCCTATATATATATATATATATATATATATATATATATATTGCGACAGGAAAATGTAGGAGTATGGATGTTCGGCAGTCTTCCTAATGGCTGGTGTCAATGCCTGTCATATTTACGAAAAAAAAGAGATTGCTTGGCTGTTGTCTGTGGTAAAAGTAAGGGAAGACACGCAAAACACAAAGTATGAACAATGAAACTTTAAGTAATATAGAAAACAAAGCAAAAAGAAAGACAATCCCTTGGCTATGTACAATGCAAACAAACAAGTCAAAACAATATAACAAATGAATAATAGTGATGAAGTTACTCTACAATAATATAAAGGCAAAATGACACATTAGGTGCTGAGAATATGAGCGCTAGCTAAGAACCTCCACCGATAAACAGGATATCAGGTAGTTGTTCACAGCTAAGAGCACAAGAATATTCTGAAGATGATGGCTGGAGCAGGCCCAGACATCGACTCAGGTAGATGGCGTTGAGGTGCAGTGTGCAGGTGTGCAGTCGGCGAGTCACCAAATCAGGAGCAGGCAGGCTGAGAATGGGTGGTTTGCTGGTTGAAGACGGGTAGCGAGGCGGCGTGGAGGGAGTGAAGGGGGGTTCAGGGTACGTTTTGCCTCCTGGTCAAAACGTTTTGTGCTACTGGCGATGTATCTTGAATGTAGCATTTTATTCTTGTAGATGATAAGTAACTTTAGGTAGGGAAGAGCAGGCTCAATCTCTCTTGAAAGAGATTATTGTCACTATATATATATATATATATATATATATATATATATATATATATATATATATATATATATATTGCGACGGGAAAATGTAGTAATGTAGATGTTCGGCAGTCTTCCTAATGGCTGGTGTCAATGCCAGTCACATTTACAAATAAAAAAAAAGAGACTGCTTGGCTGTTGTCTGTGGTAAAGTAAGGGAAGACACGCAAAACACATAGTATGAACAATGAAACTTTAATTAACTGGAAAGTAAATTAATAACAGACAATCCCTTGGTTATGTACAGTGCAAACAAACAAGTACAAAATCGGGACTAATTTGAAGAATAGGGATAATTTACTCTAGGAATAATATAAAGACAAAATGCAATAAAGGTGCTGAGAATATGGGCGCTAGCTGAGAATCTCCACCAATAAACAGGACGTGTATCAGTTGGTTGTTCACAGCTTGAGAGCACAAGGATATTCTGACTTCAATGGCTGGTTCAAGCCCAGACATCGACTCAGGTAGAGGGCGCTGAGGTGCAGAGGAGCAGGTGTGCAGTCGGCTGGTCACCAATCAGAAGCAGGCAGGCTGGGAATGGTTGTTTGCTGGTTGACGACGAACGAGCCGGCGTGGAGGGAGTCTGGAGTTGGGGGGTACGTTTTGCTTCCTGGTCAAAACGTTTTGTGCTACTGGTAGACGTATCTTGAAGGTAGCATCTTATTCTTGTATATATGTAAGTAACTTTATGTAGGGAAGAGCAGGCTCAATCTCTCTTGAAAGAGATTATCGTCACAACTCTCCCCCGAAGCCTGCGGTTACTGGTGAAGTTACGTCTTCAGGTGGTAGAGTGGTAGGTGGAGCTGCCTCTACCACATAGACTCAGGAGAGGGCGTCTGCTATGATGTTGCCAGAACCCTTGATGTAGAAGATTTCCAGGTTGAAATTCTGCAGATATAAAGCCCATCGTAGAAGTCGTTGATTGTTGAATTGGGCTTGCTGCAAGAAGCGTATAGGATTGTGGTCCGAGTAGATGGTGGTAGACCGAGCACCGTGTAGGTACGATGCAAAGTGCTGTAAATTCAGGACGATGGAGAGTAGGTCCTTTTCGATAGTGCTGTAATTCTTCTGGTGTGGTTTTAACTTGTAGCTGTAGTAGCTAACAGGTAGAACCTCCTCGCCTCGTTGTTGCATCAGGACGCCCCCGATGTCGGTACCACTGGCGTCGACATGGAGGATGAAAGGCTTCGTGATATCTGGCGAGGCGAGAATGGGATTAGAACATGGCAAAGGAGCACTATTATAGTCCTGCAAATAGGTATGAAGATCAGTTAGGATTTCCGAGTTGGAAGGCACTGACTCAGTGTTAGTGCTTTCGGGAGGAGAAGCAGGGAAGGTCTCACTGTGGAGGTATGAACCTTTCAATGGGGATGATACCAACACAGTGGGGGGAGTACCTAGATACTGCTTCAGGAGGTTGACGTGGCACAACTGGGTCTTCCGCCGCCTATCTGGAGTCTCAAGAACGTAGTTGTGGTTGTTTCTGCACTCCTTGATGTGGTAGGGTCCTGAAAACTTGTTTTGCAATGGAGAACCTGGAATAGGAAAATATGCCAACACGAAGTCTCCTGGTTTAAATTTCCTTATTTTGCTGCTTTGGTCGTAATGAGTCTTCATCCTCTCCTGAGCTTTTAATAGATTGTCAGTAGCAAATTTACGTACTCTCTCTAGAATGTGTTTTAAGTTTTGAAGAAACTGGGGCACATTCTGAGGGTCACTGAAGGTGGCATTATGTAGAGAGTCTTTAAAAGCTTTGAGAGGAATACGGCACTTACGTCCGTAGAGCAACTCATAAGGAGATACTCCCAGAGACTCATTGGGGAGACTTCTGAAAATGCACATAATGAGGTCAAGTTGTTTATCCCAGTCCTTCAAGGTTTCATTGCAAAATTTCTTTAGGAGTGCTTTTATAGTCTGATGACTACGTTCAAGAGAACCCTGTGATGCAGGATGATAGGGGCTGGACAATACCTGTGTGATGTTGAACTCTTCCAGTGTCTTCTTGAAGAGATCACTGGTGAAGTTGGTGCCACAGTCACTTTGAACCTCTCTTAGAAATCCATACTGACAGACATTGAGTTGTACTACCAGAAAGGTTCTACGACCTGAATTGGTAAAAAACCCTGATATTGATGTAGATACTTGCTTTGAAGATTTAAGTTGTAAATCTTCTGCCATCTTTTTACTGATAAAGGTTTTCTGTGACCCTTGATCAAAAAAACCTCTAGTTTGAATACAAATTCCTTGATTGCATAGTTCTAGCTGTGCAGTAGGCAATATGGCTGTTGTAACAATCTCTGTATCTAAGGCATTGACATCACTCATTACTGTACAGAATTGTACGGCTGTTGTGGTATTATCATATTTTGGCTTTGCTTGAGATGCAGGTTGATTATTGGATGTCTGTGATCTGGACTGAGTGTTGATATCACCACAGTGCTGTGTGATGTACACTTTTATGACAATATTGGCAGTTCTGCAATTGTGTGTTACATTCACTTGTATCGTGCTTCTGTAGACAATGGATGCACCTGTTCAGAGATTTCAGTCGATTGATTCGACTGGCACGGTCTTCATAAACTGTGCATTGATAAATGGTATGTGCTTCCTGACAGAATAAACATCTTGGGGCACTTGTAGCTCCTTTTGTCTTATCTGTCTTGGAAGCTTGATTTCCTGCAGTTCCTTTAACTGTGGGTGATATAGCATATGAGCCAACAATACTCTGTTTCCACTTTGCAGAAGAGGAGTTTTGTTGCCTTGATTTTTGACTGCCATTTTGGACATTTTTGCTTTTGTCTGTGGATTCACTTTTAGTGATTTTATCTTGTGATATGATATTGTTTCAAATATGTAACACTTGTAGGTATGTAATTACATGCAAGTAGGTCATACAAGCATATAACACTTGTACTCCTCCAAGGATTTCCTTAAAGGATGAATTGTATCTGTAATAATGTGTATTTACATTATTCAGGATGTGATGAAGCATTTTTATTTTTATTTTTTTCTCAGCTTTGCCTTTTCTATTAAGTAAGTCTCTTTGAGATGCTTGATTGCCTTCAGATTTTCTGAGGCTGCTTTCACTCCAGTGAAAGCATGAGATTAGGTGATCAAGACTATATTCTTGGATTAAGATAGTTATCTTAGATAGATGATAATACTCGGAATGACATTGTCAATGCGCTGTTAGCCTTTCAGATTGTAGGTTAGTGATGAGGGGCTCTTTAGCCATTCAGATTGTAGGTTAGTGATGAGGGGCTCTTTAGCCATTCAGATAGTGATGTGAGATTAAGATTGGTCTTAATCCCCAATGGTAGACTATTGTAGCCAAGTGATGATGACATTTGTCATTCACCTGATTTAAATGGTCTGTAGGCTGTAGATTCAAGTGATTTTTTAGACACTTTGTGTCCTTTTCTTTCCTGTTTCAGCTGCTGTTGGAATACTGTTAGCCATTTTGACTTTTTCCGAGTTTCGGAGATTCCGAGATATTTTCTCTTTTTTGATAAATATGTATGATGTTAATGTATTTTGATAAATGAGCTTTCCTGTCTACTTAGGTTATGATTCCAAAGATCGTCCTTCTTTTCCTCCCTGGAATCTGGTTGTAGCAGGTCCTCAATTGTCAAAAGTACTGTAACAATTTGTTTTATCATCTGAATGCACCGTATGCGCCAAATTGGTAAATCCTGTAATAATTTTTTAAAAATAGTAAATGGCACTATTTTTGCAAAGCCATTACAAGATCTATTACCCTAATAGTTGTTTGATAAAATACAGTAGAATGCCTACTGGTTTTACCTGTAATAGGGTTTGATACAGTTGATTATGGTTAGATTGTAATGAAATGCTCTTACAGTGATAAAAACACTTTTTTAAAAAACATTATCTAATGAGCAGCTCTGAAAATCAGTTGATTAGAGATAATGCTAGATAATACACTTAAATATGAATATAATGTTACCACAAGTGAGGTACATAATGGTATATATGATTAAGATGCAGTTGTGTCTGTGACACTGATAAAATTAAGTAATGTGGTTTATTAACACAGAACAGTATTAGTATGCTATGAATGCTTACTAGTTAATGGATATGGTGGCTTAAGCCACTGCAAACAATTTGTTTACTTAGATATATAGCTATGATCTTGTCTAAGAACTAAGGGAGCCGGTCGGCTGAGCGGACAACACGCTGGGCTTGTGATCCTGTGGTCCTGGGTTCGATCCCAGGCGCCGGCGAGAAACAATGGGCAGAGTTTCTTTCACCCTATGCCCCTGTTACCTAGCAGTAAAATAGGTACCTGGGTGTTAGTCAGCTGTCACGGGCTGCTTCCTGGGGGTGGAGGCCTGGTCGAGGACCGGGCCGCGGGGACACTAAAAAAGCCCCGAAATCATCTCAAGATAACCTCAAGATGATAAATATTGGCTGTTAGCTAGGTTAGGTTAGAATATGTAAAAATTCTTCCAATGCAAAATCAAAAAGTTTCTTATGTATTTGTCATTGAAATATTCAATAAACGAAGGACCATAAATGTGGAAAAAACCTGCTGGGATTGATATGAGAGGAGTACTACCAGGGACTTGTACTGAACTAAATTAAAAATTACTGTCTGCAAATTAATTCAACTAAAGTCTCTAGCTATGGTCGTAAATCCTAGCTCCTCTTTTCCTAATGACAGATTGTGGGCTGTAAGGGGGCAGGTGGGGTGAATGAATTAGTTGATAGGTTGATTGAAGATCCAACATCCACCTGTAGACAGGTATCTCACATCAGCTTGTATTTTATACAAGGTTAAGATTTAATAAATTCAGTTCTATGCTGAACACTGGCTCTGTTTAAATCAGAGATTTATATATGTACATAGTCTAGCCTTGACTTGCCTAAACACCCAAGTCAGAAAGGTAATTCAATAAGGTGTCCTGAGCTAAGTAATGTTAGCAAGTCACTATAACAATTGTTCACTCTGTTGTAAACAAGCGCGTTCTGCTGCAGTGTTGTGGGTGCTTCTTGTTCCCGAGATGCCCCTCCCTCTCCCTTGAGAGGGGGTAGCTT
>WNGS01164632.1:9066-19887 GCA_020271785.1 Procambarus virginalis | reverse complement strand
TTGGGAAATAATCGGCTGAAGGACATGCAACATGGTTCATCTGCAAATGGGGCAGTTTCTCATAGATACGAGACAACTACCGCACGTTACCATATGTCGGCAGGGCAGCAGTATGACTTTCAATATATTATTAGAGCACACTTTACACAAAATACATCGCGACGAAGACGTTGGCGTAGATGTGTTCATCACGGTTTCGACATGGGATGTCGCATCAAAGTCTGTGGCCTCTTCGTCAATTTCGACAGCAGGTCCAGAAGCGTCCACATCCATTTCATTAGCGACAATAGTCGTTTAGTATACTTCTTAGAGTACAAAATAGTCGAAGGGAATCTTTCAACACGTAACTAAAATTTCATGTCGTTAAGTAAGAAAAATAGTCAGGACACTCTTCGAGACATCAAAGACACTCTTCGGAACACCAAGGTTACTCTTCGATGGGTCAAAAGACACAATCCAAGACATTAACAATGCACTCAAGACACCAATGACACACTCTAACACATCAATAAGACAATCAAGGACATCAATAAGACACACTCAAAGACGTCAAACACAACTCTTGTCCTCAAGAATTATTCTCAGAGACATCAAAGTTATTCTCAGTCATCAAAGTTAATCTCAGAGTTATCAAAGTTATTCTCAGAGCCATCAAGATTATTCTCAGAGTCATCAAAGTTAATCTCTAAGTCATCTTCGTTCATCAAAGTTGTTTTCTAAGACATCTTCATTCATCAAAGTTATTCTCTAACTCCCCTTTGTTCATCAAAGTTATTCTCATAGTCATCAAAAGTTATTCTTAGAGTCGTCAAAACTTATTCTCAGAGTCATCAAAAGTTATTCTCATAGCCATCAAAAAGTTTTCTCAGTCATCAAAGTTGTTCTCTAAGACATCAAAGTTATTCTCTGAGTCATCAAAAGTTATTCTCAGAGCCATCAAAAGTTATTCTCAGAGAAATCAAAAGTCATTTCTCAGGCCATCAAAAGTTAATCTCAGTCATCAAAGTTGTTCTCTAAGACATCTTCAAGCATTAATAACACTCTTAAATGTAACTAGTTCAGCTTTCCAAATCAAACTTACACTTCTGTTAAATATATTTTCTTAGTCATTTTATTTTAAACTGTTGTCTGAACTTCACTGCATAACCCTACCTAACATAGCTTACCCAAACCTAACCTATGCTAACTTAACTAACCTATCTTGAGGTTATCTTGAGATGATTTCGGGGCTTTTTTAGTGTCCTCGCGGCCCGGTCCTCGACCAGGCCTCCACCCCCAGGAAGCAGCCCGTGACAGCTGACTAACACCCAGGTACCTATTTTACTGCTAGTAACAGGGGCATAGGGTGAAAGAAACTCTGCCCATTGTTTCTCGCCGGCGCCTGGGATCGAACCCAGGACCACATGATCACAAGTCCAGCGTGCTGTCCGCTCGGCCGACCGGCTCCGAAGGTTTGTACATTTGCAGCCTTTCTCATCCTTCTGGCGACGGTCGGGACGGCTGCTTTCCGGTGGGGTCCTTGGGTTATTGATGCTTGATTGGTTCGGCTGGGGTTGCGTCCAGTGTTGTCCGGTTGCGCCTCTTTGCCGTTACCTGCGTACTATGTCTGGCAATGCGCTTTGGGTTGATCCGGTTCCCTTCGTTACCCGTTTCAGGGCTCTGGTCTCCCAGGTCGTCCGCAGAGTTTTTAAGTCTTCCAGCCTGCAGTCTATCCTTGCACCCGTGCTGTTCGGACGTTTGCAGCTTTCGCTGCTGTGTTGGTGATGTCTAGGGCTCATTTCGTCCTGACAATGGGAGATGGCTGATATCTTGAGTGGGGAGTCCATATAAACACAGGGCCTCTACACTCCAGACCGAACTATTTACCTTCCTTCTTGCACTGAAATGTGTACAAGTCTCCAAACTTGATACATTAATTATAAGTGACTCTTTATCATCCATAATTGCTCTCAACTCTTTAAGACATAACTGTAACATGCTTGTGTCCGAAGCTAGACACAAATACAACAAAATTATTAATGATGGTAATAGAGTCCATTTCATGTGTACTCCTTTCATGTTGACCTCCGAATGCATGATAAGAGCTGATGAGTTAGCCAAAGAATCTGCCTTTAAAGGAGAAATTGAGTATAACCTAAGCTAATTTAACTAACCTAACCTAACTTAATTTAACCGAACCCAACTTAATTTAACCTAACCTAACTTAACTAGCCTAACCTAACCTAACTAGCCTAACCTAACATAACTTACTAACCTACCCAAACCTAACCTAATGTAACTTAACCCAACTTACCCAAACCTAACCTAACCTAACTAAATTTAACTAGCCTAACCTAACATAACTTACACTAACCTAACCTAACCTACCCAACCTAACCTAATGTAACTTAACCCAACTTAACTAAACTTAACTAGCCTAACATAACATACTTAACCGAACCTACCTAACCTAACCTAACTTACCCAAACCTAACTTAACACAACTAAATTTAACTAGCCTAACCTAACATAACTTACTTAACCAAACCTCCAACCCATCCCAACCCAATCTCTATTAACTATGAGTTTAATGGCCTGTTTCTCTACATCAGTTCAAACACAACCCAACCTCATATATATGGATTTGAACTCCGTTTGCACACATATTCTCAAGAAACATGATAAGATTCACCATATCTCTATCATTAAATAATCAAATTTCCTATAATTCCCCCCCCCCTTCCCTTCCCGTTGTGTCTACTTTGTGTTAAATTAAGGAATAAATTTTGGTTTATATTGAGATAATGTTAAATACATTCCTACTTAAATTTCCATAATTTGCCAGAATTTCAAGGAAGGGGGGGGGGGGTTGGGATGGGTTGGCTATGTCCTAAGCATAAGATACCATATATGGAACCAAGATTTTGGTATTGGGGGGTTGGGCAAGGGCGCATGGGTTGATGCAAAAACATCACTCCCCCCCAAAACGAAGGTGCAACAATCGACGTCAGGTCAAGGCAGGTTAGCTTCGGGGTTGTTGACTCCATAACCAACATTGACAGGAATATTCGGCAAAGATCCACGCAGGTTAGGCACAGGGTAGTTGTGTTACTATAAAAACAAACACTTCTAGAATATAAAATACAATATTTGATGAAGATCCATAACTATTTGATGAAGATCCAGGTTAGTTAAATTAGCTTAGGTTAGTTAAGTTAGCATAGGTTAGGTTTGGGTAAGCTATGTTAAGTAGGGTTATGCAGTGAAGTTCAGAGAACAGTTTTAAAATAAAATGACTAAGAAAATATATTTAACAGAAGTGTAAGTTTGATTTGGAAAGCTGAACTAGTTACATTTGAGAGTGTTATTTAATGCTTGAAGATGTCTTAGAGAACAACTTTGGTGACTGAGATTAACTTTTGATGGCCCTGAGAAATGACTTTTGATGGCTCTGAGAATAACTTTTGATGGCTCTGAGAATAACATTAATGTCTCAGAGAATAACTTTGATGTCTTAGAGAACAACTTTGATGATTGAGATTAACTTTTTGAAGCTCTGAGAATAACTTTTGATGACTCTGAGAATAACTTTTGACGACTCTGAGAATAACTTTTGATGACTCTGAGAATAACTTTTGATGAACGAAGGGGAGTCAGTGAATAACTTTGATGAATGAAGATGTCTTAGAAAACAACTTTGATGAACGAAGATGACTTAGAGACTAACTTTGATGACTCTGAGAATAACTTTTGATGACTCTGAGAATAACTTTTGATGAACGAGGGGAGTTAGAGAATAACTTTGATGAACGAAGATGTCTTAGAAAACAACTTTGATGAATGAAGATGACTTAGAGATTAACTTTGATGACTCTGAGAATAATCTTGATGCCTCTGAGAATAACTTTGATGACTCTGAGATTAACTTTGATGACTGAGAATAACTTTTGATGTCTCTGAGAATAATTCTTGAGGACAAGAGTTGTATTTTGACGTCTTTGAGTGTGTCTTATTGATGTCCTTGATTGTGTTATTGATGTGTTTGAGTGTGTCATTGGTGTCTTTGAGTGTATTGTTAATGTCTTGGATTGTGTCTTTTGACCCATCAAAGAGTAACTTTGGTGTTCCGAAGAGTGTCTTTGATTTCTCGAAGAGTGTCCTTAACTATTTTTCTTACTTAACGACATGAAATTTTAGTTAAGAACAGTGTTGAAAGATTCCTTTGACTATTTTTGTACTCTAAGAAGTATACTAAACGACTATTGTCGCTAATGAAATGGATGTGGACGCTTCTGGACCTGCTGTCGAAAGTGACGAAGAGGCCGCAGACTTTGATGCGACATCCCATGTCGAAACCGTGATGAACACATCTACGCCAACGTCTTCGGTCGATGATATTTTGTGTAAAGTGTGCTTTAAATAATACATTGAATGTCATACTGCTGCCCTGCAGACATATGGTAACGTGCGGTAGTTGTCTCGTATCTATGAGAAACTGCCCCATTTGCAGATGAACCATTTTGCATGTCCTTCAGCCGATTATTTCCCAAGATGACAAAAATGCATAGATACTTATTTATTTATTTATGTAAATAAAATTGTACAAATGTCGAGTTATTTTTCTTTTTATATCCAAATATTGGTATGAATAAGCTAGCATTTTCTTGAACAGTATTTTTTTGGGGGGGGGGGGGTTGGTGAGCAAATACTCAAATGTGTGAGGGGATGAAAATACACGAAGAGGTCATAATGCTCCTAAGAACACACATTCTTTCCACAGTCCCTGGCAAGTCACCGGCTGGATGGATTGCAATTGCTTAGTTACTGCCCTAAAATAGTTGGTCAGGGGGTGAGGGGCAAGATACTGCCTCATTTAGTGAAATTTGCTATGTCCAATAGCTCGGATGTTGGGGAACTGAACCAGGACTTGCACGAAGATTGCTCAACATTCCACTCAAATATGGACAAAAATAGAATCTCTCTCTCTCTTTCTGAGGTAAAGAACCTTTTGAGAACTAGCACTCAAAGATTAAAAAAAGATTAACACCTTTATAATCAGAGGGGCAGCTAAGATACTGCAACATTTAGTGAAATTTATAATGTCCAATAGCTTGGACGTTGGGGAACTGAACCAGGGCCCGCATGAAGGTTGCTCTGCTCCTGTGCAAATGAGGAAACATGTGGGAGAAAGAGAGGAAGCGAGATTTAGTTCCCTTGGAAAACCTTTAAATATTTGTGGCCAGTTTTGAAAATATTAGCAACTTTTTTTTATACAGAATGAAACTCTTAAAACAATAAAATATATCCTGAAGAAGAAGAAATCTTCCTCTATGAGATATAGAAATATATACCTATTTATAATTAGTTTAAAAGTTTGTACTTATTGTAATTACGATGCCTTCCAAACATGGCTCATTAAAATAAATTTTTGTTTATGAAGTCACGTAAGTATTTATGCAATATTTATTATGAAACAATCATAATACGCAGTGGCATATCATTTTTATAGAGAGGTTTTATAAATGTAAATATAATAGCAATGCGAAACTCTATCTGACGTATTATTTTAAATAAATACAGTTGGGCGAAAACATGTCTATTGCCGCGTGAGTGACTGGAGTGAGTGGGCTCTTGCAGGCTTTGGGATTTGTTGGAAGCAGGAATGTGCAGAGTTCTGGGAGGCCGTGAGATGGGGATATTAGATTGACTTAAAACTTAATGCTAATTATTTAGTCAAGAATGGAATAGAATGGAACTATCAGGAGAAAGCGCCAAGCCATTATGACCATGTAGCACTGGGAAGGAGTCAGGATAAGGATTTGGGAATAGGATGGGAGGAAGGAATGGTTGGGGGATTGAACGCCGACCTGCATGAAGTAAGGCCGTCGCTCTACCATCCAGCCCAAGTGGTTGGGCTACTTATTCAAGAGTTGTATTTTCTTTATATATTGAAAAGATATTTTTTTCTCCCTGATTCTATGTATGACTAACGACCCAGTGCAGGTTTGGAAGGCTTTGGCAATTAAAGCACCGTAAGATTGTGAGTGTTCAAGTTTAGGGGAGACTATGCATTTTTTTGTGTGTGAATGTGCAAAGCCCGTGTTTATTTGTGTAAGTTAAAAAATTTTTCGTTTGTGTATAAGAGTTTAGCAAGTGTGTTTGTTTTAAGTATGTGCGATTTAGTAGCCTTGGTGAGGACAGGAGGCTGGTAGCTTGTCAGAAGTCTGTCTCTATTTTGCCCTGATGTGTTTAAGTACGATTGTGCAACTGTTTTAAGTTTAGGGGGACTAAGTATTTTGCGTGAATGTGAAAAGCCCTGGGTTTATTTGTGTAAGTTGAACCAAAAAAAATTTGAGTTTGTGTATGAGTTTTTGTTTTTGCGAGCGAGTTTGTTTAAGCATGTGCTATCATTAAAAACATCCAAAGTGATGACAGTAATACCAAAATGAATTCATCTTCTCACTTTTGAAAGGTGGAGGTCTAATATTTTCTAAAACCCTTTGCGCTTGATACACTACCACTGACATAAAAACGGAAACTGATGGATTCGACTTTTAAATTTTTAGGTATGATTACTTTACCTCGAGGTTACCTTGAGGTGCTTCCAGGGCTTAGCGTCCCTGCGGCCCGGTCATCGACCAGGCCTTCTGGTTGCTGGACTGATCAACCAGGCTGTTGGACGCGGCTGCTCGCAGTTTGACATATGAGTCACAGCCTGGTTGATCAGGTATCCTTTGGAGGTGCTTATCCAGTTCTCTCTTGAACACTGTGAGGGGTTTGCCAGTTATGCCCCTTATGTGTAGCGGGAGCGTGTTGAACAGTCTCGGGCCCCTGATGTTGATAGAGTTTGTAACGTATAAATGATAGCAAAAGTATTGCATAGCAACAGAAAGCGAAACTACTGTCGCGATACATGATTTTGGGGCCACCACCACCAAGGCTGAGCTAATGTGGTGATAAAAAAAATAATTTAATACAGAACATTACCATATTCCTAATTTATATTAAATTGCTTAAAACAGGTAAAAACAAACAACTACTTTCCTTCATAGTATATTTAAGAGTGTCAAAATATGTTTGGAGTGTCAAACCCAACACAATATGGCTGAGACCCCACTATTTAGTATTTTTTTGTATTCTAGAAATCCACAGTTAATGTCAATGTTTGTAATGTTTATTACAAAAGATAGACATACATTGATGCTATTTTTCGTATTAAAATTTAATTTGAGGCCTGACGATTACATCTATAAAATCTATAAACAGGTTACAACATTCAAATGCGAGCATGCCTTTTTTCCACAAGTAATCAACTGAATGCCACAGAAAATTGAATCTTTACTTTGGCTACAGAAAACGGAGCAAAGCCGAGTGGGGGGGGGGAACTGAATAAACAGTTTCCAACCTGACTCTTCTCACATATAAACATGTCTTTCTTGACCTCATTTCAAATTATATAGAGTACTGAAAGCTCATTTTCCATAGCAAATATACTAAGGAACTCATTTTATGACTAGAACGCAAACTAGGACCCCTCATTCAGATTAAAAACACGATAATTATTGACTGAACATTTACTGAACATCAAATACACAGGACTCTTTAAAGCTATTTTAACTTCTTTAAAACCCTAATATGACCCCTCTCACATGCAAATCCTGAACTAAGGTTCGCCCTTCATGTCAATGCACCCCAACAATATCACGCAAATTCAAGATAAGGCCTACTACACCTAAATATCCAACTTGGTCTTTGTAAGGAATCTTGACCCCCCTTGCATGCTTGACCACACCGGGGCATTCATAGGTCGGGGGTCCCTATTGCTGAAGTCAGGTCACGTGACACCCCCGCGACAAATAAGGAAAATTTCACCTGATTGTCCCATGACCCGGGACAGAAAGAGAATTTTTCTAATCGGCTCCTGATTGGTCAAGAAAATCGCGCCCCGTTCTCTTCACCCACCCTTTGACCATTTACATAAAATGAAGCTGTGACAAGGGCTCCCTATACTATTCAGTCATAGCATCATTAAAGCACTCCAAAAACTTCTATATTCGCTTTCAACTGTGTTTATTTGTTTTCATCTATTGAAGATTCACCCTCTGATCCATTCAAAAGCAAGGGCCCCCAAATTGATACCGTAGTACTCTGGTTACACCCCGGACTAAATCGTGAATTTTTGCTCATGCTATAAATACTCCAAAAACGTTTATATTCCTTTCACCAGTGTATTTTTTTGATTTGAATCTATTGAACATGCACCCTCTGATCCATTCATAAGTAGGGCCCCCCTTCTTGATGCCTTAGACTTATCGAAACATATGCGCACAGAAAGTAAAAAAAAAGGTTAGGATAGGGCACGAGTTTGTTCAGGTATACCCTGGGTGGTGGGCCAGGGGACCCCTAGGGGGAATGGACCACCACCCCACCAGCCAGCCAGCCAGGTGCGCGCCAACTGTGCCCTAACCCAACCACCCCACCACCCCAAAAATGGGTTTTGGTCGAATCCGCCCACGGGAGTCGAGTCGGCGTGGAAGTCCCAACAGTTTCTGAAATCAATTCTCAATTTGTCAGTGTCTTCATTTGACAACTACTCATTACCACAACACACTCACACCACTTTATACACTCCGGCACAAACTATACCACACAACTCAATATAGACGTGACCCTTTCCTGCTCAACATCACTCAAAATACCACGCGGTGCGAATGAGTGGGGAAACTGCTTGCGTGTTATGGGCACGTCGTAGGTGGTAGTGTGTGATAGTGTGGAAGTGTTGTACGGTTGTGCGAGAGTGATGGGTGGGGATGTGTGGGGGTGCGGAAGTGTTGTGTTGTGTATGGTTCTGTAGTGTGATATGGTGTGTGACATGTTATAGAGCGTGGGTAGTGTGGAGTGCGTGGTGCCTAGAAGAGGTAGTTGTGCGGTGTTGTGTAGTGTGATAGTGTTGCGGGGGGGGGGTAGTGGGGTATTGTGGAGTGTGGTGTGTGTATGTAGGTAGGGGGGGTGGTGTGGTGCAGTGTGGATGTGGTGTGTGTGGGTGAGTGGTATTGGTAGGTGTGTGGTGGTGTGAGTATGTAGTGGGTAGGTGTAGGGGATGTGGTAGTAGGTGTGGTACTTGTGTGGTGAGTGTAGTGTACGTTGTGGTAGTGATGGTGGTGTGGGTGAGGTGGTACGTTGTGTGTAGTTGGTGATTGGGGTAGTGTGTGGTAGGTATGGTCATGTGTGGTGGTTAGCTCGTTATATGTAATAGTGTGGTAATAGTGTGAGTTCTAGTATGGGCAATTGGTGTGTTGTAGTGTGTGAGTGTGGTAGTGTATGTAGAGGGGAGGCTTGGCTTAGGAAGGGGTGATTTATTGTGCTGGATGTGGTGGTAGTGTGCTAGTGTGTTGTGGTTGTGAGTGAGATTGTGGTAGTGTCCTGGGAGTGTCTGGTAAGTGTATGGTTGGTAGTGTGCTGTGGTTTGTAATGTGCTAGTGAGTTGTGGAGTGTGGTGTAGTGTGATAGTGTGTGTGGTGTGGCTGTTAGGTTGAGTAGTGTGCCGTAGTTTGGTGTTGTTTGGTCAGTGGTGCTGGTAGTGTCGTAGTGGTTAGTGTGTTAGTGGCATGGTGGTACATGGTGGTAGTGGGGTAGTGTGTTGGTGGTGGGTTTAGGTGTCGTGTGGTAGTGGTGATAGTAGTGGTAGTATTTCATGCCGTGGTGCGGTGGGTAGTGTGGGTAGTGAGTTGAGTGTTCGTGTATGTGTGGTACTTGTTTGCAGTGTGTGGGATGGGTGCATGAGGGGGGTGAGGTGTGCCCGTGTGTTAGATGTGTATGTGTCACAGTCGTGATGATGGTTGTGGTGTAGTGTTGGTGTAGTGGGTGTTAGTGTGCCGTACGTTTGGTGTAGGTGTGGTAGGTGGGTAGTGCGTGTAGTGTGGTGTGTATGGGGACTAGGTGGTCGTGGTGGTAGGGTGTAGTGTAGGTGCTGGTGGTTGGTGTAGGTGGGTATGTAGGGGTGTATGCGGTATGTAGGGGAGTGACTAATAGGGTGTGTGATCTGGTGGTGTTGTGGTCAGTATGCTGGGGTGTGGTGGTGTAGGGAGTTGGGGCTGTTGCATCTGGTGTAGTATGTGGTGGTGTTCGTGGTGTTGATTGTAGGTAGGTGGTGGTGCGTATTGTAGTGTCGGTGAGTGATGTGTAGTGTTGAATGAAGTGGGTCGGGGTAAGTAGTGTGGTGGTACGGTGCTACTTGGGGTAAGTGAGTGGAAGTTATGTCATCATGGAGTGTCGGATTGTTATGATGTGTGGTGCGTGTTTAGTGTATCCTAATGTAGTGTGGTTTTGTGTTGTGTAGTGTGGTAGGTGTAGTGGGTGTGGTTGTGGTGTAGTGTAGTAGTCGGATTGTAGTGAGGAGGATGTATTGTGACAGTGTTGTTGTGGTGTTGGCGTAGTGTGGTAGTGCCTGGTGTGTGTCGAGTAGTGTGGTAGTGTGGTGCAGTGGTGGTGTGATTTGTAGTGTTTGGTGATATGGTGTAGTGTTGGTGGAGTTATGTAGTTTGTTAGTGTGTGGCAGTGTGTGGTGTAGTGTGCTCTGTATTATGTGACTAGTGGCTGTGGTGTAGTGCTGGTAGTGTGTTGGAAGGGTGTGAGAATGGTTGTAGTGTAGTGTGGGAGGTGTGGAAGGATTACTGTAGTGTGAGGGGTGGGTTGTAGTGGACGGGTGTAGTGTGTGGTGGTGTGTGTAGTGTAGACAGTGTGTACGGGGTGATGTGGAAGTGTTGTAGAGTGTGGTGGTGTGTGTGTAGTGTGGATAGTGTGTGGTGTGGTGTGGAGTGTTTGTAGATGTGTGGCTGGTGT
>WNGS01164631.1:0-14000 GCA_020271785.1 Procambarus virginalis | reverse complement strand
GGTGAAGGGCGGGGAGCGGCCGCGAGCGAGGGGAGGGTGGTGAAGGCGGGGAGCGGCCGCGAGCCAGGGGAGGGTGGTGAAGGGCGGGGAGCGGCCGCGCGCCAGGGAGGGTGTGAAGGGCGGGGAGCGGCCGCGAGCGAGGGGAGGATGTGAAGGGCGGGAGCGGCCGCGAGCCAGGGGAGGGTGGTGAAGGGCGGGGAGCGGCCGCGAGCGAGGGGAGGCTATACAATCAGTGACTCAACAACCAGACAAGAATCATGAATAAAAGATAATATAAATGTAATAAACTCTTGTACCATATGTGTATATTCACCTAGATGTGTTCACCTAGTTGTGCTTGAGGGGCTTGAGCTCTGCTCTTTCGGCCCGCCTCTCAACTGTCAACCAACTGTTACTAACTACTATATATTTTTTTTCCCACACCACACACACCCCAGGAAGCAGCTCGTTACAGCTGACTAACTCCCAGGTACCTATTTACTGCTAGGTAACAGGGGCATCAGGGTGAAAAAAACTCTGCCCAGTGTTTCTCGCCGGCGCCCGGAATCGAACCCGGGACCACAGGATCACGCGTCTAGCGCGCTGTCCGCTCAGCCACCGGCCCCTTTGTGTGTGTGTGTGTGTGTGTGTGTGTGTGTGTGTGTGTGTGTGTGTGTGTGTGTGTGTGTGTGTGTGTACTCACCTATTTGTGTTTGCGGGGGTTGAGCTTTGTCTCTTAGGTCCCGCCTCTCAATTGTCAATCAACTGGTGTACAGATTCCTGAGTGTGTGTGTGTGTAGTTACTATTTGTGTCTGTAGAATCGAGCTATTAGCTCTACGACGCCGCCTTTCTAGTCAATCTATTTTTCCTCTATATCTACTACATATATATCTTTTTAACACACACACACAAAGAGCCAAAGCTCAACCCCCGCAAACACAAATAGGGGAGTACACACACACACACTCCGTATTCAGCTTCCCTGTACACACACATGCCCACATGTACTGTACACATGCCACCCTGTGCACATGAATGGAGGCATAGGTGCCTCACCCCCTTTCAGGGAAGGCATGGGGTCCACCCGACCTATGACACTCCTCCTTTAAAATCCCCTTTAATCCTGCAAAGTTTAATGAGGGTAGCCCAGGCATCTGGCCTCAGACAGACAGACAGACGTTCCCACACACACATATTTCCCCGATCCCTGACCCAGAAGAAGCGCCTCGTGGATGTAAGATAAATAGCAATATAATACGTTTCACGCTAATTGTAATTTATTTTACACAGTTTATTAACTTTATGACAAACAGTTAATGGAATTTCACGAAAAATAATTTACGCAAAAGGAAAGAGGAATGGATAGCGAATTTTACTCCCCTATTTTTAAAATAACTTCAAATACTACAATTTTGCACTAAATTGAGAATATTTTAATTAATTTTTTTAAAGTAATACTTAACCGAAAAGTATTTGCTTAGTGGCTTGGAAGTGATTGGTTTTCCTTGAATGGTCGAAAATTCGGGGCAATTTCCATTAATTGCAAACTCTGATCATCTTTTGTATTCATCATATTTCTATATTTGTGTTTTGCAGCCGAAAATTTAAAAATATTTTTTCACGTGAATATATTGAAAGAATACATTATTTTAAAAAAGTTTTCAGATTATTCTTTGGCAAACTGAATCCATAAATTCATATTTTCCACTTGTTTAATAATTCTTTTCAACGTCAAACCACTTAAATTATGTTGCAAAGAACAGCTTATTAATCCAGTGTTAATTGAGTTCCTTTACAGACACAACACAAATTATTTCAAACCTTTCATCTCAGTTTTCTAGTTAATATATCGCGGAACCCAAACATGGCGGGGTTCCGCGGGATGAAACAAGCTGAGAGGATTCCATTGAACGCAGTTTAAAAAACGCTAATCCAGAATATGTTTATGAAACTCAATTCGTTTGAAATTATCTTGAGTGAAAGCTCGTGTGTATTTCTGACAAATTTACTAATTGGTTGTAGAAAGTTAATTGTTCCCCCTCTCCTGCAGAGGGAGGCCAGCCAGCCTCTTAATGACGAGAGTGACAGTGTGAGGGAGTGAGGTTGTGAGGGGTTAGGAGAGACAAGGGTAAGATTATGAAGGATTGAGTGTGAGTAGCAGTGGACAGTTTATCCGTGGCCGAGCAAACATTAATCCAGCGGAGCCACACGAGGCCATAGCAAGCGGAGGCCACAAGGAGGCCGAGGTCACAGGAGGCGGAGGCCACAGGAGGCGGAGGCCACAGGAGGCGGAGGCCACAGGAGGCCGAGGCCACAGGAGGCCGAGGCCACAGGAGGCCGAGGCCACAGGAGGCCGAGGCCCGCAGCGCTCGTGAAATACGAAATATGCGAGAATCATAAATACATTATGAAAATGTGAGGGGCCACTCAGAGAGTCTGGAGGGGAAATGAGCTGTGAAATGATGGAGAGAGGAAAGTGAAGTGCCGGAGAGAGGGGAGGTTACTGGGGAGAGGGAAGATTAATGGGGGAGAGAAGGGAGGCTAATGGGGGAGAGCAAAGAGGTTACTAGGAGAGAGGTTACTGCGGGTCCTCCTCTTTTTAAGGTCTACCACAAGGGGAGGAAGCAGAGAGGACTTCCTTAACACAGGGGAGGAGGTCCACCTCACCAGGTGGAGGAGCCAGGGAGGTCCTCCACAACAGAGGTTTTGAATTTTGTAACTCGCTAAGACTGGGTAAAGGGAGATGTGTGATGATGCGAGTGTAATCACTACAGAGTGTCGGTGTTGACGGGGACAGGTCCCACCAGTGTACAGAGTGTGGGTGTTGACGGGGACAGGTCCCACCAGTGTACAGAGTGTGGGTGTTGACGGGGACAGGTCCCACCAGTGTACAGAGTGTGGGTGTTGACGGGGACAGGTCCCACCAGTGTACAGAGTGTGGGTGTTGACGGGGGAGGGTCAGACCAGTGTACAGCGTCCAGCACTCGGAAGCTTCATGTGTCATCGACCCGAGGTGGAGAGTGAAGAGTGAGTGAATGTGAGAGGTCGGCAGCTGGCGGGGACGGATGTGTCCAGGGACACGCGTCACCCAGCCAGAGGTAATGGTTAGGAAGACAAATTGAATACTGTGAGATTACTGTGTTAATGAAGAAGAGTGAAGTGAGAAGAGTAAGATGTAGAAAAGATTAAGAAGAGAAGATAGGGGACTGAGTAGGGCGAAGAGAGGCCTTGCCTAATACAAGAGAAGAGAAGGAAAGAGAAGAGGGTGAAGAGATGAGAGAGGCTGGTATAAAAAAATAAGACCATAAGCGCTTCAACAGGTGTCAACATCGACAAGCAACAGGTGCCAACAGTGACAGGCAACAGGTGCCAACAGTGACAGACAACAGGTGTCAACAGTGACAGACAACAGGTGCCAATGACAGACAACAGGTGTCAACAGTGACAGGCAACAGGTGTGAACGGTTAAAAACACAGCGGAGGGACAACAGAGACGACAATAATAAATTAAAGGAAGAAATATTGGAGAAAGTTTGCAGTGTCGCCCCGGCGACGACACGAGCCCCGCACCTCATTAATACTCTTAATTACATGATAAAAAGAGGCAACAAAAAATATTCATGAAAGATGAAAGAGTAATAAGCAATAAAGATATGAGAGCAAGTTACCAGGGTGGGAGTGAAGGGCAGAGGCAGGGACAAGGGCAGGGGTCGTGAGGGTGTCAGGGGCCCGACCCATGACCCAGGGACGCCCACCCACGCCCTGACACTACCTTAACTCACTACCAACTCTTACCACACTGTAATAAGGAAGCAACACACTCATGGCTTCTTGAAGATAATCTTCAACACGCTCATGGCGTGGTGAAGCTGAGGCATCAAAATTGAAGATTGAATAATGAAGCATTATTGAAGATGACAGGTCTGACCTGTCATCTTCAATCCGGTGCCCCCAAAAATCACATGAGACAAGCCCATGACATCACCCTAACAAGAGAAAGTTGAATAAAAAACACTTGTATAATAGACTAAACCCAAGATGTAAGATTACAAAATTCTTGAAGCAATCCATATAAAAATAGAACAACCTACCCTAAATACCCAAATTACGGAACTATTCACTCTACCCACCATGAGAGTAAGAACAAGACCGGAACGCGAAGATGCCAACTTAGAAGACACGGCTCAATATGCTACGCCCACTACACCTAATTAATCTTTGTATGTGTTTCATACCATATTTTCGCCTTATTCCTCACACTATACGCCTTATTCTTCTCTCCTTTACGCCCTATTCTTGATTCATTTGTATAGACCTATAAATCCCTTTGTTCGATCCATTTGTCTACACCTGACCCCTTAATGGTATAAATCCAATATGCCCTGTACTGTCCCATCATAAATCACCCAAAAGATTTATAGGTATATATATATAAATATAGGTATTTATAGGTATATATATATATATATATATATATATATATATATATATATATATATATATATATATATATATATGTTTACATAGCCTCATATCTATATATAGCCTCACAAGGCGTACATAGCTTACAAAATCCAGTCACTTAACAGATACACTGGAACCCATTGTTTCTCATTATTAAAGAGGTCTTTGTCGTCTGTCTCCCTCGGGCTCACCAGAGATTCTTTATGTTAAGACAGTTTTGTCGTGTCCCCAAGCAACCATTCAGCTCCCCAGGAACACATTCTGCACGGAATAAAGAAACTTGAAGGCACGCGAGCAGGGCTCCTAGCTGGTCACAATAGCGGCAGCGTCTGGTGCTCTAATTTTGTGATGAAGTACACGTCGCTTTCCCCGTAGAATGGATTACCGCTGGTTCTGTAGAGGAGCGTTTCGCCAAGATGGAGTGTGGTGAGGGTGGAGAATCACCATTGGACCATAGCAGGTGTATAGCAGGCACCCACCACCTCCAAGGTCATAATGACCTGTTTAGCAAGGTAGCATTTGTGGTAGACTCTCAGGCGGGTTCAGCCAGAGTAATAACCAAAGGACTCTCCTGCAGCAGGGAGAGTGGTGTACACCCAGCACGGATGACTTACCCACACGGGCCCCGTCATTACCTTCTGACATGCTATGCTTTCCTCCGCTCCCATCAATAGGACGGCTCTATACAGATGCAAAAAGCACTATTAGAAACAAAATTAGTTTTCTATATGGTGTTTTGTGTCGCTTTAAGCACTTCAGCGACAGACAGGAACCAAATAAACTCCACCACTAATGCTCATCAAATTATAGACGATCTTATATATGGATTGTGTTATGCAGCAGCCGTGTACGCTCGCTTATACTGACCACACTGGCTAATTGATATTACGACAGTCATTCATTCACATTATCCAACTGCCGTAATACATTACTTTCTTTGTGGATAATTGCTTCAGTTAAAGTTTCAGGTGTGTTATCTGTACGCCTTGTTCTCCCCGCCTTCCTGCTTCATGTTACTGTCATAACACTACTAGTTAAAAGTGTACACATGCCCACACTTTGTGTTGCTCCAATATTCACGGCAACTCTAAATAATTCCCAATATGCCTGGCTACACCCAAAAATATCCACCTCCCGCCACACCCACCTCGTCACACACACATGATCGTACTCAGAAGTAGTTGCAAAACACCTGGTATGTAACCTTACTGAGACCAACACGCGAGCCATAAATACTAATCCAGTGTGGTGGTGGTGGTGGCGCGAGCAGCAGGGCGGCCTGCCACAGGCTTACGCTGAAATATCCCTGGGAAGAAAATGCTATCCAACAGCGAGCCGGCGGGTCCCATAACCCCGGCTGACCGCCTCCACATTCACCCTTTTCCACTCAAATATTTACACATGACACAAGTACAGCAATATATCACACTCAATACGGCCTGAATCTCATTCCACATCCTGGCTCCCAATCCACATATTCTTGCTGAACCTTCTTCTGACCGCCAGCTTTCAGTAATTTTTCTCCGAGAAATGTCAAAATATTCCGACATCTCCTGTAGTTGTGGTGTCGAGGCTCCAGACCTGGAGGACGCCACAAGTCCTCGCTTCATGATTTGGCTCTTTTATACACCTATTACTGTTTTCGGTAGTTTATGCGTCTTCCATGAGCCTCGATACATGCTACATTTACTGCTGTTATCGACGAGTTTCTCCAGTTGCCATCATCGTTCAGTTATCATAAGTTTAGTTGGCTGCTACCTTCATGGTGAGCCATGGTGGGTGTGACGCCAGCAGCATTGTCCTCGGCAGCGTCTGCTGCTTCCTGACGCTCTTCACACCACTTTCAATCTAAACACAGTATGTTAATACTGGCTCCTTCCTTCCTTCTCGCCTCCTGCACGCCTTTGTCTCCAGTTACGGTATTTGCATCGCATTCTGCGCTTGCTTTTCAATGATTTCCTGGCCTTAATGTTCATCTTAATGATTTTAGACTTTGTCTTAACTGGTGAAAACTCCAAATGCTCAGTTAATTGTGAATGTTTGACAAAGAGAGACAAAGAAAAAATATAATCAACGCAGAATCTCTAATAAGAAAGTTAATTTAGGAACAAGTGAGAGACATGGGAGTGGGCGAGCACACTTCAGTGTTGGCCCGGACGCCTCCACCCTCCCAACACACGCACAAGTCATCCGCTAATTCTCCCGTCAAGAACCGTACTCACCTAGTTGTGTTTGCGGGGGTTGAGCTCTGGCTCTTTGGTCCCGCCTCTCAACCGTCAATCAACAGGTGTACAGGTTCCTGAGTCTAATGGGCTCTATCATATCTACACTTGAAACTGTGTATGGAGTCAGCCTCCACCACATCACTTCCTAATGCATTCCATTTGTCAACCACTCTAACACTAAAAAAGTTCTTTCTAATATCTCTGTGGCTCATTTGGGCACTCAGTTTCCACCTGTGTCCCCAAGTGCGTGTGCCCCTTGTGTTAAATAGCCTATCTTTATCTACCCTATCAATTCCCTTCAGAATCTTGAATATGGTGATCATGTCCCCCCTAACTCTTGTCTTCCAGCGAAGACAGTGTGTGTGTGTGTGTGTGTGTGTGTGTGTGTGTGTGTGTGTGTGTGTGTGTGTGTGTGTGTGTGTGTGTGTGTGTGTGTGTGTGTGTGTGTGTGTGTGTGTAAGATCAACTTTAGGTGGGGTAAGTAGGTGTGATAAGGGATAAGGGATTGGGCTCCCAGACGAAGCAAGGTGACTTGAAGTCATTCAATGTGTGTGTGTGTGTGTGTGTGTGTGTGTGTGTGTGTGTGTGTGTGTGTGTGTGTGTGTGTGTGTGTGTGTGTGTGTGTGTGTGTGTGTGTGTGTGTGTGTGTTAGCACAGTCGGCTCGCAACGACTTGGTCCCGAGCTCGATTCCCGAGTAAGATAAGCCGTTTCTGAAGACGTGATGCCTTTGTTCACTTAGCACTAAATAAGCACTTGGGAATTAGTCGACTATTGTAGGTCCCGCAGTACAATTACCATTCTCAGGGATTTCCTCTCAACGAGAAAGGTGGTAATTCATCTTTCAGTTTAGTTGCCATCGTTGTGCTTCACCTAGAGGGACACATCAGAGGCGTCAACACAGACAAGGAATAGCAGTGGTAAGGTTCACCTCTACTCCAGTGAGCAGACTCACCTCCCTCCATACCTCTCCACCCGCACTGTGGCTTTATGAGGCATGCCATGAGCTCCCACGCCTCCCTTGTGACCCATGCTCCCACGCCTTCTCTGTAGTAATGATGAGTACCAATCAGAGTACCAGTATTAATGATGAGTACCAGTGATAATGAGCTGTAAAATACAATAATTGTTGTTCACCCGTTGCACATGTGTATTTAACGCAAAGATTGCACCCTACGTGTTCATTCTTTACCTGAAGATGTTTCAGAGTGCAAGAAAACGTGTTAGAAGTAAATCCTTCAATAATCTCTAGTTTCTTAACCATGAATTTTGGTAACTTTATTGTTCTTCTTAATGCCGACACTAAGAAGGTCGTTAGAAGCATAGGAAGCTTACGCTATAAGACCAACAACCCAGGATAATTTTGCTCTGGTGTTCAGATCGTGCTGGTAATTACTTGTGCTTGCAGCGGGTGGGTTTAGCGAGACGCAATTGAGCACTGCAAGAGAACGAAACAAGGAGGAAGAAAAATATGAAACGAATTCGGTTCACTGCTAGTATGTAAGGATCAGTCGGTCACTGTTCATAAGGACAGGCCGGAGGATGAGGGAGGTGTGCTCTGAACACTGGGAAGAGGGACCTTGTGAGCGGGAGCACCCACAAGCCTGGGTGCTCCGAGGTGCTGGTCCTCACACCGACCTGCGGCAATATACGCACTGTGGCCGCGGCGCTCCTCCTCACATTATTGGTTATGGAAATGCTGCCAATATTTAACGCTTTTGAAACATTATAGTATGGTTCTTGCTTTTGAAATATTAACACTTCACGGTTTGGGATGCTAGAATGAGCTTTCCATCATGGGGAATATTATTATAATAGTAGCTTTGGTTATAACTAAATTAACATAACTTATCTTAAACAACCAAATGAATCATATCTAACCTAACCTAACCAACCCAACTATACCTTACCTAACCAAACAAAGCGAAAAAAAAAAGTTTCCAGTGACCAGCGCCCGTGTGTGTGGAAGGTAGATACGACTACCAAAGTCTTCATCCTCTTGTTTAACAGATTTCTAAGTGTTACTAATCAACACGAAAATATTTATTGTTTCAACATACATACTCGAACGCACACGCACCCAACAGTCACACGCACACGGAAGATAAAAACATGAGCTATTGAAAAACTAAGTAACTATTGACATGCACACTGGCCACCCACCAAGAACAACGGAGCCAGCACCCCGTTATCGGCCGTAACACACTGGCCACCCACCAAGAACAACGGAGCCAGCACCCCGTTATCGGCCGTAACTACTAAACTTGACGCTCCACTTTTTCTGACCATCGCGGCTGGACAATTTGGTTATCGGGAGGTGTGATAACGACCTGATAATGGTGTGGCTGCAAAGGTCAAACCATTATGCGGAAGATCCATTAATCTCCACACAAAACAAGGCAGTACCCCCCCTAGTCTGTCGCCGTTGCTTTTGTGTTGCTTCCAGTTTTATTGATACAGTGATTGTTGCTGTTGTTGTTGTTGTTGAGGCCGTCTCTATTGTTGGAGTTAACCCGGTCAACCCGTTGTTGTTGTTGCGCTCACAACACTGTGCTAGGTACACCCAGGAAGAACATCTTTGTTGAACTGCAATGAAAGGTTATCTTGTGATGAGACACGGTCTCGCTTAATGAAGGTCGGCGTTCAATCCCCGACGTCCAAGTGGCTGGGCACCATTCCTTCCCCCGTCCATCCCTAATCCTTATCCTGACCCCTTCCAAGTGCTATATAGTCGTAAGGGCTTGGCGCTTACCCCTGATCGTTCCCTTCCCTTGTAATGAGAGAGTTTCAAAAGCTTTGAACATTGTTATGAATAAACATTAAGTGCTGAAAAAGGACCAAGGAGCTGGAGCTTAACATTATCCTAAAACCTGACAATCTTCTTTTTTGGTGTAATTATGAAACATGCCTCCCCTTCCTGCTGGTGCTAACTACCCCTTCCCTGCTGGTGCTAACTACCCCCTTCCTGCTGGTGCTAACTACCCCTCCCTGCTGGTGCTAACTACCCCTTCCCTGCTGGTGCTAACTACCCCTTCCCTGCTGGTGCTAACTACCCCTTCCTGCTGTGCTAACTACCCCTTCCCTGCTGGTGCTAACTACCCCTTCCCTGCTGGTGCTAACTACCCCTTCCCTGCTGGTGCTAACTACCCCCTTCCCTGCTGGTGCTAACTACCCCTTCCCTGCTGGTGCTAACTACCCCTTCCCTGCTGGTGCTAACTACCCTTCCCTGCTGGTGCTAACTACCCCCCTTCCCTGCTGGTGCTAACTACCCCTTCCCTGCTGGTGCAAACTACCCCTTCCCTGCTGGTGCTAACTACCCCCCTTCCTGCTGGTGCTAACTACCCCTTCCTGCTGATGCCCCTTCCATGTTGAGACTTTTTACAGCCGGCAGCGACGCTTATTAAAGTTAACTCGTTTGTGCTCAAGTTTTGCCTTCACCCTCCTCTAGTCTTTCCCTCCTTCACACTCCTCGCTAACTCTCCCGTGCTAACTCTCCCGTGATAACTCTCCCATGATAACTCTCCCGTGCTAACTCTCCCGTGCTAACTCTCCCATGATAACTCTCCCATGCTAACTCAATACACCCTTAACTCTCCACGGGGGTGAGTGACGTACAAGCTGCTGTTGGTCAACTCGGTTGACAAGCTTGCCCCAATTAGCATGCGTCCGATGACGTCACGATCGCCTAGATCTGGTTGATTCCGAAATAATTAAAATAAACGTCANGGTGTGATTACCGTTAAACCAGGTTACATTAAATTAGGTTAAGTTTCGTTAGGTTAGGTTAGATTAGGTTAAGTTAGATTAGGACAGCTTGTTAAATTAGGATAAGATTCGTTAGGGAGGAATAGGCTAGATTTAGGTTAGATAAGGTTAGAATACGTTAGGTGATATAATATTGGAAAGATTGAGTTTAGTGGAGAGGAGATAAGAGTGTCAGACTATGGCGGCTCCACCAGTGATGATGCCTCGTTATCTTTTTTCTTAAAATTTACCGTAAATAATATGAAGGCAATCTAGCCCGCTGTTATATTAAACGTTGTTCCGTCCAATATTGTTGCGGCAGCTGTATAAGTTAATATGCATCTAATACAGCAGCTGGCGGTTGTATACCACCTTTACTGCTTTACCAAAACAGCCGCCAGCTGCCCAAAAGAGTCTCGAGTTATTCTTATTCCTATTTTGGCTTCTGTTCTGCAGACATTTTCCTTGTTATCTCGGCTGCTGTGTTAGCGCTTCCACTCTGTTATCATTCTATGTTTGCTATCATGCTATGTTATCGCTCCTCGACACTGCATGGAAAGATTAACTTACAAACTGTGTTTCTAATTATAACAGACCAACCAACTTGTGGTGAGATTGTCATAAATGTCAGAAATTTTAAATATTATATATTTTAATCACTCGGGCCATCTGAATCTCGAACCACGGACCATAAAGTGGTGGGCCGTAGCTCCGCCACCACACCAGTGACCACCAACACTAGGGGAGCATCTCAGAGGCACACCACTGGTGTTCAACTGAGACTTTAGGCCTCCCTTAGAGTACCCCTTGAGTACGGAGGCATTAAGTGGTCCTCGCCCTAGGCATATGAATTGCTAGCCACAACAAACTTAGACAATATGATTTCATTCGCCTGATGCTTGTGTATATCGAGCGTGTACTCATAAATATATACATATACAACTCTATGTATTAACATATTTGTGCCAACACCACAGAGCTAAAATAAGCTCTTGGACCCCGTCTTCCCACCCGTCGGTTGTCTAATGTAATGATTTTCGACCACCCGACTTATTGTCTATATCAATTCAACAATATGAAACAAACATATTTCCAGGATGCAGCCCACAACAGCTGGCTAATACAGCTGGTTATTTATTGCTCGGTGAACAGAGACATCAGGTGAAAGGAAAAGTTGATCAAACGCTTACATCCTACAGCGCGCGCGCGCGTGTGTGTGCGTGTGCGTGTGCGGGTGCGGGTGCGTGTGCGGGTGTGTGTGTGTGTGTGTGTGTGTGTGTGTGTGTGTGTGTGTGTGTGTGTGTGTGTGTGTGTGTGTGTGTGTGTGTGTGTGTGTGTGTGTGTGTGTCTTGCTTCACTCTCAAGAGTGGGTTCTCTTGCTCCCTAAGCGTGTTGCGACTCCCTCTATCAACGTTACTCCACTTGCACTGGTCGGTACAGCGACGGTCTCATTTCTTGCAGGGTCAGCGTTCAATCCCCGAGAGTCCAAGTGGGTGGGCAGCATTATATCATGCCCAAGCTCCTATCCTAGCCTCATGTTCCTTCCATGTATTATATAGTCATGTTAGCTGTGCTCTTTACCCCAATATCTGCCCGTCCTTTCCCGTGTGTGTGAAGCACCAGACACTCCCCGTACACACGACTCTCTCACACCCGCGTCCTCCCTCCTGTCATCCCACTCACCAAAAAGTGCACAGACGGAAATTAATATAAATAGAAGACAAGTAGTAGTAATAGTATATTTAACATTAGACGGCCACTGACGACAAGGAAGTGTTGATCTGGGAACACTGGCAGATGTATTGTCAGCACATCTTACAAGAGTACCTCAAGAGGGTTAGGTTGGTGCTCCCTAAGTGGCAGGGTACTGAGGCATCCTGGGCATATCGAGAGGCATTTGTGTCATGAAGCTTGCTTGTGACATATTTTGGCATGTCAAGAGGCATCTCTGTGATGGGGCTTCTCCATATTCCTGTCATATTGCAAGTTTGTTGTGGTATTTTGTGAGGCTTACTTCAGTCCCATAATGAACGATATTTACTGCAAATCTGACTTAGCCCCAACAATTATTAACAATAAACACAAAAGCAATAAAGAAGAGCCTACCTCTGAAGACCACCAACAGCAATTAGTCAGTTTCAGACGTTGATCTCTCCTTTTCCAGAGCCAAAGACCCAATAATTAGCGGCTCCGAGCTTATTACAAGTTAATTAACACACGATGTTTATGACGAATACCTCATGATTGGCCCGGGGAAGGAACCAATTACACAACCAAACCTCGCATCATGACGCAAGACGTCATATTATGAAGCAAGACCGTCATATTATGAAGCAAGACGTCATATTATGAAGCAAGACGTCACATTATGAAGCAAGATGTCACATTATGAAGCAAGACTTCAGACTATGAAGCAATACTTCACAGTATTAAGCACGATGACAATACGAAGTCATCCGTGTCCTCTCTCCCACATCTCCTCTCTCACATTCTCTCTCCCACAACCCCTCTCTCACGTCCTCTCTCCCACAACCCCTCTCTCATTTCTTCTCTCTCAAATTTCCATGTAAAAATGGAGAACTGAAAGCAGGATTATCACGTCAGTCAGTTTTCCACTTTAAATACAAAATAAAGGAGTGACATGTGTAGAACCTTACCAGCATGGTGCTCATGGTAGTGAGAGCTGGACAAGGACACCTACCAGCATGGTGCTCATGGTAGTGAGGGGTGGACAAGGACACCTACCAGCATGGTGCTCATGGTAGTGAGAGCTGGACAAGGACACCTACCAGCATGGTGCTCATGGTAGTGAGAGCTGGACAAGGACACCTACCAGCATGGTGCTCATGGTAGTGAGAGCTTGACGAAGATGAAGCACTCACTCATCAGCTCACTCACTCTCACCAGCACGGTGCTGGTGAGAGTGAGTGACGAGAACACTCCTGGTCAAGTGTAGGTCACCTTCAGCTCCCAGGACCGTCAAGCTAGGGGTCAGGTACCCGCCGGGTGCTGTGTTTACATCGTCGCGGAACGTAACAAATGACGATCACTACGTAAACACTGGCGATTCAACAGCTCGCTGATCAAATTTGATGGGGACACGAAGTTAGCGTAATTAGTTTCATTGTTAGCTTCCATCCGGGCAATATTTCCCCCATCCACCTGGCTTTACACCAATAGAGTGAACTTAGTGTGATTCTGTTTGACTTGCAACGCGAGGAAATGATTTCTCCTGCTTATGAGTATACTGCAATTGGGCAAGAGGTGCAGGGTGACAGAGCAAGCAGCTCCCGTGAATTGAATTGAATTATCAGGGGGAAAGCGCCAAGCCATTACGACTATATAGCATTGGGAAGGGGTCAGGATTAGGATTTGTGATGGGCCGAGGGGAAAGGAATGGTGCCCAACCACATGGACGGTCGGGGGACTGAACGCCGACCTGCATGAAGCGAGACCGTCGCTCTACCGTCCAGCCCAAAGCTGTTGTTAACGCTTTACCCAGAGTGTTCCCCGCACAGAAATAACGACGTGTTGACGTTACTATAAAGTGAACTTGTGTGTTTCAGGTCTGCCAGCCTTTGTCGCTGTG
>WNGS01164630.1:55429-66708 GCA_020271785.1 Procambarus virginalis | reverse complement strand
ACAGGTCTCCCCCACAAGCCGGGGGTCGTGGCTGGCGGGTCGTGGTAACAGTGAGCACTAACACAGGTCTCCCACACAGGCCGGGGGGTCGTGGCTGCGGGCGGGTCGTGAGCACAAGGTCCAACACAGTGGCTGGGTCATGGTACTGCACTAAATCTCCACACAGGGTCGGGCTGGCGCAGAACAGGAGCCAACACGGTTCCCACACGGGGGCTGGGGGTCGTACAAGGTCTCCGCCGGGTCGTGGTGCGGCTGGTAACAGTGAGCACTAACACAGGTCTCCACACAGCAGGGTCGTGGCGGGCGAACAGGAGAAAGGTCCACCAGCCAGTCGTGGCTGGCGGGTCATGGTAACAGTGAGCACTAACTCAGGTCTCCCCCACAGGTCGGGGGACGTGGCTGGCGGGTCATGGTAAAAGTGAGCACTAACATCAGGTCTCCCACACAGGTCGGGGGTCGTGGCTGGCGGGTCATAGGTAACAGTAAGCACTAACTCAGGTCTCCCACACAGGCCGGGGGTCGTGGCTGGGCGGGTCATGGTAACAGTGAGCACTAACTCAGGTCTCCCACACACGGCGGGGGGTCGTGGCTGGGCGGGTCATGGTAACAGTGAGCACTAACACAGGTCTCCCACACAGGCCAGAGGGGTCGTGGCTGGCGGGTTCATGGTAACAGTGAGCAACTAACACAGGTCTCCCCACACAGGCCAGGGGTCGTGGCTGGCGGGTCATGGTAACAGTGAGCACTAACTCAGGTCTCCCCCACAGGTCGGGGGTCGTGGTAACAGTGAGCACTAACTCAGGTCTCCCACACAGGCCGGGGGTCGTGGCTGGCGGGTCATGGTAACAGTGAGCACTAACTCAGGTCCTCCCACACAGGCCGGGGTCGTGGCTGGCGGGTCATGGTAACAGTGAGCACTAACTCAGGTCTCCCACACAGGCCCGGGGGGTCGTGGCTGGCGGGTCATGGTAACAGTGAGCACTAACTCAGGTCTCCCACACAGGTCGGGGGTCGTGGCTGGCGGGTCATGGTAACAGTGAAGCACTAACACAGGTCTTCCCACACCAGGCCCGGGGGTCGCTGGCTGGCGGGTCCCACCTTCATGGACGCCGCTGCCAACGTTACCATCGGCGAGGGCTCCCACCGCCTTCCTTCCCCCTGCAGGGTTGCCAACCTCGGCGGACAGATCTCAGTGAGTAGCACCTCTTAAAACACTCTTCATTATGTGCCATAATGTTTGCCATCTGGTGGGGGCGTTAGGATGACACTTGGAAACATGGCGACATGGTGGGAGAGGAGGCTCGGCACACTCATCGCCTGAAAACCATGATAATGTTAAAGATCTTGGAGACTCACCGGCCACCTAGTACGTGAGACCTGTGTTAGTGCTCACTGTTACCATGACCCGCCAGCCACGACCCCCGGCCTGTGTGGGAGACCTGTGTTAGTGCTCACTGTTACCATGACCCGCCAGCCACGACCCCTGGCCTGTGTGGGAGACCTGTGTTAGTGCTCACTGTTACCACGACCCGCCAGCCACGACCCCCGGCCTGTGTGGGAGACCTGTGTTAGTGCTCACTGTTACCACGACCCGCCAGCCACGACCCCCGGCTTGTGGGGGAGACCTGTGTTAGTGCTCACTGTTACCATCACCCGCCAGCCACGACCCCGACCTGTGTGGGAGACCTGTGTTAGTGCTCACTGTTACCATCACCCGCCAGCCACGACCCCGGCCTGTGTGGGAGACCTGAGTTAGTGCTCACTGTTACCATGACCCGCCAGCCACGACCCCCGACCTGTGTGGGAGACCTGTGTTAGTGCTCACTGTTACCATGACCCGCCAGCCACGACCCCCGACCTGTGTGTGTCCTGTACACGTTGCATAGTGGGTAGGGGACGCATTCTGTACACGTTGCGTCCCATGAGTTCTGGGTAGGAATGTGTAGTGAGTACTGGGTTGGAATGTGTCCCATACACGTCGCATCCCAAAAGCACTGGGTAGGGACGTGCCCTGTACAAGTCGCGTCCCACGACTACTGGATAGGGATGCATCCTGTACACATTGCGTCCCACAAGTACTGGGTAGGGATGTGTCCTGTACAGGTTGTGGCACGAGTCACTCTGCTTCTAGGCCATAGCTTTTATATATACACATGAGTTCTTACATTCTTGTAAAGCCACAAGCAAACATAGTGTTTTGGGCAGGTCCTTAAGCCGAAATTTCCGCCAGAAAATGACCCGCCAAATTGTTTAACAACCAGGTACCATTCACTGCCGGGTGATGAGAGGCTACGGTTAAGGACTGGTGCCCAGTCAATCCTCTCAGGCCAGGATACGAATCTAGGCCAAAACTTTCATGAAGCTCTGGGCGAGTGTTATACCACTGTGCCACGGGGACTGCAAAAAGTAAAGGTATTACCGTCGTGATACAGCCATCGGTAACGACCCTTCACAATGAGCAAAGACAACACGTCAAGTTTCTTAACATATAACATACTAAATGGCAGGAAGAATCTATTTTCCATATAAATAATGGAAACCATTGTACCTTCTGAGTCAGAAGTTTCTGTGATGGAAAAGTATATTATGTGGCGGCGTCGTGAGACATTGCACAGTACACAGTATGCTCAGTATGTGACACTGCACAGTGCTATGACCCAGGTAATGATTATGATTACCTGGATCTCCCAGAGAACATATCTCATACACCCATCTTAGATGGTAGGATGTGTATGAGAGGGAATTGCATATACATTGGTGGTGGTGATATAAATGATGTATTTAGTGATGTATTATTGAATGTAAGATAGTATTGTATATTGTATTATATTGTATAGTGCATGAGGGTGTCATGGTTTGCCTTCAAGTGGACAGGTTCGCTTCATGTACAATACGTGTACGTCTGAGGAGTATTGGTCAGGTGTTGTGTTGCCAGATGTCGCCTTCTTTTTAGAAGTAAATCTGTTAATTCAATCATTTAAGAATACTTATGTTTTTATTTATATTATAAGAATGTTGGAACATTATATCAGTGTGATTGTGTCTAATTGAGAGTGATTACTTTTGTAGGTAGTATGCTAGTTAAAAATATTTTTAGTCATTCAGCAACCCCTGTAAGAGGCAGGTTGAGGTAGCCAAGCCAGTCGCCGCCTCAGTAGCTGGTGGGGATCTCTTCTACGAACCTGTAGTGATCCTTAAAGTCAAATGATTATTTTCTTGTTCTAGTGTAAGTGATAGTTATCTGAGGAGACTCATAAATAGAAGCCATATAGATAATTGAAGTGATTGTGTTATACCATTTATAGATATATTTATATATATTGACTTTTTATATACATTTGTTTCTACTTTTCGTTTATTAAATTGTTACTGTCAGGAGCATACTGGTGTGCTTGTTAAATGCTTGCTCTTGACCCCCAGATAAATATATGTGTGAATATTACCCATGATGACAGGTACATGAGCCATGCTGAACTAGGATAGATAACTCACAGCACACAGTATACTCAGTATGAGACATTGCACAGCTCACAGTATGCTCAGTATGAGACATTGTATAGCACACAGTATGCTCAGTATGTGGCTAAATCCAGCAGTGACATTTTAATGAACCATGAGAGGGAACACTGAGTCATACACCACCATGAGAGGGAACACTGAGTCATACACCACCATGAGAGGGAACACTGAGTCATACACCACCATGAGAGGGAACACTGAGTCATACACCACCATGAGAGGGAACACTGTGTCATACACCACCATGAGAGGGAACACTGAGTCATACACCACCATGAGAGGGAACACTGAGTCATACACCACCATGAGAGGGAACACTGAGTCATACACCACCATGAGAGGGAACACTGAGTCATACACCACCATGAGAGGGAACACTGTGTCATACACCACCATGATAGGGAACACTGAGTCATACACCACCATGAGAGGGAACACTGAGTCATACACCACCATGAGAGGGAACACTGAGTCATACACCACCATGAGAGGGAACACTGAGTCATACACCACCATGAGAGGGAACACTGAGTCATACACCACCATGAGAGGGAACACTGAGTCATACACCACCATGAGAGGGAACACTGAGTCATACACCACCATGAGAGGGAACACTGAGTCATACACCACCATGAGAGGGAACACTGAGTCATACACCACCATGAGAGGGAACACTGTGTCATACACCACCATGAGAGGGAACACTGAGTCATACACCACCATGAGAGGGAACACTGAGTCATACACCACCATGAGAGGGAACACTGAGTCATACACCACCATGAGAGGGAACACTCAGTCATACACCACCATGAGAGGGAACACTGAGTCATACACCACCATGAGAGGGAACACTGAGTCATACACCACCATGAGAGGGAACACTGAGTCATACACCACCATGAGAGGGAACACTGAGTCATACACCACCATGAGAGGGAACACTGTGTCATACACCACCATGAGAGGGAACACTGAGTCATACACCACCATGAGAGGGAACACTGAGTCATAAACCACCATGAGAGGGAACACTGAGTCATACACCACCATGAGAGGGAACACTCAGTCATACACCACCATGAGAGGGAACACTGAGTCATACACCACCATGAGAGGGAACACTCAGTCATACACCACCATGAGAGGGAACACTGAGTCATACACCACCATGAGAGGGAACACTGAGTCATACCCCACCATGAGAGGGAACACTGTGTCATACACCACCATGAGAGGGAACACTGAGTCATACACCACCATGAGAGGGAACACTCAGTCATACACCACCATGAGAGGGAACACTGAGTCATACACCACCATGAGAGGGAACACTGAGTCATACCCCACCATGAGAGGGAACACTGTGTCATACACCACCATGAGAGGGAACACTGAGTCATACACCACCATGAGAGGGAACACTGTGTCATACACCACCATGAGAGGGAACACTGAGTCATACACCACCATGAGAGGGAACACTGTGTCATACACCACCATGAGAGGGAACACTGAGTCATACCCCACCATGAGAGGGAACACTGAGTCATACACCACCATGAGAGGGAACACTGAGTCATACACCACCATGAGAGGGAACACTGTGTCATACACCACCATGAGAGGGAACACTGTGGCATACACCACCATGAGAGGGAACACTGAGTCATACACCACCATGAGAGGGAACACTGAGTCATACACCACCATGAGAGGGAACACTGAGTCATACACCACCATGAGAGGGAACACTGTGTCATACACCACCATGAGAGGGAACACTGTGTCATACACCACCATGAGAGGGAACACTGTCATACACCACCATGAGAGGGAACACTGTGTCATACACCACCATGAGAGGGAACACTGTCATACACCACGTATGGAATTGTCGTGATGCGTATGAAAAATAGTCAATCATTAAAAGTGGCAGAAGTGTTGGCGAGAGAAAAAGTTGCCACAAACTTGTTAAAGTAAGTCATTGTATCACGCAACCGTTGCAAGGAGAATAAGTGTATTTTGTTAAAACTGAAAGAGATAATGAAACATTGCAAATACTTTCATTTGGTTTAGAGGAGAGTAGAGCGGTCAGTGACGCAACCCAGTATGTGACGCAAGCCAGTATGTGACTCAACCCAGTATGTAACGCAAGTCAGAATATGACGCAAGCCAGTATGTGACGCATCCCTGTATGTGACGCAACCCAGTATGTGACGCAACCCAGTATGCGACTCAACCCAGTATGTAACGCAAGCCAGTATGTGACGCAAGTCAGTATGTGACGCAAGCCAGTATGTGACGCAAGTCAGTATGTGACGCAAGCCAGACTTTGGTGTTCACACTGTAGACGAGGACATTGTGATGTGCGAAAAACTAGTAAAGATAAAGATGACCCTTCAGAGATGGTGATGTTGGAGGTTCAGAGGTTTATGCTGCTCTCAAGTCAGTTGTCAATGACTGTGGAGGATTTAAAGTGTTCCATTACTGTACCCGGCGGTGTAGTGGCAGTGATGTTTGATAACATGACTGGCTAAAGGAAATATTAGATGAAATTCACTATGTGTTAGTATAATGAATTTAATCAAAGGCGGAAACTACTCACAGAGACAAACTCATATCTTTCCTTGATGAAGTGTAGGCTTAATTCAGTGGCCTGCCACTACACTCAAGTATCAGAGACCTGCCACTACACTCAAGTATCAGTGGCCTGCCACTACACTCAAGTATCAGTGGCCTGCCACTACACTCAAGTATCAGTGACCTGCCACTACACTTAAGTATCAGTGGCCTGCCACTACACTCAAGTATCAGTGGCCTGCAGCTACACTCAAGTATCAGTGACCTAACACTACATTCAAGTATCAGTGGCCTGCCACTACACTCAAGTATCAGTGGCCTGCCACTACACTCAAGTATCAGTGGCCTGCCACTACACTCAAGTATCAGTGGCCTGCCACTACACTCAAGTATCAGTGGCCTGCCACTACACTCAAGTATCAGTGGCCTGCCACTACACTCAAGTATCAGTGGCCTGCCACTACACTCAAGTATCAGTGGCCTGCCACTACACTCAAGTATCAGTGGCCTGCCACTACACTCAAGTATCAGTGGCCTGCCACTACACTCAAGTATCAGTGACCTGCCACTACACTCAAGTATCAGTGACCTAACACTACATTCAAGTATCAGTGGCCTGCCATTACACTCAAGTATCAGTGACCTGCCACTACACTCAAGTATCAGTGGCCTGCCATTACACTCAAGTATCAGTGACCTGCCACTACACTCAAGTATCAGTGGCCTGCCACTACACTCAAGTATCAGTGGCCTGCCACTACACTCAAGTATCAGTGGCCTGCCATTACACTCAAGTATCAGTGACCTGCCACTACACTCAAGTATCAGTGGCCTGCCACTACACTCAAGTATCAGTGGCCTGCCACTACACTCAAGTATCAGTGGCCTGCCATTACACTCAAGTATCAGTGACCTGCCACTACACTCAAGTATCAGTGGCCTGCCACTACACTCAAGTATCAGTGGCCTGCCGCTTCACTCAAGTATCAGTGGCCTGCCACTACACTCAAGTATCAGTGGCCTGCCACTACACTCAAGTATCAGTGGCCTGCCACTACACTCAAGTATCAGTGGCCTGCCACTACACTCAAGTATCAGTGGCCTGCCACTACACTCAAGTATCAGTGGCCTGCCACTACACTCAAGTATCAGTGGCCTGCCACTACACTCAAGTATCAGTGGCCTGCCACTACACTCAAGTATCAGTGGCCTGCCGCTTCACTCAAGTATCAGAGACCTAACACTACACTCAAGTATCAGTGACCTTCCTCTACACTCCAGTATCAAGTGGCTGACTGCTTAAAAAATTATTCAACAACTCTCTGCTGTTCGGAAGATATCTTTCATTTCTTGAGAATGATCACGTGAGCAACACACAGGGAGTCAGAAGCTCAGATGACTATGGTCCCTCACATTCCTACCAGACACGGCAGTGCACTTGTGGTCAGCCTCAACTACCAGACACGGCAGTCCACTTGTGGTCAGCCTCAACTACCAGACACGGCAGACCACTTGTGGTCAGCCTCAACTACCAGACACGGCAGTCCACTTGTGGTCAGCCTCAACTACCAGACACGGCAGACCACTTGTGGTCAGCCTCAACTACCAGACACGGCAGACCACTTGTGGCCAGCCTCAACTACCAGACACGGCAGACCACTTGTGGTCAGCCTCAACTACCAGACACGGCAGACCACTTGTGGTCAGCCTCAACTACCAGACACGGCAGTCCACTTGTGGTCAGCCTCAACTACCAGACACGGCAGACCACTTGTGGTCAGCCTCAACTACCAGACACGGCAGACCACTTGTGGCCAGCCTCAACTACCAGACACGGCAGACCACTTGTGGTCAGCCTCAACTACCAGACACGGCAGTCCACTTGTGGTCAGCCTCAACTACCAGACACGGCAGACCACTTGTGGTCAGCCTCAACTACCAGACACGGCAGACCACTTGTGGTCAGCCTCAACTACCAGACACGGCAGACCACTTGTGGCCAGCCTCAACTACCAGACACGGCAGTCCACTTGTGGCCAGCCTCAACTACCAGACACGGCAGTCCACTTGTGGCCAGCCTCAACTACCAGACACGGCAGTCCACTTGTGGCCAGCCTCAACTACCAGACACGGCAGTCCACTTGTGGCCAGCCTCAACTACCAGACACGGCAGTCCACTTGTGGTCAGCCTCAACTTACCAGGTAAACTATATAATATTTCTTAACTAGTTGGACACAAGTTTTTCGTATAATCTGAAACATTTTAGTGTGTTTACTTACTGTGAAATATTGGTAGGTGATATCAGGTCTAACGTCTGAAGTTTTGTCAGAAAATTAAACATTTGCCTGGTTGATGGGGTTCTGGGTATAGTTCTACTCCCAAAGCCCTGCCCGAGGCCTTGGGTTAACTTGTGTGTTTGGTCCACCAGGCTGTAGCTTGGAGCGGTTCGCAGACCCACATATGCACCACAGTCCGGTTGGTCCGGCACTTTTTGAAGAAAACTATGTAGTTTCCTCTTGAAGATGTTCACGGTTGTTCCGGCAATATTTCTTATACTCGCTGAGAGGACGTTGAACAACCGTGGACCTCTGCTGTTTATACAGTGTTCTCTGATTGTGCCTGTGGCACCTCTGCTCTTCACTGGTTCTATTCTGCATTTTTTCCATATCGTTCTCTCCAGTACGTTGTTATTTTTTTTGTGTAGATTTGGGACCTGGCCCTCCAGTATTTTCCACGTGAATATTATTTTATATCTCTGTCGTCTCCTTTCTAGAGAGTACATTTGGAGAGCTTTGAGACGATCCCAAAAATTTAAGTGTTTTATCGCGTCTATGCGTGCCGTATATGTTTTCTGTATTCCCTCTATTTCAGCGTGTTGTTGTTTAAGATTTGCAACTTGGAACAAAAAGTTCCAAGTAGCACGGGCTATGGTGAGCCCGTAGTAATCTCTCCGGGTCTGAAGGGGGAAGTGAGTACTGAGCAGTACTCGAGACGGGACAACACAAGTGACTTGAAGAGTACAACCATTGTGATGGGATCCCTGGATTTGAAAGTTCTCGTAATCCATCCTATCATTTTCCTGGCTGACGCAATATTTGCTTGGTTATGCTCCCTAAATATTAAGTCGTCGGACATCATTATTCCCAAATCCTTTACATGCTGCTTTCTAACTATGGCAGATTTTATTGTTTTGTACCCTGTATTATGTTTAAGGTCCTCATTTTTGCCGTACCTGAGTACCTGGAATATTAAACATCATGTTATTTTCTGCTGCCCAATCGAAAACTTTGTTGATATCTGCTTGCAGTTTTTCAATGTCTTCAAGAGAGGTAATTTTCATGCTGATTTTTGTATCATCTGCAAAGGATGACACGAAGCTGTGTCTTGTATTTTTGTCTATATCTGATATGAGAATAAGGAAAGCAGCGGTGCAAGGACTGAACCCTGAGGTACAGAGCTTTTAACTGCGCTTGGACTCGATTTTATATGGTTGACTGTTACTCTTTGTGTTTTGTTCGACAGAAAATTGAGTATCCAGCGTCCTACTTTACCAGTTATTCCCATTGACCTCATTTTTTGTGCTATTGCTCCATGGTTGCATTCATCGAATGTCTTTGCGAAGTCTGTGAATACCATATCTGCATTCTGCTTTTCTTCTAATGCCTCAATGATTTCGTCGTAGTGATCAAATGGCTGTGAGAGACATGATCTTCCTGCTCTAAATCCATGTTGGTCTGGATTTTGGAGGTCATTGGTCTCCATGAAACTAGTGATCTGACTCCTGATCACTCTCAAATACTTTTATTATGTGGGACGTTAATGCAAATGGTCTGTAATTCCTTGCCAATGCTTTGCTCCCTCCCTTATGTAGAGGGGCAATATCTGCTGATTTAAAGCGCACCTGGTATCTCCCCTGTGTTCAAACCTATCTAGTGTCATTTTTCTAGTGAGTTTGAGAAAAGATTGAGAGACTTTGAAAAACTGAAACCCAGTCTCCTTTATTTAACATCCAATAGAAGTTAGTGTGAAGATAATCACACGAACTTTAGTTCAGCCTTAGGTTCAGCTTCAAGTGCATGAACTGCAGTCTGACCCATTGTTGCTTGCAAATGAAAATGAAAATTACGAGATTTTCTGGTAGTTGATCTGCAAAGGATTGGAACTGAATTTGAAATACCATACTTCATTAATAAATGTTTTTGTTACACATTTATATTTGGGTTAATCACACAAATATACAATAAACTATTCACCTAAGAGAAAGTCTTAATAATAACATATTGTATAATATCTGTAATTATAAACTCTATAAAAAACCTCCATTTGAATTAGATTTAGAAAATACGTTTACAATCGTTTTAAAATCATTAGAGCTTTCAAATTCAGAACAAGAAGCTATTTCCTTAAGAATTATGCTAATCGTTACAATAACGCTGAACGTAACAGGCGTATATCAGTCTATATCAAACTTACACGGTGGCTTGACTTGAGTAACATTAACTTACACTGTGAAAGGTGACTTATAAGGGGAAAATAGTGCTGTTTGCCATTAGACAAGTGACTAATATTTCCACACTTTACATTATAAAAGTTGGACGATGAGAATACAATTTAAAGGACCACATACGGACTACAGGTGTGAATATAAGCTAATTAGTCAATGAATTTATAAAAAAAAACACACTCGGTTCTCAATCAACAGATTCTAGGATTATCACGGATCATAATCACTCCCAACACAGTTCATGCAACATAGATCTGACTTCAGGGGGCATACTTTTTGAGGAATGCAATAAATGAAAAGTTGTTCAATTTTAGTCAATCTTTATTGACTGGTTGTACATGAAAACGGCTCAACCTGGTTCACATTCCAGCATCGCAGCCTAAATAGAAAAAGAGAACAAAAAATAATAACTTATTTTTCAAAAATTTCAAAATGTTCTCAAATTAACATCAAACACAAGTGTCAACTTAAATCCTTTCTATAACACTGCTCTCACAATAGCATCTAATAAAGGTTTAAACTTCTTAGTTTTATTCAAATAAAATTTTGTTTTTTTCCTTTTTTATGAGACTTTTTTGGGGGGGTAGGGGGGTCGCATTTTCTTTATCAGGCGATTTGCATGGAACTTATAGACCTTTGTGAAGGTATGTCTACCTGTAAGAACGCCAA
>WNGS01164630.1:35670-54429 GCA_020271785.1 Procambarus virginalis | reverse complement strand
TGTGACTGCCTCACCCAGCACCTGCTGTGACTGCCTCACCCAGCACCTGCTGTGACTGCCTCACCCAGCACTGCTGTGACTGCCTCACCCAGCACCTGCTGTGACTGCCTCACCCAGCACCTGCTGTGACTGCCTCACCCAGCACCTGCTGTGACTGCCTCACCCAGCACCTGCTGTGACTGCCTCACCAGCACCTGCTGTGACTGCCTCACCCAGCACCTGCTGTGACTGCCTCACCCAGCACCTGCTGTGTCTGCCTCACCCAGCACCTGCTGCTGTGACTGCCTCACCCAGCACCTGCTGTGACTGCCTCACCCAGCACCTGCTGTGACTGCCTCACCCAGCACCTGCTGTGACTGCCTCACCCAGCACCTGCTGTGACTGCCTCACCCAGCACCTGCTGTGACTGCCTCACCCAGCACCTGCTGTGACTGCCTCACCCAGCACCTGCTGTGACTGCCTCACCCAGCACCTGCTGTGACTGCCTCACCCAGCACCTGCTGTGACTGCCTCACCCAGCACCTGCTGTGACTGCCTCACCCAGCACCTGCTGTGACTGCCTCACCCAGCACCTGCTGTGACTGCCTCACCCAGCACCTGCTGTGACTGCCTCACCCAGCACCTGCTGTGACTGCCTCACCCAGCACCTGCTGTGACTGCCTCACCCAGCACCTGCTGTGACTGCCTCACCCAGCACCTGCTGTGACTGCCTCACCCAGCACCTGCTGTGACTGCCTCACCCAGCACCTGCTGTGACTGCCTCACCCAGCACCTGCTGTGACTGCCTCACCCAGCACCTGCTGTGACTGCCTCACCCAGCACCTGCTGTGACTGCCTCACCCAGCACCTGCTGTGACTGCCTCACCCAGCACCTGCTGTGACTGCCTCACCCAGCACCTGCTGTGACTGCCTCACCCAGCACCTGCTGTGACTGCCTCACCCAGCACCTGCTGTGACTGCCTCACCCAGCACCTGCTGTGACTGCCTCACCAGCACCTACTGTGACTGCCTCACCCAGCACCTGCTGTGACTGCCTCACCCAGCACCTGCTGTGACTGCCTCACCCAGCACCTGCTGTGACTGCCTCACCCAGCACCTGCTGTGACTGCCTCACCCAGCACCTGCTGTGACTGCCTCACCCAGCACCTGCTGTGACTGCCTCACCCAGCACCTGCTGTGACTGCCTCACCCAGCACCTGCTGTGACTGCCTCACCCAGCACCTGCTGTGACTGCCTCACCCAGCACTGCTGTGACTGCCTCACCCAGCACCTGCTGTGACTGCCTCACCCAGCACCTGCTGTGACTGCCTCACCCAGCACCTGCTGTGACTGCCTCACCCAGCACCTGCTGTGACTGCCTCACCCAGCACCTGCTGTGACTGCCTCACCCAGCACCTGCTGTGACTGCCTCACCCAGCACCTGCTGTGACTGCCTCACCCAGCACCTGCTGTGACTGCCTCACCCAGCACCTGCTGTGACTGCCTCACCCAGCACCTGCTGTGACTGCCTCACCCAGCACCTGCTGTGACTGCCTCACCCAGCACCTGCTGTGACTGCCTCACCCAGCACCTGCTGTGACTGCCTCACCCAGCACCTGCTGTGACTGCCTCACCCAGCACCTGCTGTGACTGCCTCACCCAGCACCTGCTGTGACTGCCTCACCCAGCACCTGCTGTGACTGCCTCACCCAGCACCTGCTGTGACTGCCTCACCCAGCACCTGCTGTGACTGCCTCACCCAGCACCTGCTGTGACTGCCTCACCCAGCACCTGCTGTGACTGCCTCACCCAGCACCTGCTGTGACTGCCTCACCCAGCACCTGCTGTGACTGCCTCACCCAGCACCTGCTGTGACTGCCTCACCCAGCACCTGCTGTGACTGCCTCACCCAGCACCTGCTGTGACTGCCTCACCCACACCTGCTGTACTGCCTCACCCACACCTGCTGCCACACTCACGTGGCACTAATGCATAAACATTGATAGCCTCATCCAGCATGTTGTGACTGCCTCACCCAGCACCTGCTGTGACTGCCTCACCCAGCACCTGCTGTGACTGCCTCACCCAGCACCTGCTGTGACTGCCTCACCCAGCACCTGCTGTGACTGCCTCACCCAGCACCTGCTGTGTCTGCCTCACCCAGCACCTGCTGTGACTGCCTCACCCAGCACCTGTTGTGACTGCCTCACCCAGCACCTGCTGTGACTGCCTCACCCAGCACCTGCTGTGACTGCCTCACCCAGCACCTGCTGTGTCTGCCTCACCCAGCACCTGCTGTGACTGCCTCACCCAGCACCTGCTGTGACTGCCTCACCCAGCACCTGCTGTGACTGCCTCACCCAGCACCTGCTGTGACTGCCTCACCCAGCACCTGCTGTGTCTGCCTCACCCAGCACCTGCTGTGACTGCCTCACCCAGCACCTGCTGTGTCTGCCTCACCCAGCACCTGCTGTGACTGCCTCACCCAGCACCTGCTGTGACTGCCTCACCCAGCACCTGCTGTGACTGCCTCACCCAGCACCTGCTGTGACTGCCTCACCCAGCACCTGCTGTGTCTGCCTCACCCAGCACCTGCTGTGACTGCCTCACCCAGCACCTGCTGTGACTGCCTCACCCAGCACCTGCTGTGACTGCCTCACCCAGCACCTGCTGTGACTGCCTCACCCAGCACCTACTGTGACTGCCTCACCCAGCACCTGCTGTGACTGCCTCACCCAGCACCTGCTGTGACTGCCTCACCCAGCACCTGCTGTGACTGCCTCACCCAGCACCTACTGTGACTGCCTCACCCAGCACCTGCTGTGACTGCCTCACCCAGCACCTGCTGTGACTGCCTCACCCAGCACCTGCTGTGACTGCCTCACCCAGCACCTGCTGTGACTGCCTCACCCAGCACCTGCTGTGACTGCCTCACCCAGCACCTGCTGTGTCTGCCTCACCCAGCACCTGCTGTGACTGCCTCACCCAGCACCTGCTGTGACTGCCTCACCCAGCACCTGCTGTGACTGCCTCACCCAGCACCTGCTGTGACTGCCTCACCCAGCACCTACTGTGACTGCCTCACCCAGCACCTGCTGTGACTGCCTCACCCAGCACCTGCTGTGACTGCCTCACCCAGCACCTGCTGTGTCTGCCTCACCCAGCACCTGCTGTGTCTGCCTCACCCAGCACCTGCTGTGACTGCCTCACCCAGCACCTGCTGTGTCTGCCTCACCCAGCACCTGCTGTGTCTGCCTCACCCAGCACCTGCTGTGACTGCCTCACCCAGCACCTGCTGTGACTGCCTCACCCAGCACCTACTGTGACTGCCTCACCCAGCACCTACTGTGACTGCCTCACCCAGCACCTGCTGTGACTGCCTCACCCAGCACCTGCTTTGACTGCCTCACCCAGCACCTGCTGTGTCTGCCTCACCCAGCACCTACTGTGACTGCCTCACCCAGCACCTGCTGTGACTGCCTCACCCAGCACCTGCTGTGACTGCCTCACCCAGCACCTGCTGTGACTGCCTCACCCAGCACCTGCTGTGACTGCCTCACCCAGCACCTGCTGTGACTGCCTCACCCAGCACCTGCTGTGACTGCCTCACCCAGCACCTGCTGTGACTGCCTCACCCAGCACCTGCTGTGTCTGCCTCACCCAGCACCTGCTGTGACTGCCTCACCCAGCACCTGCTGTGACTGCCTCACCCAGCACCTGCTGTGACTGCCTCACCCAGCACCTGCTGTGACTGCCTCACCCAGCACCTGCTGTGACTGCCTCACCCAGCACCTGCTGTGACTGCCTCACCCAGCACCTGCTGTGACTGCCTCACCCAGCACCTGCTGTGACTGCCTCACCCAGCACCTGCTGTGTCTGCCTCACCCAGCACCTACTGTGACTGCCTCACCCAGCACCTGCTGTGACTGCCTCACCCAGCACCTGCTGTGACTGCCTCACCCAGCACCTGCTGTGACTGCCTCACCCAGCACCTGCTGTGACTGCCTCACCCAGCACCTGCTGTGACTGCCTCACCCAGCACCTGCTGTGACTGCCTCACCCAGCACCTACTGTGACTGCCTCACCCAGCACCTACTGTGACTGCCTCACCCAGCACCTGCTGTGACTGCCTCACCCAGCACCTGCTGTGACTGCCTCACCCAGCACCTACTGTGACTGCCTCACCCAGCACCTGCTGTGACTGCCTCACCCAGCACCTACTGTGACTGCCTCACCCAGCACCTGCTGTGACTGCCTCACTCAGCACCTACTGTGACTGCCTCACCCAGCACCTGCTGTGACTGCCTCACCCAGCACCTGCTGTGTCTGCCTCACCCAGCACCTGCTGTGTCTGCCTCACCCAGCACCTGCTGTGTCTGCCTCACCCAGCACCTGCTGTGACTGCCTCACCCAGCACCTGCTGTGACTGCCTCACCCAGCACCTGCTGTGCCTGCCTCACCCAGCACCTGCTGTGTCTGCCTCTCCCAGCACCTACTGTGACTGCCTCACCCAGCACCTGCTGTGTCTGCTTCACCCAGCACCTGCTGTGTCTGCCTCACCCAGCACCTGCTGTGTCTGCCTCACCCAGCACCTGCTGTGTCTGCCTCACCCAGCACCTGTTGTGTCTGCCTCACCCAGCTCATACTGTGACTGCCTCACCCAGCACCTGCTGTGACTGCCTCACCCAGCACCTGCTGTGTCTGCCTCACCCAGCACCTGCTGTGTCTGCCTCACCCAGCACCTGTTGTGTCTGCCTCACCCAGCACCTAATGTGACTGCCTCACCCAGCACCTACTGTGACTGCCTCACCCAGCACCTACTGTGACTGCCTCACCCAGCACCTGCTGTGACTGCCTCACCCAGCACCTGCTGTGACTGCCTCACCCAGCACCTGTTGTGACTGCCTCACCCAGCACCTGCTGTGACTGCCTCACCCAGCACCTGCTGTGACTGCCTCACCCAGCACCTGCTGTGACTGCCTCACCCAGCACCTGCTGTGACTGCCTCACCCAGCACCTGCTGTGACTGCCTCACCCAGCACCTGCTGTGACTGCCTCACCCAGCACCTACTGTGACTGCCTCACCCAGCACCTACTGTGACTGCCTCACCCAGCACCTGCTGTGACTGCCTCACCCAGCACCTGCTGTGACTGCCTCACCCAGCACCTGCTGTGACTGCCTCACCCAGCACCTGCTGTGACTGCCTCACCCAGCACCTACTGTGACTGCCTCACCCAGCACCTGCTGTGACTGCCTCACCCAGCACCTACTGTGACTGCCTCACCCAGCACCTGCTGTGACTGCCTCACCCAGCACCTGCTGTGTCTGCCTCACCCAGCACCTGCTGTGTCTGCCTCACCCAGCACCTGCTGTGTCTGCCTCACCCAGCACCTGATGTGACTGCCTCACCCAGCACCTGCTGTGACTGCCTCACCCAGCACCTGCTGTGACTGCCTCACCCAGCACCTGCTGTGCCTGCCTCACCCAGCACCTGCTGTGTCTGCCTCACCCAGCACCTACTATGACTGCCTCACCCAGCACCTGCTGTGTCTGCCTCACCCAGCACCTGCTGTGTCTGCCTCACCCAGCACCTGCTGTGTCTGCCTCACCCAGCACCTGCTGTGTCTGCCTCACCCAGCACCTGTTGTGTCTGCCTCACCCAGCTCGTACTGTGACTGCCTCACCCTGCACCTGCTGTGACTGCCTCACCCAGCACCTGCTGTGTCTGCCTCACCCAGCACCTGCTGTGTCTGCCTCACCCAGCACCTGTTGTGTCTGCCTCACCCAGCACCTACTGTGACTGCCTCACCCAGCACCTACTGTGACTGCCTCACCCAGCACCTACTGTGACTGCCTCACCCAGCACCTGCTGTGACTGCCTCACCCAGCACCTGCTGTGACTGCCTCACCCAGCACCTGCTGTGACTGCCTCACCCAGCACCTGCTGTGACTGCCTCACCCAGCACCTGTTGTGACTGCCTCACCCAGCACCTGCTGTGACTGCCTCACCCAGCACCTGTTGTGTCTGCCTCACCCAGCACCTGCTGTGACTGCCTCACCCAGCACCTGCTGTGTCTGCCTCACCCAGCACCTGCTGTGACTGCCTCACCCAGCACCTGCTGTGTAGCCTGGCCTAGGGTATCTGCCACACTCACCTGGCGGTGGCCGGGCGGCCGAGAGCCGGTCGGCCGAGCGGACAGCACGCTGGACTTGTGATCCTGTGGTTCTGGGTTCGATCCCAGGCGCCGGCGAGAAACATTGGGCAGAGTTTCTTTCACCCTATGCCCCTGTTACCTAGCAGTAAATAGGTACCTGGGTGTTAGTCAGCTGTCACGGGCTGCTTCCTGGGGGTGGAGGCCTGGTCGAGGACCGGGCCGCGGGGACACTAAAAAGCCCCGAAATCATCTCAAGATAACCTCAAGGGTGACCCAGAAGGCAGGTAAGCTCACTGCTGTGCAGCAACCACTGGGCCGTACAGCGGTGGTTTCACTTCTTGCAGGTCAGAGTTCCATCCCAGACGGTCCAAGTGGTTAGCCTCCGTTCCTTCCCTCCGTTCTATCCCAAGTTCAAGTCCCTCGTCCTATCCAGTCCCCTGTCTTCTCTATCCCTTCCATGTGCTGGATAGTCGTGCTAGCTTACCGTTGTTGTTGTTTAAGATTCAACTACTTGGAACAAAATTTCCAAGTAGCACGGGCTATGGCGAGCCCGTAGTGGACTTACCTGGCACAGGAGCGGGGCAAGTAGCACGGGCTAGGGCGAGCCCGTAGTGGACTTACCTGGCACAGGAGCGGGGCAAGTAGCACGGGCTAGGGCGAGCCCGTAGTGGACTTACCTGGCACAGGAGCGGGGCTGTAAAGTAGCTTAAGCGGTTCCCCTTACCTTAGGTAGCCAGCTGTAGCGAGATGGTGATGGCCTCGCGGACGTGCGTCCCAGAGCTCACCTCCTCCCTAAAGGAGGAGCCACACCATAGCCACACCATAGCTTCGGGCTCACCATAGCCCGTGCTACTTGCAACTTTTGTTCCCAGTAGCTGAATCTAACACAATAGCAACAGCAGCTCCTCCCAGTTATCGTCACTACAAAACTATCGGATTTTCTTAACGACTTTCAGGCATTCACGTTCCATGTGTGTTTTTCTGCGATAGTTTCCACAGAGAGTGTAGCCCGCGTTCCTGAAGCGACAGTTTGGTTCCCGGCTCGAGTGGAACCATATTTTTAGGTTCACAGAACTCTCAACATTTTGTGTGCCATGTTGATGATCAGTATATAACATGAGCTTCAATTATCTGGCGTCAGTCACACAAGAGAGTCCAGCTCTTGTGTGTTAGTGCTCTTTTATATCTCTCTTGTCTCCTTGATGAGGCTCGTGATGGTGTAGTGATTGTTCTGTAGTGTGTATTGTGTAGTGTACAGTGTGCAGTGTGTAGTGTATAGTGTGTAGTGTGTATTGATAGTGTGTAGTGTGTAGTGTATAGTGTGTATTGTGTAGTACTCACCTAGTTGTACTCACCTAGTTGTGCTTGCGGGGGTTGAGCTCTAGCTCTCTGGTCTTGCCTGTCAATCGTCAGTCAACTGGTGTACCGGTTCCTGAGCCTACTGGGCTCTATCATATCTACACTTGAAACTGTGTATGGAGTCAGCCTCCACCACATCACTGCCTAATGCATTCCATCTGTTAACTACTCTGACACGGAAAAAGTTCTTTCTAACGTCCGTGTGGCTCACGTGGGTACTCAGTCTCCACCTGTGTCCNTTTCTTGTCACCCTCTTTTATTTTGAGTATATATATATCCTATATAGCTCTGGACATATATATGCATATATCCTGGAGGGGCCATTCAGACTTGATCGATTATATATCCTTAAATCTCCTACATAACCCCCTAGAATAAGGGGGGGTAGTGTTTAAAGGTGATAGCTGGAGTAAGTGTAATATGGTGGAAGCTCACCATAGACTACAATTATTAACTGCCACCTCTGAGGTGGGTCTATCTGTCACCCCGCCTCTGATTCCATTGTTTGATAAGTGCCCCCATTGTCTGATAAGTGGGCCTATCTGGCTCTAAAACCTCTACTTATTTCTTACAGTCGCTGGGAGGTCGTTGAAAAAACTCGGACGTCTGATGTTATACAGTGTTTCTCTGATTGTGCCTATGGCACCTCTGCTCTTCACTGGTTCTATTCTGCATTTTCTTCCATATCGTTCACTTCAGTACGTTGTTATTTTACTGTGCAGATTTAAGATTTGGCACTACAGTATTTTCCACGTGTATATTATTTGGTATCTCTCTCTCGTCTTCTTCTAGTAAGTACATTTGGAGAGCTTTGAGACGATCCCATAATTTAGGTGTTTTATCGCGTCTATGCGTGCGTATATGTTCTCTGTATTCCCTCTATTTCAGCAATCTCTCCTGCTCTGAAGGGGGAAGTGAGTACTGAGCAATACTCAAGACGGACAACACAAGTGACTTGAAGAGTACAACCATTGTGATGGGATCCCTGGATTTGAAAGTTCTCGTAATCCATCCGATCATTTTTCTGGCTGATGCGATATTTGCTTGGTTATGCTCCCTAAACGTTAGATCGTCGGACATCATTATTCCAAATCCTGACATGCTGTTTTCCTACTATGGGCAGATTCGATTGTTTTGTACCCTGTATTATTTTAAGATCCTCATTTTTGCCGTACCGAGTACCTGAATTTATCACTGTTAAACTTCATGTAATTATCTGGTGCCCAATCGGAATCTTTGTTGATATCTGCTTTGGTAGTTTTTCAATGTCTCCAGCCGAGGTAATTTCATGCTGATTTTCGTGTCATCTGCAAAGGATGACACGAAGCTGTGACTTGTATTTTTGTCTATATCTGATATGAGAATAAGGAACAGCAGCGGTGCAAGAACTGTACCCTGAGGTACAGAGCTTTTTAACTGTGCTTTGTTTCGATATTATTTGATTGACTGTTACTCTTTGTGTTTTTTTCGACAGGAAATTCAGTATCCAGCGTCCTACTTTACCAGTTATTCCCATTGACCTCATTTTGTGTGCTATCACTACATGGTCACATTTGTCGAATGCCTTTGCAAAGTCTGTGTATACAACATCTGCAATTTTTGTTTTTCTTCTAGAGTGTCTGTGATTTTGTTATAGTGGTTGAGTAACTGTGACAGACAGGATCTTCCCGCTCTAAATCATGTTGTCCTGGGTTGTGTAACTCAATATTTTCTATAAAACTAGAAATTTGATTTCCAATCACTCTTTCAAAAACTTTTATTATGTGTGATGTTAGTGCAATGGGTCTATAATTTTTTGCCAAAGCTTTACTTCCCCCCCCCCTTGTGCAGAAGAGCTATATCTGCAGATTTAAGTGCTGCTGGTATCTCCCCTGAATCTAGGCTCTTTCTTCATATTACGCTGAGTGCTCTCGCTACTGGTACTTTACATTTCTTTATGAATATTGAATTCCATGAGTCAGGCCCAGGAGCTGAGTGCATGGGCATGTTGTCAATTTCTCTTTCGAAGTCTTTGAGTTTGTGTTAATGGCTGTAATATTATTTGTAGCTTGAATGTCATTCATAAAGAAGCTGTCTGGGTCATCAACTTTCATGTTTATTGGTGTGCTAAACAAAGCCTCAATCTGGCTTTTTAGAAGTTCACTAATTTCTTTGTTGTCCTCTGTTTACGTATCTTCAGTTGTAATTAACGGTCCAATACTGGTCGAAGTTTTTATTTTGATTTTGTGTATATGAAATTTTGGGGGATTTTTCTTTATCTCTTGTATAGCTTTCTGTTCAAATTCCATTTCCTCAAACTTGTATGATCGCTTGAACATTTGTTCTATTTCTTCTATCAACTCCTAGATCTTTCTTTCTGTCCGTTTCATGAAGGACTTCATTTCCCATTCCGTATCCTGTGTCTGCGCTCCTGTTTCCACTGCCTAGTTTCATTACCTTACATTTTCTCGGGTTGAACTTTAATTGCCATTTGTTGGACCATTCATTCAGTCTATCTAGGTCATCTTATAGTCTCATACTGTCTTCCTCCATCCTAATCATCCTCATAATTTTTGCATCATCAGCAAACAATGAAAGGAATAATTCTATATCATATGGAAGATCATTTACATATATCAGAAACCGTATAGGTCCAAAGACTGAACCCTGCGGGACTCCACTGGTGACGTCTCGCCAATCTGAGACCTCACCCCTCACAGTGACTTGCTGTCTTCTGTTACTTAGGTACTCCCTTATCCAATGGAGTACCTTCCCTTTGAGTCCTGCCTGCATCTCCAGCTTTCGCACTAGTTTCTTGTGTGGTACTGTGTCAAAGGCTTTCTGGCAATCCAAAAAGAAGAAGTCCATTAATCCTGCGAGGCAGGACTTGCCATCCCTGAAACCATGTTGGTGTTGTGACACAAAGTTCCTTCACTCCATATGTTCCACTAGTTTTCTCGCACAATCTTCTCCATTAACGTGTATGATATGCAAGTTTGGGACACTGGCCTGTAGTTCAGTGCCTCCTGTCTGTCCCCTTCTTGTTTATCGGGACTACTATTGCTGTCTTCTAAATTTCTGGCAGTTCACCCTGTTACCAGTGATTTTGTTTTACACCATGGAGAGTGGCAGGCACAGTGATACCTGGTTGATGGGGTTCTGGGAGTTCTTCTACTCCCCAAGCCCGGCCCGAGGCCAGACTTGACTTGTGAGAGTTTGGTCCACCAGGCTGTTGCTTGGAGCGGCCCGCAGGCCCACATACCCACCACAGCCCGGTTGGTCCGGCACTCCTTGAAGGAAACAATCTAGTTTCCTCTTGAAGATGTCCACGGTTGTTCCTGTAATATTTCTGATGCTCGCTGGTAGGACGTTGAACAACCGTGGACCTCTGATGTTCATACAGTGTTCTCTGATTGTGCCCATGGCACCTCTGCTCTTCACTGGTTCTATTCTGCATTTTCTTCCATGTCGTTCACTCCAGTACGTTGTTATTTTACTGTGCAGATTTGGGACCTGTCCCTCCAGTATTTTCCATGTGTATATTATTTGGTATCTCTCTCGTCTCCTTTCTAGTGAGTACATTTGGAGAGCTTTGAGACGATCCCAATAATTTAGGTGCTTTATCTCGTCTATGCGTGCCGTATATGTTCTCTGTATTCCCTCAATTTCAGCAATCTCTCCTGCTCTGAAGGGGAAAGTGAGTACTGAGCAGTACTCAAGACGGGACAACACAAGTGATTTGAAGAGTACAACCATTGTGATGGGATCTCTGGACTTGAAGGTTCTCGTAATCCATCCTATCATTTTTCTGGCTGACGCAATACTTGCTTGGTTATGCTCCCTAAACGTTAGGTCGTCGGACATCATTATTCCCAAATCCTTGACATGCTGTTTTCCTACTATGGGCAGATTCGATTGTGTTTTGTACCCTGTATTATGTTTAAGATCCTCATTTTTGCCGTATCTGAGTACCTGGAATTTATCACCGTTAAACATCATGTTATTTTCTGCTGCCCAATCGAAAACTTTGTTAATATCTGTTTGTAGTTTATCAATGTCTTCAGCAGAGGTAATTTTCATGCTGATTTTTGTATCATCTGCAAAGGATGACACGAAGCTGTGACTTGTGTTTTTGTCTATATCTGATATGAGAATAAGGAACAGCAGTGGTGCAAGGACTGTACCTTGAGGTACAGAGCTTTTAACTGCGCTCGGACTCGATTTTACTTGATTGACTGTTACTCTTTGTGTTCTGTTCGACAGGAAATTGAGTATCCAGCGTCCTACTTTACCAGTTATACCCATTGACCTCATTTTGTGTGCAATCACTCCATGGTCACATTTGTTGAATGCCTTTGCAAAATCTGTGTATACGACATCTGCATTATGTTTTTCCTCTAATGCCTCAGTGATTTTGTCATATTGGTCAAGTAGTTGTGAGAGGCATGATCTTCCTGCTCTAAATCCATGTTGGCCTGGATTGTGGAGGTCATTGGTTTCCATGAATCTAGTGACCTGACTCCTGATCACTCTCTCAAATACTTTTATTATGTGGGACGTTAGTGCAACTGGTCTATAATTCTTTGCCAATGCTTTGCTACTACCCTTGTGTAGAGGGGCAATGTCTGCTGCTTTAAGCGCATCTGGCAATTTGCACTTCTTTATAAATATTGAATTCCATGAGTCTGGACCCGGGGCTGAGTGCATGGGCATATTGTCAATTTCTCTTTCAAAATCTGCCACGCTCGTGTTGATATCAGTTATATTTACAGGTGTTTGAGTATCATTCATAAAAAATTGTCCGAATCTTCCACTTTCATGCTGAGTATCGGAGTGCTAAACATGTCCTCATACTGCTTTTTTAGGATTTCACTAATTTCTTTGTCATCCTCAGTGTATGAACCTTCACTAATACGAATAGGTCCAATACTGGCAGTGGTTTTCGCTTTTGATTTAGCATATGTGAAGAAATATTTTGGGTTTTTCTTTATTTCTTGAATTGCTTTCTGTTCTAGTTGCCTTTCTTCAGTCTGATAGGAATGCTTCAGTCTCTGTTCGATTTCTTCAATCTCCCTGTTTAAATTATTTCTTCTTTGTATGGAGTCGTGTCTGCTTAAGCATTTCCGTTAATTTCTTCCTCCTTTTGTAATGTCGTCTGCGTTCTCTTTCTACATTGGACCTCTTTCTGGCTTTCCTCAAAGGAACATGTTTCAGACAGACTTCATATGCTTCAGAAGTCAGTTTTTCTATTCCTTGTGTAGGATTTTTATTTCTTAGAACATTTTCCCATTGAATGTTTGTAAGTTCCCTGTTTATTTTCTCCCAGTCTATCCTTTTATTATTAAAATTGAATTTATTGAATAGCCCTTCTCGCTTGTTGTTTCTCTTGGGCCTACTACCGTTATTAATGTTAGTTTGCACTTCAATGAGCTTGTGGTCCGAGTACGTAGTGTCTGAGACAGTAATGTCTCTGATTAGCTCCTCATTGTTCGTGAATATCAGGTCCAGCGTGTTTTCGTTCCTAGTTGGTTCTGTAATCTGCTGACTGAGCGAGAATTTGTCACAGAATCTCAGTAGTTCTCTGACCTGTGGTTGGTTATTTCCAGGTTGACTTCCTGCTATAATGTTATTGTTTACTATTCTCCATTTTAAACTGGGTAGATTGAAGTCTCCAAGGAAGATGATATCTGGTACTGGGTTTGCTAGGTTATCAAGGATATTCTCTATTTTGTGGATCTGTTCAGTGAATTCCTCAACTGTTGCATCTGGCGGTTTGTATATTAAAATAATAAGTAGATTCATATTTTCTACCTTGATTCCAAGTACCTCTACCACCTCATTGGATGAGTTCAGGAGCTCTGTGCATGCCAGCTCCTCTTAAATATACAGACCTACTCCTCCACTTGACCTAATTACTCTGTCACATCTATATAGATTATAATTCGGAATCCAGATTTCACTATCCATGTGGTCTTTTGTGTGGGTTTCTGTAAATGCACCAAATATTGAGTTCGATTCTATTAGGAGGCCATTTATGAACTTAACTTTATTTCTTGATTTTGGTTTCAAGCCTTGTATGTTTGCAAATATGAATGATTTCCCACATTGCGTGTCACTTCTGGTGGGCTTTGGTAGTTCTCCCCCCACTCTACCCAGGTCCAGGGTGTGTTGTTTTGGAAGTGATTCGTCCAGTTTTGGTAGTAGGACGGGTGTTGTGTGGTGTAGTACCTGTGTGCTTGTTGATAATTTGTATTCCAGTCTTGTGGGTATCTCCCTTCCCCTCTGTAATCCTGTAGTGGTTCCATCTGACTGTTCCTCTCTCTTATATTTTCTACTCTGTTTCTGCCTTCCTCTAAAAAATTTCCAGTAGTGTCATATTGATCTTCCCGTCTATAACGCTGTGTACCTCTCACGTGGAATTCCGGACACTGAAGATTGTAGCATTTTTTGTCCCTAATTGAAAATTGACATAATTTAGGGTGGAAGTATCTACACCCTGTTCCAAAACGGCATGTACCCCTCGCCAACATGTTCCTGCAATTTCGCGGATGAAGAAAATTGCATTTTGCTCCTAATTTTCCATATTTGCATATTCCTTTAGCGTAGAATTTGCAAATATGTTCAGGTTTTGCGTTTTTCAAGGTATTTATACTTGTGTCTGTCGTGTCTACCTCTTTATTGGAGCCATATCTGTCTTTCGTCCCAATTCCTTCATTTATGCCTCTGTCTCACTGTTGCTCTCATTGTTTATATTACCTGGCTCTGCAATATTGCTATTTTGTACCACAATACCCTCTTCCTCCACACTACTGCTGCGGTTCTCTAAACTATCTGTTCCTGAGTTTTGGTCATTATCCAATGTTGTCTTTTCCCAGTCCGCATATATCACTGGTAGCTTTTCTGTGAATGATAATCTCTGTGACTCGGGAATGTTTTTCATCAGTTTAGTTATGTTCTCCAACATTAATCTGTCATCTTTGCAAACCCAGTAAATTCCTTGCCTTTTTGTGCATCCTGGAGATAATTCTGCACAGCCCAGGTGAAATCTTATGTTACAGATGCAACACTTGACGCCTACATTATGTCTTCCCAACACTCCCGAACACTTGCCACACCTCTCCATTGTCTGATGTATTGTATTGTATTTGTGCTTCACTGTATGGATCACTTGTTGATGTCAGTCCTTTTAACGCTTTATAAAATTATATGTATATATTTATAATATTTAATATTTATAATATAATATGTATACCGTATATTTGTAATATTATGTATGTTATTTTGTTCAAACTTTATGGGAGGTACTTAGCGTAGGGTAGCGAAGCTGGTCCCCGGTGCGGTACAGGTGACCTCTTGTTGTCCCAGGTTCATGTCACCAGTTTCCAGTTACTCGATTTATAACACTTGATTTATTCTTAGCTTGTATTCTTACAAGGAATTTTCTGCCTAATTTCCGGCTTTCAATGGTACTCACTCACTTTATTACTAATTCCTAGATCCACATTTCCATATTACACTATATATTTTCCATATTTTTTATCACTGAGGGACGTGCCCTGGGGTAGGCCTCGTGGCTTGTGTAAACACAGCCTAGCTGATGCCGTCTCTTGCCACTATTCTATATTTCTAGTATTCAATATTTATAATATTCTATGCACGATTTTCCTACACTTCCAACTTATATGTGTGTTGTGATACCCGTTCCACTTCACTGTTCCACGAATCACTGTTCACCATTTTTTCCTCATATCGTCTACACGCATGTACACAAAGCCTCGTGCACTGGCTCACACGTGGTCTCCCATTTATTCGCTATTTAACACAAAGTTCCATTGTTAATGACTGTTTTCAATTATCCAGCGGGTCACTATGCACTTTGTGATGTCTGTAATCAGTAATCCATGGCTGTAGTCCTAAGAAATCCCGGTTAATGTCACGATTTTAACGGAGCGCGCGCGGTACGTCTTTCCTCTCCCTCGACCCAGACTCGAACCGTGCTTCTGCTCCTTCCTTTGGTATCCATGGTGATATTCCACCCGGGCCTAAAGCTTTTGTCACATCCAACTCTAGTGGATATCAACCCCCAGGTATTTCTCTCTCTCTGATACTAGAAGACTTTCATCTCACAAATGATACCATGTATCTGGCCTCCTGCTCCCTACACCTATCTTCATTACATTACATTACATTACATTTGCTTGGGTTTAACTCTTACAACCATTTGTTGGACCATTCCTTCAATTTGCCCAAGTCTTCTTGAAGCCACATGCTGTCCTCCAGCATGTGGCTGGAGTATGCTGTCCCCCAGCATGTGGCTGGAGTATGCTGTCCTCCAGCATGTTGCTGGAGTATGCTGTCCTCCAGCATGTGGCTGGAGTATGCTATCCTCCAGCATGTGGCTGGAGTATGCTGTCCTCCAGCATGTGGCTGGAGTATGCTGTCCTCCAGCATGCTGCTGGAGTATGCTGTCCTTCAGCATGTGGTGTGGGAACCGACCTGTGAGATTTATATATATTTAATTTATATGAATTTATATAGAATTTATATTTACGTTTAATTTATATACTTCGATAGCAATTTGTATAATGTTGAGTGGACTGTATTTCTGCTCTGCATAATCTCACAAATCGATTCATACACATTAGGGGGGGTTTATAGAATTTATATTTATGCAACTAATTAAACTACAGTATTAAACTACATATATTGTTAAACATTGAATAGGTTCCTTATCTTATTTGTACAGCCGGCCTTATTTTCCAGGTAAAACTAGGATGTAGACACCAAATTTTCCTCGTGTGAGGTAGCTTCCATCACCCTGGTAACTGGTAGACAAAGCATGCTTCCTCGTCTTGTACCTGTCAAAGGGCGCTTGTTATAAAGCCAGAATCCTAAATGACAACTATATCAGAGAAAACACTGTACTTGAACCATAAAGACCAAGGCTTAATTACCTTTAGTTTGAGGCGATTTCGTATTCTAACCGGCTCACCCTATCTACAGACATTAATGGCCAAAAATGAGTAGATAAATGGGTTTCGGCAGAACACTTAGCTTGTTTATTGTTGACTGCGTGTTGATGATGGTAGACCTTTGGTTCCCATAACACTTCGTCCAAGAGATATAATAGGAGCTGAATTTGCTCTCTTGCGCCTCTGGTCTTGAATAATGGCTGACACTCCATACTATTGACGCTACTGGCCGACATTGTCCAGAAATGATAGGAGCTGTTTACTCCACGCGTCTCGGAGGTGACACCATGACTGCCTGGTCGTGACAACAACAATCGACCACACCCTACTCACTACTTTGTAGAGATGTCAGTAACTTGATAGAAGGGTCACATTTACTCTATTTTGATATTGATAATTAAACACATATAATTTATGCACGAGGTAATTCTTGTCAATATTTGATAGGCCTCACTTAATCCCCATTGGGGCTGAGTACCCGTAAATTAGACTTATACCATAGCCGATACATGTAACCCTATATGAGCAGAATGGAAGCTAACTATAAAGACGTTAGCATAACATGGCAATAATGATAGGTTTATAAGCTCAGGTTACAATATTTGGCAAAGCCCCTCGCCTATTGCTCGGGGTAAGTGTGCCTCCTAGCAAATATCAAGTATAAGCTGGTTTTTACGAATCGTGTTGTCACGGCATAAATCGAAGGGTTTTCCTTAACTCAGTTCAATATCACATCCTTTACATATGATTTATCTCTGTGAAATATAAAATAATAATAATATACTAATAAATAATAATAATAATATAAATAATAAAGAATAAGAATAAAAATAATACTAGAGGAGGATAATAGAATAAGAATATAATAATTACATGACTACCTCTCACACGTGCTGGGGATCACAGCCCATATACCACTCTCTTCATGCTTCTCCAAATTATGTAATTATCTCGGAATATAACCTTAAAACTTCATAAACATTCAATGCAAGCTTATTACAAGACAAAGATGGGAACAAATTAGAGACCGCCAGCATGATAAACAATAACCCATTCTAGGCAGATCATTGATCCCCAGATGTAGCGCCCAAGCGATGTATACATCCCACAATGCTTTTCGAGAGCAGAAACAGATCATTAATGTAGCCCCATTAGGGCACCATCTATGGGATAACAGGTAGCCGCAGGCTTGTCAGCATTGATTGACCCCCATTGGACCAACCATGTGGAGGTAGGACGAGTGACGGCACCAGTGAGCCGTGCAGGCATTATTGTCCCTTAGAGCCACACACCAGTTGATGAAACGTAGTAAGTTACACACATGGAAGGGCAACTGTCATTCAGGAAAAGGTAGGGAATTACAAAAAAGAACCTTATTCCGCGGCCGTTGTAAATAACAGTACGCCATAGGGGCGCTGGGGTGGAGGCATATGTTACGCGGCGCCATGTGATAACCCCACCATGTGTGAGAGGTTGAGAGTATGCAGGTTTTTTCCAAGGAATCCCAAGGCAGGTTTTGTGCCGGGCTCAAAAGAAAATATCAAATTTTATTGCGGAGGGAAAACTTGTGTTGGGGGGTCATAGGGGATATGTACGTAGAGGTTGTGGGTGTCCTGGCTTCGGCCCGCGCGTAGCTGTACGGCCCGGACGAGCAGACCGGTCCCCACATGGCTTGAGACCGAACATACTGTCCGAGCCACATGCCTGGGAGGAACACAACGTCCATCAGACAGCTGGTGAGGGGACGGCATACGCTGCGCTCAGCCAGCAGTGCTGGGAACCAGCAGTACGCAACCAGTCGCGACATGCTGGGAGACAGTGCATAGAAAACTGCCAGTCCGGACGGATGCGTGTGTATGACGCAACGGCTCGCGGGCGGAAACAACATTCGAAGGACAGAATACCTCCACCACTGCTTAGACAGCTACTCCACAGCCTACATTATGGAGTACAGCAACTCCAGCAATATGCTGAGGACAGCATCGCCATCCACAGTGGCTGAAGGGTACGGGAATACTTCCAGCAACATGCTGGAGGATCAGCATACTCCAGCCACTGCTGTATGACAGCATACTCCAGCCACATGTCGGAAAATCCGCAACCCAGTGTAATTATTACATACAATTGCAGATAATATTGCTACATTGTATAAACAAGTTACCAATAGAAATGTTCTTGTAGTGGAGTTTCCGTCTTTAAAAAATGGGATATCATAGCCACATAGTATTACAATTCACTAGCTATTCTGCTGGGAATTAATCTTAAATACATTAGTCTTTGGCCCTTTTACCATCATAAATACAGCCTTAATTAT
>WNGS01164630.1:16988-35303 GCA_020271785.1 Procambarus virginalis | reverse complement strand
TTGTGGACTGATGGGGGTTAAGGGGTAGTTATTGTTTAAATACATGACCTTAAACTGTCTTTGTATATCTTCAATGTTTTGCAACTTATGAATGACATGTGGGGTATTTCTTAGTATTCTGTGGAATGTGTGGTTGTACACGTCCACAACTTTTGGAGGATGTGAATGTACTGTAATGAATTAACTTCGGTCATATAATGATACAGTTTATGTTTTAAAGTTTTGATGGCACACTCCACTATGCTAGATTTCATTTCCGAATATACACTATATAATATATTTTTCTTATTCAAATAATTTTGAACTGTCCTGTTGTAAAATTCTCTTCCTCGGTCGGTGAATATTCGTCTTACCCCGTGAAACTGAGAGGTTTCCTCTAACATCTTCTTTAGAGCAGCTACCACTTCAGTTGAATTTTTTGTTTTTAAAGTTTGAGTCTGCATTAGGCGAGAATAAACATCGACACAAATCAAAATATATTTAACACCATTATTGTATTTTTGTAAACTACAAAAGTCTCCCAAATCACAGGCAATTATGGCGCGGGGCTTAGGAGCTAATATTTTCCCACGAGGAAACCTAACTAAATTTCTTCTATGTAAGGTATAAGATCGCTCCCCACGGAGAAATTTCCTCACATCTGCAATACTGATGCTGGTGTCTTTAAGTCTGGCGGCCTTATACAATTTTTGAATTGATCCTGTGAAACCACCAAAGCTAGAAATGTCATTATAGATGGTGGTGAGAATTGACCGTTTCTGCATCGTTAAAGGCATTTTTTTCACATATGATAAACAATTTCACACTGGTCTTCATTGACAATGCTCATTCGTAGTTGTAATGTCTCAGGAACCGTCAGATCGACCAATAAATAGCCATACTTGCTCTGGGATATTGCCTGACGGTATATTTCAACGAAATTATTAATAGTTTTTCGTCCATTTAACTGTCCACTTAAAATTTCAAGTTGGGTTATGTCTCGCTGCTTCATTAATATATAATGGGTAAAATTTAGAGTTATTGTCCTAGCATATTTCCCCTGGGGGAACAAATTTTGACTAATTAGAATTACAGAAATATTATCGTGGCTCCCTTGGGTGAAGATATTGGCTATAATTGGACTCTGTATGGCTTCCAGGTATAAGTCATCAATTATATACAAAACTGACTCATTTGAAAAAGGATTCTTATACTCTAAAGGGTTAATCAGACCTTGGGAGAGAGTAACCTTGTTTCGCAAAGTGGGGTTGTTTGAAAGAGGATGTTCAGTATTATTTGCAGTTGACACTATAATTTTTGAGAATTTCCCGTGGGATTTAACACATAAATTTACCACCAGACTAGTTTTCCCAGAATTGCTAAATTCAGCTACAAATATTCTTGCCGGTTGATGAAAAATATTAAGTTGGTCATCTGTGGCAGAAGTTCACTCCTCCATATTTTCCTCATAAATGGTCCAATTACCTATGGACAGTCACACACACACACACACACATATATATATATATATATATATATATATATATATATATATATATATATATATATATATATATATATATATATATATATATATATATATATATTTATATATATTATTAATTCTAACACGAATTTTCTCAATATTTCTTATGTTTCTTTTCACTGATGATGGTAATTGAAAAATCAATTCTCGAAAATTCATTTTTATTTCTAGTCTGACGCGACACTTGAACGCGTTTCATAATAACTTATTACATTTTCAAAGACATTTAGTTTACACACACACACAACTATAACCTGCAAACACTAAACAGAGTTCTTACTTATGCTATGATTTAAACAGCTTTCATTTTATATGCGCATTTTGGGTGAGGTGAGATGTTACAACAGTTTTTGATGAGGTGAACAAAACTTTCAACTCAGGATAGAACACGAAACAATGGGTATTAATTGGGTAAATTGAAGGTAAGAATGGAAGTAACTGCAGAGGGCCTATGGGCCCATATTTCTTGATGTTTCTATAGTGGAGCGGAGTCTTGAAGTGGGTAGAATATAGTTGTGCGTTAATTGGCTGTTGATTGCTGGTGTTGACTTCTTAATGTGTAGTGCCTCGCAGATGTCAAGCCGCCTGCTATCGCTGTATCTATCGATGATTTCTGTGTTGTTTGCTAAGATTTCTCTGGTGATGGTCTGGTTGTGGGAAGAGATTATCTGTTCCATAATGGAGCCCTATTGCTTATGCATCATTAATCGCCTGCAAAGAGATGTTGTTGTCTTGCCTATATACAGAGTTCTTTGAGGCTTACAGTTCCCAAGTGGGCATTTGAAGGCATAGACGACGTTGGTCTCTTTTAAAGCGTTGTGCTTTGTGTCTGGAGAGTTTCTCATGAGTAGGCTGGCCGTTTTTTTGGTTTTATAGTAAATCGTCAGTTGTATCTTCTAATTTTGTCTGTAGGGATAACGTTTCTATTAACAATATCTATCAGGACCCTTTCCTACGTTTTATGAGCTGTGGAAGAGAAGTTCCTGTAAAATAGTCTAATAGGGGGTATAGGTGTTGTGTTAGTTGTCTCTTCATAGGTTGCATGGCGTTTCACCTTCCTTCTTATGATATCTTCAACGAAACCATTGGAGAAGCCATTGTTGACTATGACCTGCCTTACCCTACAGAGTTCTTCATCGACTTCTTTCCATCCTGAGCTGTGGCTGAGAGCACGGTCGACAAAATCGTTAACAACACTCCTCTTGTACCTGTCTGGGCAGTCACTGTTGGCATTTAGGCACATTCCTATGTTTGTTTCCTTAGTGTAGAATGCAGTGTGGAAACCTCCGCTCCTTTCCGTGACTGTTACATCTAGAAAGGGCAGCTTCCCATCCTTCTCCATCTCGTAAGTGAAACGCAACACAGAATTCTGCTCAAATGCCTCCTTCAGCTCCTGCAGATATCTGACATCGGGTACCTGTGTAAAAATGTCGTCAACATACCTGCAGTATATGGCCGGTTACAATTTCATGTCGACTAAGACCTTTTGCTCGATGGTACCCATGTAGACGTTCGCAAACAGGACACCTAGGGGAGAACACATGGCGACCCCATCTACTTGCTTATACATGTGCCCATCCGGGCTCAAGAAGGGTGCCTGTTGATTACAAGCTTGGAGTAGTTTCCTTAGGATGTTTTCTGGTATGTCAAGAGGAGTACAGGCCGGATCACGATACACTCTGTCCGCTATCATCCCGATTGTTTCATCCACAGGTACGTTGGTAAACAGTGATTCTACGTCCAACGAGGCTCTTATCCCTGTGGCTTGTGTTCCCCGCAGTAAGTCAACAAATTCCTTTGGAGACTTCAGGCTGAAGGCGCAAGGGACATAAGGAGTCAGCATGCCGTTGAGTCGCTTAGCCAGTCTGTACGTGGGTGTGGGTATCTGGCTGATGATTGGCCGAAGTGGGTTTCCAGGCTTATGTGTCTTGACATTTCCACATGCGTATCCAGGTTTATATTCCCCAATAATCTTTGGCAGGTGGAGTCCGGATTTCTTGGCATTCATCGTTTCGATCAATTTGTTGACCTTTGCTTTCAATTCGGCTGTAGTGTCCTTCGTTACTCTTTGGAATTTAGTTTGGTCAGAGAGAATGAGGTTCATTTTCGTCAGATATTCATCTTTTTAAGAATGATGTATATTGGCGACTTGTCACCTCTCCTGACGACTATCTCCTTGTTCTCACGGAGGCTCTTAGCTGCCGCTTTGAGCTCGGGGGTCAGTATGGTGCCTCTGTAGTTTCCTCGATTCTTTCCTCCTTCTGCAATAAGTTCTGCTTGTGAGGTGTCTTTGGTGGTGACCTTCTTTTGTGTCTCAGGGTCGAATATGTCGTCCAACAGGATCTCCAACTCCACTTTCCGGGCCATCTCATATAGTCTGTTGCACGATAATTCAAATTCCATTACCGCTAAGGGTATCCTCCATGCTGTGCAAATATCTTTGACACATAACTATTTTAAAGAGACCCTACACAGTAATGGAGTAGTAAATATTTTTCAATATTCCCAAATTAGGAATGTAGGGGGGCAAATAGCCACCACACATAATACTAAGAGGGGTTTAAGCACATTTGATGATAAACACTTTTACCTAAATAAGTACAAAAGCCTAGGCTATGGTCATCCAGACATACCACCTGAGCCCCACCCATCCGCCTCAGCCCAAGTGGTGTCCACTGGAAGTGAAAGTGATGACATCATCGACCCACAATGAGAGGAAGGGCGACACCCTTAGAGTGAGAATGAACGCTATGACGTCAGCATCCCCCCCCCCTAGGAGAGGAAGAAGAAGAAGAACCACAACACCCCTTTCTCCCTCTGGATGATGATGAGTCATCATCACCCCAGGAGGGGGAGGAGACCCCACAACAGACCATTGGGCACAGAGGAGGGCTTTAGTTAGACAATATTATGGAGGTGATTTAGATTATGACTACGCTTAAGCCACTATGTACTTTTGTTAATATAATGTATTAAACATATGGGTTATTTCTTTTCACCCTCTTTTATTTTGAGTATATATATATCCTATATAGCTCTGGACATATATATGCATATAGTCCTGGAGGGGCCATTCAGACTTGATCGATTATATATCCTTAAATACTCCTACATAACCCCCTAGGAATAAGGGGGGGTAGTGTTTAAAGGTGATAGCTGGAGTAAGTGTAATATGGTGGAAGCTCACCATAGACTACAATTATTAACTGCCACCTCTGAGGTGGGTCTATCTGTCACCCCGCCTCTGATTCCATTGTTTGATAAGTGCCCCCATTGTCTGATAAGTGGGCCTATCTGGCTCTAAAACCTCTACTTATTTCTTACAGTCGCTGGGAGGTCGTTGAAAAAACTCGGACGTCTGATGTTTATACAGTGTTCTCTGATTGTGCCTATGGCACCTCTGCTCTTCACTGGTTCTATTCTGCATTTTCTTCCATATCGTTCACTTCAGTACGTTGTTATTTTACTGTGCAGATTTAAGATTTGGCACTACAGTATTTTCCACGTGTATATTATTTGGTATCTCTCTCGTCTTCTTTCTAGTAAGTACATTTGGAGAGCTTTGAGACGATCCCAATAATTTAGGTGTTTTATCGCGTCTATGCGTGCCGTATATGTTCTCTGTATTCCCTCTATTTCAGCAATCTCTCCTGCTCTGAAGGGGGAAGTGAGTACTGAGCAATACTCAAGACAGGACAACACAAGTGACTTGAAGAGTACAACCATTGTGATGGGATCCCTGGATTTGAAAGTTCTCGTAATCCATCCGATCATTTTTCTGGCTGATGCGATATTTGCTTGGTTATGCTCACTAAACGTTAGATCGTCGGACATCATTATTCCCAAATCCTTGACATGCTGTTTTCCTACTATGGGCAGATTCGATTGTTTTTTGTACCCTGTATTATGTTTAAGATCCTCATTTTTGCCGTACCTGAGTACCTGAATTTATCACTGTTAAACTTCATGTAATTATCTGGTGCCCAATCGGAATCTTTGTTGATATCTGCTTTGGTAGTTTTTCAATGTCTCCAGCCGAGGTAATTTTCATGCTGATTTTCGTGTCATCTGCAAAGGATGACACGAAGCTGTGACTTGTATTTTTGTCTATATCTGATATGAGAATAAGGAACAGTAGCGGTGCAAGGACTGTACCCTGAGGTACAGAGCTTTTTAACTGTGCTTTGTTTCGATATTATTTGATTGACTGTTACTCTTTGTGTTTTTTTCGACAGGAAATTCAGTATCCAGCGTCCTACTTTACCAGTTATTCCCATTGACCTCATTTTGTGTGCTATCACTACATGGTCACATTTGTCGAATGCCTTTGCAAAGTCTGTGTATACAACATCTGCAATTTTTGTTTTTCTTCTAGAGTGTCTGTGATTTTGTTATAGTGGTTGAGTAACTGTGACAGACAGGATCTTCCCGCTCTAAATCCATGTTGTCCTGGGTTGTGTAACTCAATATTTTCTATAAAACTAGAAATTTGATTTCCAATCACTCTTTCAAAAACTTTTATTATGTGTGATGTTAGTGCAATGGGTCTATAATTTTTTGCCAAAGCTTTACTTCCCCCCCCCCCCTTGTGCAGAAGAGCTATATCTGCAGATTTAAGTGCTGCTGGTATCTTCCCTGAATCTAGGCTCTTTCTTCATATTACGCTGAGTGCTCTCGCTACTGGTACTTTACATTTCTTTATGAATATTGAATTCCATGAGTCAGGCCCAGGAGCTGAGTGCATGGGCATGTTGTCAATTTCTCTTTCGAAGTCTTTGAGTTTGTGTTAATGGCTGTAATATTATTTGTAGCTTGAATGTCATTCATAAAGAAGCTGTCTGGGTCATCAACTTTCATGTTTATTGGTGTGCTAAACAAAGCCTCAATCTGGCTTTTTAGAAGTTCACTAATTTCTTTGTTGTCCTCTGTTTACGTATCTTCAGTTGTAATTAACGGTCCAATACTGGTCGAAGTTTTTTATTTTGATTTTGTGTATATGAAATTTTGGGGGGATTTTTCTTTATCTCTTGTATAGCTTTCTGTTCAAATTCCATTTCCTCAAACTTGTATGATCGCTTGAACATTTGTTCTATTTCTTCTATCAACTCCTAGATCTTTCTTTCTGTCCGTTTCATGAAGGACTTCATTTCCCATTCCGTATCCTGTGTCTGCGCTCCTGTTTCCACTGCCTAGTTTCATTACCTTACATTTTCTCGGGTTGAACTTTAATTGCCATTTGTTGGACCATTCATTCAGTCTATCTAGGTCATCTTATAGTCTCATACTGTCTTCCTCCATCCTAATCATCCTCATAATTTTTGCATCATCAGCAAACAATGAAAGGAATAATTCTATATCATATGGAAGATCATTTACATATATCAGAAACCGTATAGGTCCAAAGACTGAACCCTGCGGGACTCCACTGGTGACGTCTCGCCAATCTGAGACCTCACCCCTCACAGTGACTTGCTGTCTTCTGTTACTTAGGTACTCCCTTATCCAATGGAGTACCTTCCCTTTGAGTCCTGCCTGCATCTCCAGCTTTCGCACTAAGTTTCTTGTGTGGTACTGTGTCAAAGGCTTTCTGGCAATCCAAAAAGAAGAAGTCCAGTAATCCTGCGAGGCAGGACTTGCCATCCCTGAAACCATGTTGGTGTTGTGACACAAAGTTCCTTCACTCCATATGTTCCACTAGTTTTCTCGCACAATCTTCTCCATTAACGTGTATGATATGCAAGTTTGGGACACTGGCCTGTAGTTCAGTGCCTCCTGTCTGTCCCCCTTCTTGTTTATCGGGACTACTATTGATGTCTTCTAAATTTCTGGCAGTTCACCTGTTACCAGTGATTTGTTTTACACCATGGAGAGTGGCAGGCACAGTGATACCTGGTTGATGGGGTTCTGGGAGTTCTTCTACTCCCCAAGCCCGGCCCGAGGCCAGACTTGACTTGTGAGAGTTTGGTCCACCAGGCTGTTGCTTGGAGCTGCCCGCAGGCCCACATACCAACCACAGCCCGGTTGATCCGGCACTCCTTGAAGGAAACAATCTAGTTTCCTCTTGAAGATGTCCACGGTTGTTCCTGTAATATTTCTGATGCTCGCTGGTAGGACGTTGAACAACTGTGGACCTCTGATGTTCATACAGTGTTCTCTGATTGTGCCCATGGCACCTCTGCTCTTCACTGGTTCTATTCTGCATTTTCTTCCATGTCGTTCACTCCAGTATGTTGTTATTTTACTGTGCAGATTTGGGACCTGTCCCTCCAGTATTTTCCATGTGTATATTATTTGGTATCTCTCTCGTCTCCTTTCTAGTGAGTACATTTGGAGAGCTTTGAGACGATCCCAATAATTTAGGTGCTTTATCTCGTCTACGCGTGCCGTATATGTTCTCTGTATTCCCTCAATTTCAGCAATCTCTCCTGCTCTGAAAGGGAAAGTGAGTACTGAGCAATACTCAAGATGGGACAACACAAGTGATTTGAAGAGTACAACCATTGTGATGGGATCTCTGGACTTGAAGGTTCTCGTAATCCATCCTATCATTTTTCTGGCTGACGCAATACTTGCTTGGTTATGCTCCCTAAACGTTAGGTCGTCGGACATCATTATTCCCAAATCCTTGACATGCTGTTTTCCTACTATGGGCAGATTCGATTGTCTTTTGTACCCTGTATTATGTTTAAGATCCTCATTTTTGCCGTATCTGAGTACCTGGAATTTATCACCGTTAAACATCATGTTATTTTCTGCTGCCCAATCGAAAACTTTGTTAATATCTGTTTGTAGTTTATCAATGTCTTCAGCAGAGGTAATTTTCATGCTGATTTTTGTATCATCTGCAAAGGATGACACGAAGCTGTGACTTGTGTTTTTGTCTATATCTGATATGAGAATAAGGAACAGCAGTGGTGCAAAGACTGTACCTTGAGGTACAGAGCTTTTAACTGCGCTCGGACTCGATTTTACTTGATTGACTGTTACTCTTTGTGTTCTGTTCGACAGGAAATTGAGTATCCAGCGTCCTACTTTACCAGTTATACCCATTGACCTCATTTTGTGTGCAATCACTCCATGGTCACATTTGTCGAATGCCTTTGCAAAATCTGTGTATACGACATCTGCATTATGTTTTTCCTCTAATGCCTCAGTGATTTTGTCATAGTGGTCAAGTAGCTGTGAGAGGCATGATCTTCCTGCTCTAAATCCATGTTGGCCTGGATTGTGGAGGTCATTGGTTTCCATGAATCTAGTGACCTGACTCCTGATCACTCTCTCAAATACTTTTATTATGTGGGACGTTAGTGCAACTGGTCTATAATTCTTTGCCAATGCTTTGCTACCACCCTTGTGTAGAGGGGCAATGTCTGCTGCTTTAAGCGCATCTGGCCAATTTGCACTTCTTTATAAATATTGAATTCCATGAGTCTGGACCCGGGGCTGAGTGCATGGGCATATTGTCAATTTCTCTTTCAAAATCTGCCACGCTCGTGTTGATATCAGTTATATTTACAGGTGTTTGAGTATCATTCATAAAGAAATTGTCCGAATCTTCCACTTTCATGCTGAGTATCGGAGTGCTAAACATGTCCTCATACTGCTTTTTTAGGATTTCACTAATTTCTTTGTCATCCTCAGTGTATGAACCTTCACTAATACGAATAGGTCCAATACTGGCAGTGGTTTTCGCTTTTGATTTAGCATATGTGAAGAAATATTTTGGGTTTTTCTTTATTTCTTGAATTGCTTTCTGTTCTAGTTGCCTTTCTTCAGTCTGATAGGAATGCTTCAGTCTCTGTTCGATTTCTTCAATCTCCCTGTTTAAATTATTTCTTCTTTGTATGGAGAGTCGTGTCTGCTTAAGCATTTCCGTTAATTTCTTCCTCCTTTTGTAATGTCGTCTGCGTTCTCTTTCTACATTGACCTCTTTCTGGCTTTCCTCAAAGAACATGTTTCAGACAGACTTCATATGCTTCAGAAGTCAGTTTTTCTATTCCTTGTGTAGGATTTTTATTTCTTAGAACATTTTCCCATTGAATGTTTGTAAGTCCCTGTTTATTTTCTCCCAGTCTCTTCTTTTATTATTAAAATTGAATTTATTGAATAGCCCTTCTCGCTTGTTTTTCTCTTGGGCCTACTACCGTTATTANTATTTGCTGTGTAGAGGCAATTGAACTCTCTATATTACGTATTCTGTTACTTCTAGGAAATTGGTCAATAATACTAGAGCTATAATATTCTAGTGGTATTTTCACCCCAGCCCCGCTAGCCGCTGCCATTATCCCCTCCAAAAGATGAAGTATGATTGCTTACGTTAGCGAAAACATATCATTTTTATACCCGAGACCTCGTTTACATTTTTTTTTTATTCGCCTAGAGAGTCTTTTTAATTTTCTCCCTTGTTACCAATTTCTTCCCCACAGTCTTAAGAGCATCAATACCGTGAGTTCTCAGAGCACTTTTCACATCCCTTTTACCACTGGATAAATCGCCAAGGATATTTTTCCCAAAATCGATAGCGCTCGGTGTTACAGCTTTCATGAAAAATGGTATGGCCCGCCGAGCAATACCAGCCAAGGTCCCAAAGAAACCACCACCAGATCTGAGATAAGGTGCTTGGAATGTGCGTATGTCATTCATCGCCCCCCCTCTCATCCCGTGTCTCCTAGGGAGAGGAGCGAATATCTCCCGAATTCCTTTTGGGAAGGCGGATGGAATGGTATATGCATTCTGAGGTCTCTTCCTATAATAACCTAAGTCGTGGGTAAACACTTCTTTATATATATTATATATTGCTAAACTTTAGGGTGAATATGTAAGACTGCCGTAACCGACCTCGCATCTTCAAAACTAACCATTCACCCAAACTGATCTGTTATTTTAATACTTACTTTCTCGAACGTGTTAGTGTTTATTGTTTTGTACACTAGAGGGTGAGCCCCTCTAGAATATGAGTCATGATAATTGATTGTATCTAAGATATTTACAATCTGCCCCCTGTATCGTTCCGGCTCGATGACGTCGCTATAAATGAGTAAATAGTCACAACCTCCATCAATGTCTGGGGGTGATAATGCCACAGTCCTGGAGGCTGACGTAATGTCATCTGTTTTTGCTCGATAAATGGTGTATTTGCGGCTGCTGTCAAAACCAAGTACATTAGCTATTCTGTGTTTAAATTGGAAGCTGAGAGAATATAACGAGCCAGTACTTCCACTGTTAAGAGTTGAAGCTAGTAATACCCTCTCTAAAGATTGGTCATAGGTGAGGATTGGTTCTTTATCTGAGAAGTTTATCAGTCTCCGTGGTGTAGTGGTAAGACACTCGCCTGGCGTTCCGCGAGCGCTATGTCATGGGTTCGTATCCTGGCCGAGGAGGATTTACTGGGCGCAAATCCTTAACTGTAGCCTCTGTTTAACGCAACAGTAAAATGTGTACTTGGATGAAAAAACGATTCTTCGCGGCGGGGATCGTATTCCAGGGACCTGCCCGAAACGCTACGCATACTAGTGGCTGTACAAGAACGTAACAACTCTTGTATATATCTAAAAAAAAAGTATATTTTGAAATCATCCCTAAAACTAAGCTTCAAGCCGGTGGTTATTTGCCGACTAAGCACGTCTGTAATGAATTTGATGTTTCTTGATAATATGTTGGTTTTTGCCTGGAAGGAATATATTAAGTGTTCTGGACTCTTAGAAAGAGTTCCACGTTTAAAAGTGGCATTGATATCTATGCCAGACTCCTTCTCATCTTTGATGATGACATTAATTCGCCTGGGTAAGAGTATGTTGACTAAAGCCACTTCATGTTTTATGGAAGGGGTTTAAATATAGTGTGGGGATGGTGTTTGTAAATGCTGAACTCGTGTTGTTGTATATATCTCCTTGATCGAGACTGGTAAGATATATATAATGTTCTTCCCCCATTGTCTCGGTATGTACTGAATGGACAATATACAGGGGAGGGGTTTTTGTAAGAAGGGGAAAATAAACAACATTACTTATATTATATTTTATTAAACTACTTAAAGAACTACAACAGGTGAAGATTCCCTCATCAAGTCACCTTTTTTTTTTAAGAATAGTGATTAACCACACCCCCTGCTACTACTACTACTACTGGTGCAGGCTGCTGCTGCTGCTACCACCACTGCTGCTTCTGCCGGAGCTGCCACTACTACTGCTGCTGTTGCTGGTGCCACTGCCACAACTTCTTTCCTGGGGTGGTGGTTACAGCTTTCGTTGTTTTTTCGGAGAGGAGGATAACAGGAATATTTCCTGTGACTCACCATCGAGGATGGAGTCGATACAGCGATTCGCCTCCGTTTCGAAGTCGAGGAGGGGTGCAATCCGTCGTTTGACTGAGGATGATTCTGTGGGGGGTGGTGGTGGTGGTGGAGCTGGAAGCGTATTCCTGTAGGGGTGTTTTCTTCCTGGGTGTAGCTGGTGGTGCTGGAGGTGTAGAACGAGAAGAGGATCTTGGGGTGGTACCACCCTCTCCCACCATGGTGTCGAGGGTGATAGTAAGACTCACTACTGGGGTCGTCGAACGGGAGGGGCACCACTGATGGGGTAACAGCAGCGGGTCGTTTGAGGATGACCACCTCTTTGTTGAGTTTGGCCAGTTCTTGATGAAGAGAGAGCAGCATGGGTCCAATGTCCTTGTGCCAGTTGTCCATACCATCGCGGGAAGCCCCTAAGCCGTGGGGTACCACTAGCCAAGACATAGTTGGGGTTCTCACCATTAGATTGCCCGCCTTTGTTAGGGCCATCTTGAACCAATATCGGCGATTTTTGGCTGTATCCAGGGTGACGTTAGTGACATAGTTTGTGTCGACGGAAGTCTGCACTTGTTCCTGGGCTATTGGGTTTGACTCGAAGGGGACTCCTGTCCCGAATGCAGATATCAACCCCACAAATGTCGGTCTGAAGTAAAGGACTGGCTCCTCTATGAGATCTTGTCCGTCAGAGGGGAGTGGGGCAATCTTCACATCAATGTCCCCGGGGGTAGCCCGACAACGAATTATTGCCCTATTGACACTACCCAGTCCAGCACGTTCCACATGGGCATAAGGGTAGGTTTTCCAGATCACAGATGCGAGCCCATAGGGACGCACAACGGCAGCCGGTAACTCATTGACCATGACGTCGCCCACCCCAAAAGTGTGGGAGTCAGTGATATCGTCACCAACGGTCTTGATACTCGCCAGCGACATGGCGAGAGGGTAGCTGTGAGGAGCGTGTCGACAACTGTAGTATAGTGTTGCAGGAGCGGTAGTGGGGGGACCTTTAAATACACCTGTGGCCCACCTGGGGGGAGAGAGATGTAAGGGTGAGGGGTAGAGGTCACCTTATGAGCCCATAGACACTCCCCCAGACTCAAAGGCTGTAATCATGTCCCGATGTTGGATGGTTAATTTTTCCATCTGCCAAATCTCTGTCTGGATCTTCTGAGATGAATACTCTTCATAACTTTTCACCGTTTCACCAAATGACTTAAAAAACCGTTCTGGGGGAGCACTCAACACAAGACAGTCATAACAATCCCATAAGGCATATATCAATCTACTTTTGTGTTCGACAAACTTGTAGTAACGTTGAGTAGCAACCAAACGCTTCAATAGGGGAGATTTTTCTTCCTCCTCTACCGTCGGAGGGAGAGAAGAAGCTCGCTCCATGGTGGATACACAACTGAATATAATGACGTTTAAGATGTGGTTCATATAGGTTTTTCAATACGGTTCCCAATGGGGTCTCCTATGGATACCTCTCCCCCCTTTTAACTCCCTTTTAACTGTGTTCTGGCGCGAGAATTACGTATAAAGGACAGGTCTATGCCGGCCACTTTCAGTAAAATCCTTTCATCTGTCTTGTCAGGCGTCCTAAATTGTCCTTTAGTAAAGGCTAAAGTTTTAATTATATCTAAAATATTTAAATTTTGCACAGGCTTTAATAAATTCCCGTGACTATCCCATACCACCTGTTGGATGTTTTGTTCAAACATGTTCAATAATGTTTTGACGTATGGAATTTCCTCTATTTTAAAATTCACATTTATTAAGTTGTCCAGACTTGGGTTTTGGGGAGTGGTGGCGGCTTTGTGGTGAGTGGGCCCAGCAACAGCTAGCCGCATCTCGGGCGGTAGAATGGAATGTATCCTTTTTTTATTTGTTTTTTTTAAAGGGCAGTGGTCGCACCTGGGCCGCGTATTTTGTTGAAAGAACCCCGCGACGGGCACCTGCGCAGCGGGGGGGCCAAAGTCTTTTAAAGGTTGTCTGACCAGTCCTCCACGACTGGTAGGGTTATAACGTTCAAAGGAGCTACCATTGCAACACCATCCACAAGTTGTTGTTGTTGCTGAGGGTGAGGGGGGAGTGACCTCTCCCCCCCCCCACTCCACCATCACCACCGCTAGACTCACAGCCAAGGTGCTTACAGCTACCACCAACATTATTAGCCGAATTGTCCCATTTGCTTTCGTTTTTTAAAGAGAAGAACTTACTTCCACCTCTACCAGTGGTGGAAGAGGGTGGAGCCACCTCATTAAGAGGCGATGGAGTACTCTCGTTTTTATTAAATAAATATTTTTCAGTGATGAATCGTGGTACTAAGCAATATTCTTTCACCATTTTTTTCTCTTCTTACGTAATTACTTTATTAGAGAGGAAATTAACGATACAGCCAAAGGTAACAGAGCTGCCAATATGGCCCCACCTCGCCTAGAGGTTAGAATGTTTTTCTTTTTGTAGAGAGGAGTTCTCTTACGTGCTACAGAACGAATGTCATTCTGATACCTCTGTAGTCCATTAATTATCTGAGGTTGAACTGGGATGTTTCATTTCAGAAAATTGGCAAAAATTTCACAAATTGATTCAATTTCCTGTCGTTTTAAAGCCTTGATTAGTTTATTCCGCTTCTTGGGCGATAAATTGTTTAATAAAAATAACAGTTGATGGTGTTTCTCTACGAGAGAGTCCTGATGAACTGTCATTTTTTGTTAAATTTGACGATGTATTGAGCTTTAATCAAGCAATTGGAGGATTCTGGGTAGCCTCTCCACTTGACGAAATATTCTCTGTGTCCTTTCGATGTCTTCCTAGACTGTAATATCGTTATGGGAAAATAGTCTGGAAGGGATGTTGGAACCAATTCTTCCTCATAAAACATACCACTGAACGGCTCGTTGGTTAAATCTTTGATTTTATAGGTTGGGATTGGTTGTGTTCTGTCGATATAAGTCACCTGAAATACTTCTTCTGTATTTTGGAGCCAAAAGCCCTTGTGAAATATATTCCTTCGCTTTGCCAGTCGTACATATTGTCCAACCTCCAGTTGTGGACTGATGGGGGTTAAGGGGTAGTTATTGTTTAAATACATGACCTTAAACTGTCTTTGTATATCTTCAATGTTTTGCAACTTATGAATGACATGTGGGGTATTTCTTAGTATTCTGTGGAATGTGTGGTTGTACACGTCCACAACTTTTGGGAGGATGTGAATGTACTGTAATGAATTAACTTCGGTCATATAATGATACAGTTTATGTTTTAAAGTTTTGATGGCACACTCCACTATGCTAGATTTCATTTCCGAATATACACTATATAATATATTTTTCTTATTCAAATAATTTTGAACTGTCCTGTTGTAAAATTCTCTTCCTCGGTCGGTGAATATTCGTCTTACCCCGTGAAACTGAGAGGTTTCCTCTAACATCTTCTTTAGAGCAGCTACCACTTCAGTTGAATTTTTTGTTTTTAAAGTTTGAGTCTGCATTAGGCGAGAATAAACATCGACACAAATCAAAATATATTTAACACCATTATTGTATTTTTGTAAACTACAAAAGTCTCCCAAATCACAGGCAATTATGGCGCGGGGCTTAGGAGCTAATATTTTCCCACGAGGAAACCTAACTAAATTTCTTCTATGTAAGGTATAAGATCGCTCCCCACGGAGAAATTTCCTCACATCTGCAATACTGATGCTGGTGTCTTTAAGTCTGGCGGCCTTATACAATTTTTGAATTGATCCTGTGAAACCACCAAAGCTAGAAATGTCATTATAGATGGTGGTGAGAATTGACCGTTTCTGCATCGTTAAAGGCATTTTTTTCACATATGATAAACAATTTCACACTGGTCTTCATTGACAATGCTCATTCGTAGTTGTAATGTCTCAGGAACCGTCAGATCGACCAATAAATAGCCATACTTGCTCTGGGATATTGCCTGACGGTATATTTCAACGAAATTATTAATAGTTTTTCGTCCATTTAACTGTCCACTTAAAATTTCAAGTTGGGTTATGTCTCGCTGCTTCATTAATATATAATGGGTAAAATTTAGAGTTATTGTCCTAGCATATTTCCCCTGGGGGAACAAATTTTGACTAATTAGAATTACAGAAATATTATCGTGGCTCCCTTGGGTGAAGATATTGGCTATAATTGGACTCTGTATGGCTTCCAGGTATAAGTCATCAATTATATACAAAACTGACTCATTTGAAAAAGGATTCTTATACTCTAAAGGGTTAATCAGACCTTGGGAGAGAGTAACCTTGTTTCGCAAAGTGGGGTTGTTTGAAAGAGGATGTTCAGTATTATTTGCAGTTGACACTATAATTTTTGAGAATTTCCCGTGGGATTTAACACATAAATTTACCACCAGACTAGTTTTCCCAGAATTGCTAAATTCAGCTACAAATATTCTTGCCGGTTGATGAAAAATATTAAGTTGGTCATCTGTGGCAGAAGTTCACTCCTCCATATTTCCTCATAAATGGTCCAATTACCTATGGACAGTCACACACACACACACACACATATATATATATATATATATATATATATATATATATATATATATATATATATATATATATATATATATATATATATATATATATATTATATATATTATTAATTCTAACACGAATTTTCTCAATATTTCTTATGTTTCTTTTCACTGATGATGGTAATTGAAAAATCAATTCTCGAAAATTCATTTTTATTTCTAGTCTGACGCGACACTTGAACGCGTTTCATAATAACTTATTACATTTTCAAAGACATTTAGTTTACACACACACACAACTATAACCTGCAAACACTAAACAGAGTTCTTACTTATGCTATGATTTAAACAGCTTTCATTTTATATGCGCATTTTGGGTGAGGTGAGATGTTACAACAGTTTTTGATGAGGTGAACAAAACTTTCAACTCAGGATAGAACACGAAACAATGGGTATTAATTGGGTAAATTGAAGGTAAGAATGGAAGTAACTGCAGAGGGCCTATGGGCCCATATTTCTTGATGTTTCTATAGTGGAGCGGAGTCTTGAAGTGGGTAGAATATAGTTGTGCGTTAATTGGCTGTTGATTGCTGGTGTTGACTTCTTAATGTGTAGTGCCTCGCAGATGTCAAGCCGCCTGCTATCGCTGTATCTATCGATGATTTCTGTGTTGTTTGCTAAGATTTCTCTGGTGATGGTCTGGTTGTGGGAAGAGATTATCTGTTCCATAATGGAGCCCTATTGCTTATGCATCATTAATCGCCTGCAAAGAGATGTTGTTGTCTTGCCTATATACAGAGTTCTTTGAGGCTTACAGTTCCCAAGTGGGCATTTGAAGGCATAGACGACGTTGGTCTCTTTTAAAGCGTTGTGCTTTGTGTCTGGAGAGTTTCTCATGAGTAGGCTGGCCGTTTTTTTGGTTTTATAGTAAATCGTCAGTTGTATCTTCTAATTTTTGTCTGTAGGGATAACGTTTCTATTAACAATATCTATCAGGACCCTTTCCTACGTTTTATGAGCTGTGGAAGAGAAGTTCCTGTAAAATAGTCTAATAGGGGGTATAGGTGTTGTGTTAGTTGTCTCTTCATAGGTTGCATGGCGTTTCACCTTCCTTCTTATGATATCTTCAACGAAACCATTGGAGAAGCCATTGTTGACTATGACCTGCCTTACCCTACAGAGTTCTTCATCGACTTCTTTCCATCCTGAGCTGTGGCTGAGAGCACGGTCGACAAAATCGTTAACAACACTCCTCTTGTACCTGTCTGGGCAGTCACTGTTGGCATTTAGGCACATTCCTATGTTTGTTTCCTTAGTGTAGAATGCAGTGTGGAAACCTCCGCTCCTTTCCGTGACTGTTACATCTAGAAAGGGCAGCTTCCCATCCTTCTCCATCTCGTAAGTGAAACGCAACACAGAATTCTGCTCAAATGCCTCCTTCAGCTCCTGCAGATATCTGACATCGGGTACCTGTGTAAAAATGTCGTCAACATACCTGCAGTATATGGCCGGTTACAATTTCATGTCGACTAAGACCTTTTGCTCGATGGTACCCATGTAGACGTTCGCAAACAGGACACCTAGGGGAGAACACATGGCGACCCCATCTACTTGCTTATACATGTGCCCATCCGGGCTCAAGAAGGGTGCCTGTTGATTACAAGCTTGGAGTAGTTTCCTTAGGATGTTTTCTGGTATGTCAAGAGGAGTACAGGCCGGATCACGATACACTCTGTCCGCTATCATCCCGATTGTTTCATCCACAGGTACGTTGGTAAACAGTGATTCTACGTCCAACGAGGCTCTTATCCCTGTGGCTTGGTTCCCCGCAGTAAGTCAACAAATTCCTTTGGAGACTTCAGGCTGAAGGCGCAAGGCATAAGGATCAGCATGCCGTTGAGTCGCTTAGCCAGTCTGTACGTGGGTGTGGGTACTGGCTGATGATTGGCCGAAGTGGGTTTCCCGGCTATGTGTCTTGACATTTCCA
>WNGS01164628.1:85548-121743 GCA_020271785.1 Procambarus virginalis | reverse complement strand
ACAAGACGCTCCTCTAGCTACAGCCAACGACAACACACAAGACGCTCCTCTAGCTACAGCCAACGACAACACAAGACGCTCCTCTAGCTACAGCCAACGACAACACACAAGACGCTCCTCTAGCTACAGCCAACGACAACACAACGACGTCCTCTAGCTACAGCCAACGACAACACAAGACGCTCCTCTAGCTACAGCCAACGACAACAAGACGCTCCTCTAGCTACAGCCAACGACAACACAAGACGCTCCTCTAGCTACAGCCAACGACAACACAAGACGCTCCTCTAGCTACAGCCAACGACAACACACCACGCTCCTCTAGCTACAGCCACGACAACACACAAGACGTTCCTCTAGCTACAGCCAACGACAACACACAAGACGCTCCTCTAGCTACAGCCAACGACAACACAAAGACGCTCCTCTAGCTACAGCCAACGACAACACAAGACGCTCCTCTAGCTACAGCCACGACAACACACAAGACGCTCCTCTAGCTACAGCCAACGACAACACACAGACGCTCCTCTAGCTACAGCCAACGACAACACACAAGACGCTCCTCTAGCTACAGCCAACGACAACACACAAGACGCTCCTCTAGCTACAGCCAACGACAACACACAAGACCTCCTCTAGCTACAGCCAACGACAACACACAAGACGCTCCTCTAGCTACAGCCAACGACAACACAAGACGCTCCTCTAGCTACAGCCAACGACAACACACAAGACGCTCCTCTAGCTACAGCCAACGACAACACACAAGACGCTCCTCTAGCTACAGCCAACGACAACACACAACGCTCCTCCTACTAGCCAACGACACACACAAGACGCTCCTCTAGCTACAGCCAACGACAACACACAAGACGCTCCTCTAGCTACAGCCAACGACAACACACAAGACGCTCCTCTAGCTACAGCCAACGACAACCAAAGACGCTCCTCTAGCTACAGCCAACGACAACACAGACGCTCCTCTAGCTACAGCCAACGACAACACACAAGACGTCCTCTAGCTACAGCCAACGACAACAACCGCTCCTCTAGCTACAGCCAACGACAACACGACGCTCCTCTAGCTACAGCCAACGACAACACAAGACGCTCCTCTAGCTACAGCCAACGACAACACACAAGACGCTCCTCTAGCTACAGCCAACGACAACACCAGACGCTCCTCTAGCTACAGCCAACGACAACACAAGACGCTCCTCTAGCTACAGCCAACGACAACACACAAGACGCTCCTCTAGCTACAGCCAACGACAACACACAAGACGCTCCTCTAGCTACAGCAACGACAACAAGACGCTCCTCTAGCTACAGCCAACGACACACAAGACGCTCCTCTAGCTACAGCCAACGACAACACACAAGACGCTCCTCTAGCTACAGCCAACGACAACACAAAACGCTCCTCTAGCTACAGCCAACGACAACACACAAGACGCTCCTCTAGCTACAGCCAACGACAACACACAAGACGCTCCTCTAGCTACAGCCAACGACAACACAACACAAAGACAAGACGCTCCTCTAGCTACAGCCAACGACAACACACAAGACGCTCCTCTAGCTACAGCCAACGACAACAACAAGACGCTCCTCTAGCTACAGCCAACGACACACACAAGACGCTCCTCTAGCTACAGCCAACGACAACACAACAACACGTTCCTCTAGCTACAGCCAACGACAACACAAAACGCTCCTCTAGCTACAGCCAACGACACACAAGACGCTCCTCTAGCTACAGCCAACGACAACACACAACGCTCCTCTAGCTACAGCCAACGACAACAAGACGCTCCTCTAGCTACAGCCAACGACAACAACAAGACGCTCCTCTAGCTACAGCCAACGACAACACACAAGACGCTCCTCTAGCTACAGCCAACGACAACAAGACGCTCCTCTAGCTACAGCCAACGACAACACACGCTCCTCTAGCTACAGCCAACGACAACACAAGACGCTCCTCTAGCTACAGCCAACGACAACAACAAGACGCTCCTCTAGCTACAGCCAACGACAACAAGACGCTCCTCTAGCTACAGCCAACGACAACACACAAGACGCTCCTCTAGCTACAGCCAACGACAACACAAGACGCTCCTCTAGCTACAGCCAACGACAACAAGACGCTCCTCTAGCTACAGCCAACGACAACACACAAGACGCTCCTCTAGCTACAGCCAACGACAACACACAAGACGCTCCTCTAGCTACAGCCAACGACAACAAGACGCTCCTCTAGCTACAGCCAACGACAACACACAAGACGCTCCTCTAGCTACAGCCAACGACAACACACAAGACGCTCCTCTAGCTACAGCCAACGACAACACACAAGACGCTCCTCTAGCTACAGCCAACGACAACACAAGACGCTCCTCTAGCTACAGCCAACGACAACACAAGACGCTCCTCTAGCTACAGCCAACGACAACACACAGACGCTCCTCTAGCTACAGCCAACGACATCAAGACGCTCCTCTAGCTACAGCCAACGACAACACAAGACGCTCCTCTAGCTACAGCCAACGACAACACACAAGACGCTCCTCTAGCTACAGCCAACGACAACAAGACGCTCCTCTAGCTACAGCCAACGACAACAAGACGCTCCTCTAGCTACAGCCAACGACAACAAGACGCTCCTCTAGCTACAGCCAACGACAACACACAAGACGCTCCTCTAGCTACAGCCAACGACAACACACAAGACGCTCCTCTAGCTACAGCCAACGACAACACACAAGACGCTCCTCTAGCTACAGCCAACGACAACACACAAGACGCTCCTCTAGCTACAGCCAACGACAACACACAAGACGCTCCTCTAGCTACAGCCAACGACAACAAGACGCTCCTCTAGCTACAGCCAACGACAACAAGACGCTCCTCTAGCTACAGCCAACGACAACACAAGACGCTCCTCTAGCTACAGCCAACGACAACACACAAGACGCTCCTCTAGCTACAGCCAACGACAACAACAAGACGCTCCTCTAGCTACAGCCAACGACAACAAGACGCTCCTCTAGCTACAGCCAACGACAACACACACACAAGACGCTCCTCTAGCTACAGCCAACGACAACACACAAGACGCTCCTCTAGCTACAGCCAACGACAACAAGACGCTCCTCTAGCTACAGCCAACGACAACAAACAAGACGCTCCTCTAGCTACAGCCAACGACAACACACACAAGACGCTCCTCTAGCTACAGCCAACGACAACACAAGACGCTCCTCTAGCTACAGCCAACGACAACACAAGACGCTCCTCTAGCTACAGCCAACGACAACACACAAGACGCTCCTCTAGCTACAGCCAACGACAACAAGACGCTCCTCTAGCTACAGCCAACGACAACACAAGACGCTCCTCTAGCTACAGCCAACGACAACACACAAGACGCTCCTCTAGCTACAGCCAACGACAACAAGACGCTCCTCTAGCTACAGCCAACGACAACAAGACGCTCCTCTAGCTACAGCCAACGACAACACAAGACGCTCCTCTAGCTACAGCCAACGACAACACACAAGACGCTCCTCTAGCTACAGCCAACGACAACACACAAGACGCTCCTCTAGCTACAGCCAACGACAACACAAGACGCTCCTCTAGCTACAGCCAACGACAACACACAAGACGCTCCTCTAGCTACAGCCAACGACAACAAGACGCTCCTCTAGCTACAGCCAACGACAACAAGACGCTCCTCTAGCTACAGCCAACGACAACACAAGACGCTCCTCTAGCTACAGCCAACGACAACACACAAGACGCTCCTCTAGCTACAGCCAACGACAACAAGACGCTCCTCTAGCTACAGCCAACGACAACACAAGACGCTCCTCTAGCTACAGCCAACGACAACACACAAGACGCTCCTCTAGCTACAGCCAACGACAACACACAAGACGCTCCTCTAGCTACAGCCAACGACAACACACAAGACGCTCCTCTAGCTACAGCCAACGACAACACACAAGACGCTCCTCTAGCTACAGCCAACGACAACACACAAGACGCTCCTCTAGCTACAGCCAACGACAACACACAAGACGCTCCTCTAGCTACAGCCAACGACAACACAAGACGCTCCTCTAGCTACAGCCAACGACAACACAAGACGCTCCTCTAGCTACAGCCAACGACAACACACAAGACGCTCCTCTAGCTACAGCCAACGACAACACAAGACGCTCCTCTAGCTACAGCCAACGACAACACACAAGACGCTCCTCTAGCTACAGCCAACGACAACAAGACGCTCCTCTAGCTACAGCCAACGACAACACAAGACGCTCCTCTAGCTACAGCCAACGACAACACAAGACGCTCCTCTAGCTACAGCCAACGACAACACACAAGACGCTCCTCTAGCTACAGCCAACGACAACAAGACGCTCCTCTAGCTACAGCCAACGACAACACAAGACGCTCCTCTAGCTACAGCCAACGACAACACACAAGACGCTCCTCTAGCTACAGCCAACGACAACAAGACGCTCCTCTAGCTACAGCCAACGACAACAAGACGCTCCTCTAGCTACAGCCAACGACAACACAAGACGCTCCTCTAGCTACAGCCAACGACAACACAAACGCTCCTCTAGCTACAGCCAACGACAACACACAAGACGCTCCTCTAGCTACAGCCAACGACAACAAGACGCTCCTCTAGCTACAGCCAACGACAACACAAGACGCTCCTCTAGCTACAGCCAACGACAACACACAAGACGCTCCTCTAGCTACAGCCAACGACAACACACAAGACGCTCCTCTAGCTACAGCCAACGACAACACACAAGACGCTCCTCTAGCTACAGCCAACGACAACACACAAGACGCTCCTCTAGCTACAGCCAACGACAACACACAAGACGCTCCTCTAGCTACAGCCAACAACAACACACAAGACGCTCCTCTAGCTACAGCCAACGACAACACAAGACGCTCCTCTAGCTACAGCCAACGACAACAAGACGCTCCTCTAGCTACAGCCAACGACAACACACAAGACGCTCCTCTAGCTACAGCCAACGACAACACAAGACGCTCCTCTAGCTACAGCCAACGACAACACACAAGACGCTCCTCTAGCTACAGCCAACGACAACACACAAGACGCTCCTCTAGCTACAGCCAACGACAACACAAGACGCTCCTCTAGCTACAGCCAACGACAACACACAAGACGCTCCTCTAGCTACAGCCAACGACAACAAGACGCTCCTCTAGCTACAGCCAACGACAACACAAGACGCTCCTCTAGCTACAGCCAACGACAACACACAAGACGCTCCTCTAGCTACAGCCAACGACAACACCAAGACGCTCCTCTAGCTACAGCCAACGACAACACACAGACGCTCCTCTAGCTACAGCCAACGACAAACACAAGACGCTCCTCTAGCTACAGCCAACGACAACACACAACGCTCCTCTAGCTACAGCCAACGACAACACAAGACGCTCCTCTAGCTACAGCCAACGACAACACACAAGACGCTCCTCTAGCTACAGCCAACGACAACAAGACGCTCCTCTAGCTACAGCCAACGACAACACAAGACGCTCCTCTAGCTACAGCCAACGACAACACACAAGACGCTCCTCTAGCTACAGCCAACGACAACAAGACGCTCCTCTAGCTACAGCCAACGACAACAAGACGCTCCTCTAGCTACAGCCAACGACAACAAGACGCTCCTCTAGCTACAGCCAACGACAACACACAAGACGCTCCTCTAGCTACAGCCAACGACAACACACAAGACGCTCCTCTAGCTACAGCCAACGACAACAAACAAGACGCTCCTCTAGCTACAGCCAACGACAACACACAAGACGCTCCTCTAGCTACAGCCAACGACAACACACAAGACGCTCCTCTAGCTACAGCCAACGACAACACACAAGACGCTCCTCTAGCTACAGCCAACGACAACACACAAGACGCTCCTCTAGCTACAGCCAACGACACACACAAGACGCTCCTCTAGCTACAGCCAACGACAACACACAAGACGCTCCTCTAGCTACAGCCAACGACAACACACAAGACGCTCCTCTAGCTACAGCCAACGACAACAAGACGCTCCTCTAGCTACAGCCAACGACAACACAAGACGCTCCTCTAGCTACAGCCAACGACAACACAAGACGCTCCTCTAGCTACAGCCAACGACAACACAAGACGCTCCTCTAGCTACAGCCAACGACAACACACAAGACGTCCTCTAGCTACAGCCAACGACAACAAGACGCTCCTCTAGCTACAGCCAACGACAACACAAGACGCTCCTCTAGCTACAGCCAACGACAACACACAAGACGTTCCTCTAGCTACAGCCAACGACAACAAGACGCTCCTCTAGCTACAGCCAACGACAACAAGACGCTCCTCTAGCTACAGCCAACGACAACACAAGACGCTCCTCTAGCTACAGCCAACGACAACACAAGACGCTCCTCTAGCTACAGCCAACGACAACACACAAGACGCTCCTCTAGCTACAGCCAACGACAACAAGACGCTCCTCTAGCTACAGCCAACGACAACACAAGACGCTCCTCTAGCTACAGCCAACGACAACACACAAGACGCTCCTCTAGCTACAGCCAACGACAACACACAAGACGCTCCTCTAGCTACAGCCAACGACAACACACAAGACGCTCCTCTAGCTACAGCCAACGACAACACACAAGACGCTCCTCTAGCTACAGCCAACGACAACAAACAAGACGCTCCTCTAGCTACAGCCAACGACAACACACAAGACGCTCCTCTAGCTACAGCCAACGACAACACACAAGACGCTCCTCTAGCTACAGCCAACGACAACACACAAGACGCTCCTCTAGCTACAGCCAACGACAACACACAAGACGCTCCTCTAGCTACAGCCAACGACAACACACAAGACGCTCCTCTAGCTACAGCCAACGACAACAAGACGCTCCTCTAGCTACAGCCAAACGACAACAAGACGCTCCTCTAGCTACAGCCAACGACAACACAAGACGCTCCTCTAGCTACAGCCAACGACAAACACAAGACGCTCCTCTAGCTACAGCCAACGACAACACACAAGACGCTCCTCTAGCTACAGCCAACGACAACAAGACGCTCCTCTAGCTACAGCCAACGACAACACAAGACGCTCCTCTAGCTACAGCCAACGACAACACACAAGACGCTCCTCTAGCTACAGCCAACGACAACACACAAGACGCTCCTCTAGCTACAGCCAACGACAACACACAAGACGCTCCTCTAGCTACAGCCAACGACAACACACAAGACGCTCCTCTAGCTACAGCCAACGACAACACACAAGACGCTCCTCTAGCTACAGCCAACGACAACACACAAGACGCTCCTCTAGCTACAGCCAACGAAAACACAAGACGCTCCTCTAGCTACAGCCAACGACAACACACAAGACGCTCCTCTAGCTACAGCCAACGACAACAAGACGCTCCTCTAGCTACAGCCAACGACAACACACAAGACGCTCCTCTAGCTACAGCCAACGACAAACAAGACGCTCCTCTAGCTACAGCCAACGACACACAAGACGCTCCTCTAGCTACAGCCAACGACAACACAAGACGCTCCTCTAGCTACAGCCAACGACAACACAAGACGCTCCTCTAGCTACAGCCAACGAAACACAAGACGCTCCTCTAGCTACAGCCAACGACAACACAAGACGCTCCTCTAGCTACAGCCAACGACAACACACATGACGTTCCTCTAGCTACAGCAACGACAACACAAGACGCTCCTCTAGCTACAGCAACGACGACAACACACAAGACGCTCCTCTAGCTACAGCCAACGACAACACACAAGACGCTCCTCTAGCTACAGCCAACGACAAACACAAGACGCTCCTCTAGCTACAGCCAACGACAAACACAAGACGCTCCTCTAGCTACAGCCAACGACAACACAAGACGCTCCTCTAGCTACAGCAAACGACAACACACAAGACGCTCCTCTAGCTACAGCCAACGACAACACAAGACGCTCCTCTAGCTACAGCCAACGACAACACACAAGACGTCCTCTAGCTACAGCCAACGACAACAAGACGCTCCTCTAGCTACAGCCAACGACAACAAGACGCTCCTCTAGCTACAGCCAACGACAACACAAGACGCTCCTCTAGCTACAGCCAACGACAACACAAGACGCTCCTCTAGCTACAGCCAACGACAACACACAAGACGCTCCTCTAGCTACAGCCAACGACAACAAAGACGCTCCTCTAGCTACAGCCAACGACAACACACAAGACGCTCCTCTAGCTACAGCCAACGACAACACACAAGACGCTCCTCTAGCTACAGCCAACGACAACAAGACGCTCCTCTAGCTACAGCCAACGACAACACACAAGACGCTCCTCTAGCTACAGCCAACGACAACAAGACGCTCCTCTAGCTACAGCCAACGACAACACACAAGACGCTCCTCTAGCTACAGCCAACGACAACACAAGACGCTCCTCTAGCTACAGCCAACGACAACACAAGACGCTCCTCTAGCTACAGCCAACGACAACACAAAGACGCTCCTCTAGCTACAGCCAACGACAACAAACAAGACGCTCCTCTAGCTACAGCCAACGACAACACACAAGACGCTCCTCTAGCTACAGCCAGACAACACAACACACAAGACGCTCCTCTAGCTACAGCCAACGACAACACACAAGACGCTCCTCTAGCTACAGCCAACGACAACACACAAGACGCTCCTCTAGCTACAGCCAACGACAACACACAAGACGCTCCTCTAGCTACAGCCAACGACAACAAGACGCTCCTCTAGCTACAGCCAACGACAACACAAAGACGCTCCTCTAGCTACAGCCAACGACAACAACAAGACGCTCCTCTAGCTACAGCCAACGACAACAACACACAAGACGCTCCTCTAGCTACAGCCAACGACAACACAAGACGCTCCTCTAGCTACAGCCAACGACAACACAAGACGCTCCTCTAGCTACAGCCAACGACAACACACAAGACGCTCCTCTAGCTACAGCCAACGACAACAAGACGCTCCTCTAGCTACAGCCAACGACAACACAAGACGCTCCTCTAGCTACAGCCAACGACAACACACAAGACGCTCCTCTAGCTACAGCCAACGACAACAAGACGCTCCTCTAGCTACAGCCAACGACAACAAGACGCTCCTCTAGCTACAGCCAACGACAACACAAGACGCTCCTCTAGCTACAGCCAACGACAACACAAGACGCTCCTCTAGCTACAGCCAACGACAACACACAAGACGCTCCTCTAGCTACAGCCAACGACAACAAGACGCTCCTCTAGCTACAGCCAACGACACACAAGACGCTCCTCTAGCTACAGCCAACGACAACACACAAGACGCTCCTCTAGCTACAGCCAACGACAACACACAAGACGCTCCTCTAGCTACAGCCAACGACAACACACAAGACGCTCCTCTAGCTACAGCCAACGAAACACACAAGACGCTCCTCTAGCTACAGCCAACGACAACACACAAGACGCTCCTCTAGCTACAGCCAACGACAACACACAAGACGCTCCTCTAGCTACAGCCAACGACAACACACAAGACGCTCCTCTAGCTACAGCCAACGACAACACACAAGACGCTCCTCTAGCTACAGCCAACGACAAACAAGACGCTCCTCTAGCTACAGCCAACGACAACACACAAGACGCTCCTCTAGCTACAGCCAACGACAACACACAAGACGCTCCTCTAGCTACAGCCAACGACACACACAAGACGCTCCTCTAGCTACAGCCAACGACAACACACAAGACGCTCCTCTAGCTACAGCCAACGACAACACAAGACGCTCCTCTAGCTACAGCCAACGACAACACACAAGACGCTCCTCTAGCTACAGCCAACGACAACAAGACGCTCCTCTAGCTACAGCCAACGACAACACAAGACGCTCCTCTAGCTACAGCCAACGACAACACACAAGACGTCCTCTAGCTACAGCCAACGACAACAAGACGCTCCTCTAGCTACAGCCAACGACAACAAGACGCTCCTCTAGCTACAGCCAACGAAACACACAAGACGCTCCTCTAGCTACAGCCAACGACAACAAGACGCTCCTCTAGCTACAGCCAACGACAACACAAGACGCTCCTCTAGCTACAGCCAACGACAACACACAAGACGCTCCTCTAGCTACAGCCAACGACAACACAAGACGCTCCTCTAGCTACAGCCAACGACAACACACAAGACGCTCCTCTAGCTACAGCCAACGACAACACACAAGACGCTCCTCTAGCTACAGCCAACGACAACAAGACGCTCCTCTAGCTACAGCCAACGACAACACAAGACGCTCCTCTAGCTACAGCCAACGACAACAAACAAGACGCTCCTCTAGCTACAGCCAACGACAACACACAAGACGCTCCTCTAGCTACAGCCAACGACAACACACAAGACGCTCCTCTAGCTACAGCCAACGACAACACACAAGACGCTCCTCTAGCTACAGCCAACGACAAACAAGACGCTCCTCTAGCTACAGCCAACGACAACACACAAGACGCTCCTCTAGCTACAGCCAACGACAACAAGACGCTCCTCTAGCTACAGCCAACGACAACAAGACGCTCCTCTAGCTACAGCCAACGACAACACACAAGACGCTCCTCTAGCTACAGCCAACGACAACACACAAGACGCTCCTCTAGCTACAGCCAACGACAACACAAGACGCTCCTCTAGCTACAGCCAACGACAACACACAAGACGCTCCTCTAGCTACAGCCAACGACAACACACAAGACGCTCCTCTAGCTACAGCCAACGACAACACACAAGACGCTCCTCTAGCTACAGCCAACGACAAACACAAGACGCTCCTCTAGCTACAGCCAACGACAACAAACAAGACGCTCCTCTAGCTACAGCCAACGACAACAAGACGCTCCTCTAGCTACAGCCAACGACAACACACAAGACGCTCCTCTAGCTACAGCCAACGACAACACACAAGACGCTCCTCTAGCTACAGCCAACGACAACAAGACGCTCCTCTAGCTACAGCCAACGACAACAAGACGCTCCTCTAGCTACAGCCAACGACAACAAACAAGACGCTCCTCTAGCTACAGCCAACGACAACAAGACGCTCCTCTAGCTACAGCCAACGACAACAAGACGCTCCTCTAGCACAGCCAACGACAACAAGACGCTCCTCTAGCTACAGCCAACGACAACAAGACGCTCCTCTAGCTACAGCCAACGACAACAAACAAGACGCTCCTCTAGCTACAGCCAACGACAACACACAAGACGCTCCTCTAGCTACAGCCAACGACAACACACAAGACGCTCCTCTAGCTACAGCCAACGACAACAACAAGACGCTCCTCTAGCTACAGCCAACGACAACACACAAGACGCTCCTCTAGCTACAGCCAACGACAACACACAAGACGCTCCTCTAGCTACAGCCAACGACAACACACAAGACGCTCCTCTAGCTACAGCCAACGACAACAAACAAGACGCTCCTCTAGCTACAGCCAACGACAACACACAAGACGCTCCTCTAGCTACAGCCAACGACAACACACAAGACGCTCCTCTAGCTACAGCCAACGACAACACACAAGACGCTCCTCTAGCTACAGCCAACGACAACAAGACGCTCCTCTAGCTACAGCCAACGACAACAAGACGCTCCTCTAGCTACAGCCAACGACAACAAGACGCTCCTCTAGCTACAGCCAACGACAACACACAAGACGCTCCTCTAGCTACAGCCAACGACAACACACAAGACGCTCCTCTAGCTACAGCCAACGACAACACACAAGACGCTCCTCTAGCTACAGCCAACGACAACACACAAGACGCTCCTCTAGCTACAGCCAACGACAACACACAAGACGCTCCTCTAGCTACAGCCAACGACAACAAACAAGACGCTCCTCTAGCTACAGCCAAACGACACAAGACGCTCCTCTAGCTACAGCCAACGACAACAACAAGACGCTCCTCTAGCTACAGCCAACGACAACACACAAGACGCTCCTCTAGCTACAGCCAACGACAACACACAAGACGCTCCTCTAGCTACAGCCAACGACAAACAAGACGCTCCTCTAGCTACAGCCAACGACAAACAAGACGCTCCTCTAGCTACAGCCAACGACAACAAACAAGACGCTCCTCTAGCTACAGCCAACGACAAACACAAGACGCTCCTCTAGCTACAGCCAACGACAACACACAAGACGCTCCTCTAGCTACAGCCAACGACAACACACAAGACGCTCCTCTAGCTACAGCCAACGACACAAGACGCTCCTCTAGCTACAGCCAACGACAACACACAGACGCTCCTCTAGCTACAGCCAACGACAACACACAAGACGCTCCTCTAGCTACAGCCAACGACAACACACAAGACGCTCCTCTAGCTACAGCCAACGACAACAAGACGCTCCTCTAGCTACAGCCAACGACAACAGACGCTCCTCTAGCTACAGCCAACGACAACAAGACGCTCCTCTAGCTACAGCCAACGACAACACACAAGACGCTCCTCTAGCTACAGCCAACGACAACAAGACGCTCCTCTAGCTACAGCCAACGACAACACACAAGACGCTCCTCTAGCTACAGCCAACGACAACAAGACGCTCCTCTAGCTACAGCAAACGACAACACACAAGACGCTCCTCTAGCTACAGCCAACGACAACACAAGACGCTCCTCTAGCTACAGCCAACGAAAACAAGACGCTCCTCTAGCTACAGCCAACAACAACAAGACGCTCCTCTAGCTACAGCCAACGACAACAAGACGCTCCTCTAGCTACAGCCAACAACAACAAGACGCTCCTCTAGCTACAGCCAACGACAACACACAAGACGCTCCTCTAGCTACAGCCAACGACAACACACAAGACGCTCCTCTAGCTACAGCCAACGACAACACACAAGACGCTCCTCTAGCTACAGCCAACGACAACACACAAGACGCTCCTCTAGCTACAGCCAACAACAACAAGACGCTCCTCTAGCTACAGCCAACGACAACACACAAGACGCTCCTCTAGCTACAGCCAACGACAAACACACAAGACGCTCCTCTAGCTACAGCCAACGACACACAAGACGCTCCTCTAGCTACAGCCAACGACACAAGACGCTCCTCTAGCTACAGCCAACGACACACAAGACGCTCCTCTAGCTACAGCCAACGACAACACACAAGACGCTCCTCTAGCTACAGCCAACGACAACACACAAGACGCTCCTCTAGCTACAGCCAACGACAACAAGACGCTCCTCTAGCTACAGCCAACGACAACAAGACGCTCCTCTAGCTACAGCCAACGACAAACAAGACGCTCCTCTAGCTACAGCCAACGACAACACACAAGACGCTCCTCTAGCTACAGCCAACGACAACAAACAAGACGCTCCTCTAGCTACAGCCAACGACAACAAACAAGACGCTCCTCTAGCTACAGCCAACGACAACACACAAGACGCTCCTCTAGCTACAGCCAACGACAACAAACAAGACGCTCCTCTAGCTACAGCCAACGACAACAAGACGCTCCTCTAGCTACAGCCAACGACAACAAACAAGACGCTCCTCTAGCTACAGCCAACGACAACAAGACGCTCCTCTAGCTACAGCCAACGACAACAAACAAGACGCTCCTCTAGCTACAGCCAACGACAACAAGACGCTCCTCTAGCTACAGCCACGACAACACACAAGACGCTCCTCTAGCTACAGCCAACGACAACACACAAGACGCTCCTCTAGCTACAGCCAACGACAACACACAAGACGCTCCTCTAGCTACAGCCAACGACACAACAAGACGCTCCTCTAGCTACAGCCAACGACAACACACAGACGCTCCTCTAGCTACAGCCAACGACAACACACAAGACGCTCCTCTAGCTACAGCCAACGACAACACACAAGACGCTCCTCTAGCTACAGCCAACGACAACACACAAGACGCTCCTCTAGCTACAGCCAACGACAACACACAAGACGCTCCTCTAGCTACAGCCAACGACAACACACAAGACGCTCCTCTAGCTACAGCCAACGACAACACACAAGACGCTCCTCTAGCTACAGCCAACGACAACACACAAGACGCTCCTCTAGCTACAGCCAACGACAACACACAAGACGCTCCTCTAGCTACAGCCAACGACAACACACAAGACGCTCCTCTAGCTACAGCCAACGACAACACAAGACGCTCCTCTAGCTACAGCCAACGACAACACACAAGACGCTCCTCTAGCTACAGCCAACGACAACAAGACGCTCCTCTAGCTACAGCCAACGACAACAAGACGCTCCTCTAGCTACAGCCAACGACAACAAGACGCTCCTCTAGCTACAGCCAACGACAACACACAAGACGCTCCTCTAGCTACAGCCAACGACAACACAAGACGCTCCTCTAGCTACAGCCAACGACAACAAGACGCTCCTCTAGCTACAGCCAACGACAACAAGACGCTCCTCTAGCTACAGCCAACGACAACACACAAGACGCTCCTCTAGCTACAGCCAACGACAACAAGACGCTCCTCTAGCTACAGCCAACGACACAACAAAGACGCTCCTCTAGCTACAGCCAACGACAACACACAAGACGCTCCTCTAGCTACAGCCAACGACAACACACAAGACGCTCCTCTAGCTACAGCCAACGACAACACACAAGACGCTCCTCTAGCTACAGCCAACGACAACAACAAGACGCTCCTCTAGCTACAGCCAACGACAACACACAAGACGCTCCTCTAGCTACAGCCAACGACAACACACAAGACGCTCCTCTAGCTACAGCCAACGACAACACACAAGACGCTCCTCTAGCTACAGCCAACGACAACACACAAGACGCTCCTCTAGCTACAGCCAACGACAACAACAAGACGCTCCTCTAGCTACAGCCAACGACAACAAGACGCTCCTCTAGCTACAGCCAACGACAACAAACAAGACGCTCCTCTAGCTACAGCCAACGACAACAAACAAGACGCTCCTCTAGCTACAGCCAACGACAACACACAGACGCTCCTCTAGCTACAGCCAACGACAACAAGACGCTCCTCTAGCTACAGCCAACGACAACACACAAGACGCTCCTCTAGCTACAGCCAACGACAACACACAAGACGCTCCTCTAGCTACAGCCAACGACAACACACAAGACGCTCCTCTAGCTACAGCCAACGACAACACACAAGACGCTCCTCTAGCTACAGCCAACGACAACACACAAGACGCTCCTCTAGCTACAGCCAACGACAACACACAAGACGCTCCTCTAGCTACAGCCAACGACAACAAGACGCTCCTCTAGCTACAGCCAACGACAACAAGACGCTCCTCTAGCTACAGCCAACGACAACAAGACGCTCCTCTAGCTACAGCCAACGACAACACAAGCTCCTCTAGCTACAGCCAACGACAACAAGACGCTCCTCTAGCTACAGCCAACGACAACAAACAAGACGCTCCTCTAGCTACAGCCAACGACAACAAGACGCTCCTCTAGCTACAGCCAACGACAACAAGACGCTCCTCTAGCTACAGCCAACGACAACACAAGACGCTCCTCTAGCTACAGCCAACGACAACACACAAGACGCTCCTCTAGCTACAGCCAACGACAACACACAAGACGCTCCTCTAGCTACAGCCAACGACAACACACAAGACGCTCCTCTAGCTACAGCCAACGACAACACACAAGACGCTCCTCTAGCTACAGCCAACGACAACACACAAGACGCTCCTCTAGCTACAGCCAACGACAACAACACAAGACGCTCCTCTAGCTACAGCCAACGACAACACAAGACGCTCCTCTAGCTACAGCCAACGACAACACACAAGACGCTCCTCTAGCTACAGCCAACGACAACACACAAGACGCTCCTCTAGCTACAGCCAACGACAACACACAAGACGCTCCTCTAGCTACAGCCAACGACAACACACAAGACGCTCCTCTAGCTACAGCCAACGACAACAAAGACGCTCCTCTAGCTACAGCCAACGACAACACCAAGACGCTCCTCTAGCTACAGCCAACGACAACAACAAGACGCTCCTCTAGCTACAGCCAACGACAAAACAAGACGCTCCTCTAGCTACAGCCAACGACAACAAGACGCTCCTCTAGCTACAGCCAAACGAACACACAAGACGCTCCTCTAGCTACAGCCAACGACAACAAGACGCTCCTCTAGCTACAGCCAACGACACAAGACGCTCCTCTAGCTACAGCCAACGACAACAAGACGCTCCTCTAGCTACAGCCAACGACAACAAACAAGACGCTCCTCTAGCTACAGCCAACGACACAACACAAGACGCTCCTCTAGCTACAGCCAACGACAACACACAAGACGCTCCTCTAGCTACAGCCAACGACAACAAACAAGACGCTCCTCTAGCTACAGCCAACGACAACACACAAGACGCTCCTCTAGCTACAGCCAACGACAACACACAAGCTCCTCTAGCTACAGCCAACGACAACAAGACGCTCCTCTAGCTACAGCCAACGACAACACAAGACGCTCCTCTAGCTACAGCCAAACGAAACACAAGACGCTCCTCTAGCTACAGCCAACGACAACACACAAGACGCTCCTCTAGCTACAGCCAACGACAACAAGACGCTCCTCTAGCTACAGCCAACGACAACACACAAGACGCTCCTCTAGCTACAGCCAACGACAACACACAAGACGCTCCTCTAGCTACAGCCAACGACAACAAGACGCTCCTCTAGCTACAGCCAACGACACAAGACGCTCCTCTAGCTACAGCCAACGACAACACACAAGACGCTCCTCTAGCTACAGCCAACGACAACACACAAGACGCTCCTCTAGCTACAGCCAACGACAACACACAAGACGCTCCTCTAGCTACAGCCAACGACAACAAGACGCTCCTCTAGCTACAGCCAACGACAACACACAAGACGCTCCTCTAGCTACAGCCAACGACACACAAGACGCTCCTCTAGCTACAGCCAACGACAACACACAAGACGCTCCTCTAGCTACAGCCAACGACAACAAGACGCTCCTCTAGCTACAGCCAACGACAACAAGACGCTCCTCTAGCTACAGCCAACGACAACAAGACGCTCCTCTAGCTACAGCCAACGACAACAAGACGCTCCTCTAGCTACAGCCAACGACAACAAGACGCTCCTCTAGCTACAGCCAACGACAACACACAAGACGCTCCTCTAGCTACAGCCAACGACAACACACAAGACGCTCCTCTAGCTACAGCCAACGACAACAAGACGCTCCTCTAGCTACAGCCAACGACAACAAGACGCTCCTCTAGCTACAGCCAACGACAACAAACAAGACGCTCCTCTAGCTACAGCCAACGACAACAAGACGCTCCTCTAGCTACAGCCAACGACAACACACAAGACGCTCCTCTAGCTACAGCCAACGACAACACACAAGACGCTCCTCTAGCTACAGCCAACGACAACACAAGACGCTCCTCTAGCTACAGCCAACGACAACACACAAGACGCTCCTCTAGCTACAGCCAACGACAACAAGACGCTCCTCTAGCTACAGCCAACGACAACAAACAAGACGCTCCTCTAGCTACAGCCAACGACAACACACAAGACGCTCCTCTAGCTACAGCCAACGACAACAAGACGCTCCTCTAGCTACAGCCAACGACAACACACAAGACGCTCCTCTAGCTACAGCCAACGACAAAAACAAGACGCTCCTCTAGCTACAGCCAACGACAACAAGACGCTCCTCTAGCTACAGCCAACGACAACAAACAAGACGCTCCTCTAGCTACAGCCAACGACAACAAGACGCTCCTCTAGCTACAGCCAACGACAACACACAAGACGCTCCTCTAGCTACAGCCAACGACAACAAGACGCTCCTCTAGCTACAGCCAACGACAACACACAAGACGCTCCTCTAGCTACAGCCAACGACAACAAGACGCTCCTCTAGCTACAGCAAACGACAACAAGACGCTCCTCTAGCTACAGCCAACGACAACACACAAGACGCTCCTCTAGCTACAGCCAACGACAACAAGACGCTCCTCTAGCTACAGCCAACGACAACAAGACGCTCCTCTAACTACAGCCAACGACAACAAACAAGACGCTCCTCTAGCTACAGCCAACGACAACAAGACGCTCCTCTAGCTACAGCCAACGACAACAAACAAGACGCTCCTCTAGCTACAGCCAACGACAACAAACAAGACGTTCCTCTAGCTACAGCCAACGACAACACACAAGACGCTCCTCTAGCTACAGCCAACGACAACAAACAAGTCGCTCCTCTAGCTACAACCAACGACAACAAGACGCTCCTCTACCTACAGCCAACGACAACAAGACGCTCCTCTAGCTACAGCCAACGACAACAAACAAGATGCTCCTCTAGCTACAGCCAACGACAACAAGACGCTCCTCTAGCTACAGCCAACGACAACAAGACGCTCCTCTAGCTACAGCCAACGACAACAAACAAGACGCTCCTCTAGCTACAGCCAACGACAACAAGACGCTCCTCTAGCTACAGCCAACGACAACACACAAGACGCTCCTCTAGCTACAGCCAACGACAACACACAAGACGCTCCTCTAGCTACAGCCAACGACAACACACAAGACGCTCCTCTAGCTGCAGCCAACGACAACAAGACGCTCCTCTAGCTGCAGCCAACGACAACACACAAGACGCTCCTCTAGCTACAGCCAACGACAACAAACAAGACGCTCCTCTAGCTACAGCCAACGACAACAAACAAGACACTCCTCTAGCTACAGCCAACGAAAACAAGACGCTCCTCTAGCTACAGCCAACGACAACAAGACGCTCCTCTAGCTACAGCCAACGACAACAAGACGCTCCTCTAGCTACAGCCAAACAACAAGACGCTCCTCTAGCTACAGCCAACGACAACACACAAGACGCTCCTCTAGCTACAGCCAACGACAACACACAAGACGCTCCTCTAGCTACAGCCAACGAAAACAAGACGCTCCTCTAACTACAGCCAACGACAACAAACAAGACGCTCCTCTAGCTACAGCCAACGACAACACACAAGACGCTCCTCTAGCTACAGCCAACGACAACAAGACGCTCCTCTAGCTACAGCCAACGACAACAAGACGCTCCTCTAGCTACAGCCAACGACAACAAGACGCTCCTCTAGCTACAGCCAACGACAACACACAAGACGCTCCTCTAGCTACAGCCAACGACAACACACAAGACGCTCCTCTAGCTACAGCCAACGAAAACAAGACGCTCCTCTAACTACAGCCAACGACAACAAACAAGACGCTCCTCTAGCTACAGCCAACGACAACACACAAGACGCTCCTCTAGCTACAGCCAACGACAACAAGACGCTCCTCTAGCTACAGCCAACGACAACACACAAGACGCTCCTCTAGCTACAGCCAACGACAACAAGACGCTCCTCTAGCTACAGCCAACGACAACACACAAGACGTTCCTCTAGCTACAGCCAACGACAACAAACAAGACGCTCCTCTAGCTACAGGGTGAGAGAAGGCCAGGGGTGGGTTGTGGAGGGGGATTGTAAACAGGGGGTTGTAAAGGTGGGGGTTGAGAGGGAAATGTAGTTTTCCACAATTCCAATAATGCGTCGACAAGGGTTTGGGTGGTATTTGGCTGGGGTTGGTATGGGTCTGCCAGGGTTTGGGGTGGACATGGGTTGGCCTGGAGGTAAGGTTGGGGGACAGGTTGTAGGTAGGGAGGGTTTGAGGTTGGGTAAGGATGGGGTATTGGGGAGGTTGTGTCTGCATACATTGTCCATTCATTGCTAAAATCCATTTTCACTCCCAAAACGTAACTTCAAGACCCGTCGTCGGATCAGGGTGAAATTTTAACACACGATTTGGTTTCATAAATAACCACTAATAATAACACAAGACGTTTCGTAACCTCACTCCTTGGAACCAATGCTCCGTGTGTCCACACCGGATGTACCATTTTGGCCACCCTTCCTAATCGATTTCTCGAGCCCCAGCGAGGACCGTCGCCCGTTGACAAGGCGATGACAGAATGACGGCGGCAGAATCTCGCTGACTCCATACTACCAATGAATGGACTTATCGTGTCTTATTAACCTCGTCTCGCATTTGTAAAATTCCTACGCAAACAGATAGAATCCACGACGGCATCGACTAGCATTTATTTATTTGTGAAAAACAACTGTATACGATGAATAAGATACACGCACACAAATACACTAAAAATAGTAGGTTACGTTACGTTAATTTATTAAACGCCAGGAAATTACTACAATTACTCTTGATAAAATGTAATGAGTTTACTATATTTATTTGACACTCGATGGACTGGTAACGCAATTATAAAAAGAATTAAAGTAAAAATTTCTTGTCTCTAAATGAAAGACCAATATAAATGTTAGAAAAATATTGATAATTACCGCATTCTTGAACAAAATATACTGAAATTATATAGTGAATATTATCTCGAAAGGAACTACACTGAATTTATTGTAAATAATTTAGTTTCAACTCTGTTTTAGTTATCGGAAATAATCTAACTGAATTTGTCAATTTTTTTAAATTTTCAAATTTTCTAGTAACTCTTAGGCGCGCTAGAATTGAATGAACGTTATCGTTAATTTAACACTGGCGCGATGTTTATATCTTCAACAATTATTAAATTCTTAACGCCCGACGCTGACAACGGCGCTCACATATAATTATAAGTATTTATTAGTTAAACAAAAATTAATGATAATTCACTTATTCACGTTACTGAATGAACTCGATGTTAACGTAGCCTACACTGGGTCACCGCCGCTTGCGTAGAAGAATACTGAGAATTTAACACATAGCCGCGACACTCACAGCTAGACAGAGTCGCGCTGAACCTTAACTTTCGCCCATTTATAACTAGCCGGCGCGTTATGAGCTGTTCTGACGGTTGCGCACTTTTAACTAGTATCCCAGTTAAAATAAAAAATATTTGTATAAAATCCATTTTTGCTTCGATTTTCTTGGGGATAGTTTAGAAATGTTCGCCATAAAATTTACGTTTTTCTCTAATAACAGAAGAGCTTATTAAAGAAAATTTCATGGCAGTGAATCTTCGTGGTAAAACTATTGCATTATTGACCCGACGCATATAATCGACGTACTTTTTATATTTGTTGCCGGTCGAACGCATTCTTATTTGACGGTTTATACTTATAATCTTATAGAACATTCTATTGCGAACACATTGGTACAAAAATTAAATGCGTACATCCAAAAATAATGTCAGGACAGTGAATTGAAAATACACTTTTCGATGTCATTTTCGGCGATATGCCGCCGCGGGTAACACTTCAGCCACTTCCCACACTCTTGTGGGTCAGTTGCGACATTGATTCTATATTTATATGCATATGTCCGTATAGAGAATTTAATTGCGATTCCAATGATACCAAAATTAACGATGTAGGACAACTGTGGGCTTCACAACCATTACGAGAATGGAAACATTTTGTTGCTGTTTGGCGCTCTCGGCAAGTGATGTCAATAGTTTTTTATTGGTTGTTGATAGGCCTTATGATTTGACGGCATTTTATACGTATGTTCTTATAGACAATTCTATTGCGAACACAGTGATACCAAATTTAAATACGTACGCCTACAATTAGTGTGAGGAGAGTAAAAAGAGTATACACTTTTCGGTCTCACCGCTTGGCTGCGCGAAGCGCCAGGGGCATAAGGCCCAAGTTTTTTTCCTTAACCTCAGTGCGCCAAAGTGTTAATTAAAAATTACTAATTATTTTCCCAAAATTATAAATTAAATACTGGCGTGTAGGGGACTTGTTACTTTACCGAATATAACACTCACTAGACACTTGGACACGTTGGTAAGTTTACAAAAATTAGAAGCGCGCACACTGTCACGAAGTCGACTCCTCAGAAGGTAGTCTCCGCACTAATCCTTAATTAACCAAGTATTTCTTTTCTCAAAATTAGAAATTAAATACCGGCGTATAGTTTGCGTATCACTTGAACTGAATATATCACTCGTGAGACACTTAGACACTTGGTTGAGCGCAAACAATTACTGAGCGCTGCCTCACTGAGCGCTGAGAACCGCTAGAAAAAAAAATCAGAGTCCCAACGCTAATTCGCTTAAATGACCAAAAATCGACTTTTGGTCTCTCAAAGTTCTAACTTGGATCACTGTAATCTCACACTGGAATTAACACTGACGACCCAATGATCGTATGGCTAGACACAAAATTAGAATTTATTCCCAAAAACTGAGATTTTCCAAGCGACTTTGAAATAAATCATCACAACAATTTTCAACGATTTTCACTGAATTAACGAATACACGAATCCACTTTAATGCACTGCACTTCACTTCACTTGAAAACCGTAAACCACTCACCTTCGTAATTCTCCCAGAGAATTGATACTGCATACATGTACACAAACTCCAGATATAAAAGAAATATAAAAGAAATACTTAGAAAATAATAACACTTATATACGAAAATTACCTAAACAAGGGGGAATACTTAACTAACGAAGGGACGCTTAACCTGAAAGGGAACTTAATATACAGGGAACTTAATGTAGTACTTAAGGAAATATCGATTTAACCTATAACCATCCCGTCCCGGCCCGCCCTGTCGTTTTTACCAGTCTCGGTAACCACATCCACCAATATCCCGACAGTACCAAATAAATCCCGTCCTTCGCGGTCAACGGTTAGACTAGATAGCGGAACAACCGACGGATCTAACTGTCCGACACCACCGTAATTCCGTTGCTAGACAATCTACTACGCCATCCCTCAGTAACTCTTGGTACCTTCATGGTTGTACCGTAGAAATCTAGCGATTGGGTCGCCTAACACGCCCTCGGGGATAAATAATTAGCGTCCTAATACTTCCCTGCTCAGACAATTCGAAACCTAGAATTGTTGTTGCAAAACCTCCATGCAACACCCTTGTCCGTAGTTGCAGAAGGTCGAGAAAAAGTACCCTGTCCAACTACCCAAGGCGGCCTCCACACTTAACTGCCTGCTAGCGCACTTAAGTGCCTGTAATCTACCTTCCCAGCCTCTCAAGACCCTAGAATCGCCTACTCTATGCGAATCGCACCACATAGGATTACCGTCGACTCTATCTCAGGGGCCCCGACTGCACTCTCACCACACAGCATAACCGAACGGACAGACGCGTGAGGCTTCAATAATCGTCAAGAAATTATTGAAACACCGCTGCTACCATTGTAATGTTTGCTATAATCCTTGTAATGACTGCTAAATCATCATCATTGTAATATCTCTACTATACTTGAACACAACATATGTACACTGAACACTGTACACTCCTCTTTATCTCTTCACTTAATAACCCAGCTCAACTCTGTTACAGTCCAGCATGACCCCTCACTGGACTGCCACGAAAATAAACTGAATATTAACTGAGGAAGGTACATCCATAACATGGATTATGGATAAAAACAATAAGTTAATAAACACTGCCACCACCTTCCCGTCCAACCATACATGAATGTGTCTATCACCGATTCCCCAGGAAGGCAAGGAACCAGTAATCAATGTTGGGAATTAGTTTGTTTAGTGATTTAAATCCAAGGGCAACTTTAATATGTACTAAATGGAGGAGAACATGGGGGGTTTCCAATTCACCACATAAAAATGCCAAGGTAGAGAAAATATATCAAAGGGAAGTTAAGTGAATACCACTAGACAAGTTATACAATTTATTTTATGAATCATTTAAATTAAGACAATTTGAACATATACAATATTCTATTCCCCTAGAGGCACGATGGATATCTACTGAGGACATGAAACAAGTGCACAATACCTTAAATAACACACTGCGGCCAAGATGTTGATGGCGGCCCTCAGCCCCTTTGGATGTGGGCTGGCAGCCCTCCAGTCCCAAAACACTCCCATACACACTAAATGAAATTTTGTTTTACCAGCTTATTGCTGGGAAGGATTACACCTCCACCATCTAATACAGCCCCAGGGCTCCACCCATTATTTTGAAAATGGCCAACCATTTAACACTAGGCCTGAGGTCTGGCTCTCTAGGGCCAATAAGGACTTGCCCCCTTATCTCCCGCCAATCATCTTCCCTGAGTGCCGTGGAGGCTACATGAATTCTGAAGATTGAGTCAGTACTCCCCGGCTATGAGATGGGGACAAGGTACAACTGTATTGTATTGGTCCATGGACCACTCCCTACAAGAGTGTGGTCCACTGGTCCATGGATCACTCCCTACAACAGTGGTCCACTGGTCCATGGACCACTCTACAACAATGGGGTCCGCTGGTCCATGGACCACTCCCTACAACAGAAGGTGATACCTCCGGCGCTGGTGGTCGCTGGTGGTCGTTGGTGGGCGCTGGTGGTCGCTGGTGGTCACTGGTGGTCGCTGGTGGTCGCTGGTGGTCTCTGGTGGTCGCTGGTGGTCGCTGGTGGTCACTGGTGGTCGCTGGTGGTCGCTGGTGGTCGTTGGTGGGCGCTGGTGGTCGCTGGTGGTCGCTGGTAAGAAAGATAAAGCTGCGGAGAGAAAGTTAACAGCGTGAGAATGAAAGTTGATGAGCAAGCTGGTGCTGGAGTTGATGAATAATTAGTGTTCAATGAACCAACTGAGCTCTGCTGTTGCCAGTGTTGACTTAGGAAGGTTGGTGCGGTGGAGCCCTTGAGTGTGTGGCCTGAGGCTGGCCCGGTGTGTACTCACCTATATGTACTCACCTATATGTGTCTGCAGGATCGAGCATTGACTCTNACAAAGACGCTCCTCTAGCTACAGCCAACGACAACACACAAGACGCTCCTCTAGCTACAGCCAACGACAACACACAAGACGCTCCTCTAGCTACAGCCAACGACAAACACAAGACGCTCCTCTAGCTACAGCCAACGACAACACACAAGACGCTCCTCTAGCTACAGCCAACGACAACACACAAGACGCTTCTCTAGCTACAGCCAACGACAACACACAAGACGCTCCTCTAGCTACAGCCAACGACAACGCCAAGACGTCCTCTAGCTACAGCCAACGACAACAAGACGCTCCTCTAGCTACAGCCAACGACAACACACAAGACGTCCTCCTAGCTACAGCAACGACAACGCACAAGACGCTCCTCTAGCTACAGCCAACGACAACAAGACGCTCCTCTAGCTACAGCCAACGACAACACACAAGACGCTCCTCTAGCTGCAGCCAACGACAACAAGACGCTCCTCTAGCTACAGCCAACGACAACACAAGACGCTCCTCTAGCTACAGCCAACGACAACACACAAGACGCTCCTCTAGCTACAGCCAACGACAACACACAAGACGCTCCTCTAGCTACAGCCAACGACAACACACAAGACGCTCCTCTAGCTACAGCCAACGACAAAACACAAGACGCTCCTCTAGCTACAGCCAACGACAACACACAAGACGCTCCTCTAGCTACAGCCAACGACAACAAGACGCTCCTCTAGCTACAGCCAACGACAACACACAAGACGCTCCTCTAGCTACAGCCAACGACAACACACAAGACGCTCCTCTAGCTACAGCCAACGACAAACAAGACGCTCCTCTAGCTACAGCCAACGACAACACACAAGACGCTCCTCTAGCTACAGCCAACGACAACAACAAGACGCTCCTCTAGCTACAGCCAACGACAACACACAAGACGCTCCTCTAGCTACAGCCAACGACAACACAAGACGCTCCTCTAGCTACAGCCAACGACAACACACAAGACGCTCCTCTAGCTACAGCCAACGACAACACACAAGACGCTCCTCTAGCTACAGCCAACGACAACACACAAGACGCTCCTCTAGCTACAGCCAACGACAACACACAAGACGCTCCTCTAGCTACAGCCAACGACAACACACAAGACGCTCCTCTAGCTACAGCCAACGACAACAACAAGACGCTCCTCTAGCTACAGCCAACGACAACACACAAGACGCTCCTCTAGCTACAGCCAACGACAACACAAGACGCTCCTCTAGCTACAGCCAACGACAACACACAAGACGCTCCTCTAGCTACAGCCAACGACAACACAAGACGCTCCTCTAGCTACAGCCAACGACAACACAAGACGCTCCTCTAGCTACAGCCAACGACACACACAAGACGCTCCTCTAGCTACAGCCAACGACAACACACAAGACGCTCCTCTAGCTACAGCCAACGACAACACAAGACGCTCCTCTAGCTACAGCCAACGACAACACACAAGACGCTCCTCTAGCTACAGCCAACGACAACAAGACGCTCCTCTAGCTACAGCCAACGACAACAAGACGCTCCTCTAGCTACAGCCAACGACAACACACAAGACGCTCCTCTAGCTACAGCCAACGACCACACAAGACGCTCCTCTAGCTACAGCCAACGACACACAAGACGCTCCTCTAGCTACAGCCAACGACAACACACAAGACGCTCCTCTAGCTACAGCCAACGACAACAACAAGACGCTCCTCTAGCTACAGCCAACGACACACAAGACGCTCCTCTAGCTACAGCCAACGACAACACACAAGACGCTCCTCTAGCTACAGCCAACGACAACACACAAGACGCTCCTCTAGCTACAGCCAACGACAACACACAAGACGCTCCTCTAGCTACAGCCAACGACAACACACAAGACGCTCCTCTAGCTACAGCCAACGACAACAAGACGCTCCTCTAGCTACAGCCAACGACAACAACAAGACGCTCCTCTAGCTACAGCCAACGACAACAAGACGCTCCTCTAGCTACAGCCAACGACAAACACAAGACGCTCCTCTAGCTACAGCCAACGACAACACACAAGACGCTCCTCTAGCTACAGCCAACGACAACACACAAGACGCTCCTCTAGCTACAGCCAACGACAACAACAAGACGCTCCTCTAGCTACAGCCAACGACAACAAACAAGACGCTCCTCTAGCTACAGCCAACGACAACAAACAAGACGCTCCTCTAGCTACAGCCAACGACAACACACAAGACGCTCCTCTAGCTACAGCCAACGACAACACACAAGACGCTCCTCTAGCTACAGCCAACGACAAACACAAGACGCTCCTCTAGCTACAGCCAACGACAACACACAAGACGCTCCTCTAGCTACAGCCAACGACAAACAAGACGCTCCTCTAGCTACAGCCAACGACAACAACAAGACGCTCCTCTAGCTACAGCCAACGACAACACACAAGACGCTCCTCTAGCTACAGCCAACGACAAGACGCTCCTCTAGCTACAGCCAACGACAACAAACAAGACGCTCCTCTAGCTACAGCCAACGACAACACACAAGACGCTCCTCTAGCTACAGCCAACGACAACACACAAGACGCTCCTCTAGCTACAGCCAACGACAACACACAAGACGCTCCTCTAGCTACAGCCAACGACAACACAAGACGCTCCTCTAGCTACAGCCAACGACAACACACAAGACGCTCCTCTAGCTACAGCCAACGACAACACACAAGACGCTCCTCTAGCTACAGCCAACGACAACACACAAGACGCTCCTCTAGCTACAGCCAACGACAACACACAAGACGCTCCTCTAGCTACAGCCAACGACACACAAGACGCTCCTCTAGCTACAGCCAACGACAACAAACAAGACGCTCCTCTAGCTACAGCCAACGACAACACACAAGACGCTCCTCTAGCTACAGCCAACGACAACACACAAGACGCTCCTCTAGCTACAGCCAACGACAACACACAAGACGCTCCTCTAGCTACAGCCAACGACAACAAGACGCTCCTCTAGCTACAGCCAACGACAACAAGACGCTCCTCTAGCTACAGCCAACGACAACACACAAGACGCTCCTCTAGCTACAGCCAACGACAACACAAGACGCTCCTCTAGCTACAGCCAACGACAACAAGACGCTCCTCTAGCTACAGCCAACGACACACACAAGACGCTCCTCTAGCTACAGCCAACGACAACACACAAGACGCTCCTCTAGCTACAGCCAACGACAACAAGACGCTCCTCTAGCTACAGCCAACGACAACAAGACGCTCCTCTAGCTACAGCCAACGACAACACACAAGACGCTCCTCTAGCTACAGCCAACGACAACACAAGACGCTCCTCTAGCTACAGCCAACGACAACACACAAGACGCTCCTCTAGCTACAGCCAACGACAACAAGACGCTCCTCTAGCTACAGCCAACGACAACACAAGACGCTCCTCTAGCTACAGCCAACGACAACACACAAGACGCTCCTCTAGCTACAGCCAACGACAACACACAAGACGCTCCTCTAGCTACAGCCAACGACAACACACAAGACGCTCCTCTAGCTACAGCCAACGACAACACACAAGACGCTCCTCTAGCTACAGCCAACGACAACAAGACGCTCCTCTAGCTACAGCCAACGACAACACACAAGACGCTCCTCTAGCTACAGCCAACGACAACACAAGACGCTCCTCTAGCTACAGCCAACGACAACACACAAGACGCTCCTCTAGCTACAGCCAACGACAACACACAAGACGCTCCTCTAGCTACAGCCAACGACAACACACAAGACGCTCCTCTAGCTACAGCCAACGACAACAAGACGCTCCTCTAGCTACAGCCAACGACAACAAGACGCTCCTCTAGCTACAGCCAACGACAACACAAGACGCTCCTCTAGCTACAGCCAACGACAACAAGACGCTCCTCTAGCTACAGCCAACGACAACACAAGACGCTCCTCTAGCTACAGCCAACGACAACACACAAGACGCTCCTCTAGCTACAGCCAACGACAACACACAAGACGCTCCTCTAGCTACAGCCAACGACAACACACAAGACGCTCCTCTAGCTACAGCCAACGACAACAAGACGCTCCTCTAGCTACAGCCAACGACAACACAAGACGCTCCTCTAGCTACAGCCAACGACAACACACAAGACGCTCCTCTAGCTACAGCCAACGACAACAAACAAGACGCTCCTCTAGCTACAGCCAACGACAACACACAAGACGCTCCTCTAGCTACAGCCAACGACAACACACAAGACGCTCCTCTAGCTACAGCCAACGACAACACACAAGACGCTCCTCTAGCTACAGCCAACGACAACACACAAGACGCTCCTCTAGCTACAGCCAACGACAACACACAAGACGCTCCTCTAGCTACAGCCAACGACAACACACAAGACGCTCCTCTAGCTACAGCCAACGACAACAAGACGCTCCTCTAGCTACAGCCAACGACAACAAACAAGACGCTCCTCTAGCTACAGCCAACGACAACACACAAGACGCTCCTCTAGCTACAGCCAACGACAACACACAAGACGCTCCTCTAGCTACAGCCAACGACAACACACAAGACGCTCCTCTAGCTACAGCCAACGACAACAAGACGCTCCTCTAGCTACAGCCAACGACAACACACAAGACGCTCCTCTAGCTACAGCCAACGACAACAAGACGCTCCTCTAGCTACAGCCAACGACAACAAGACGCTCCTCTAGCTACAGCCAACGACAACACACAAGACGCTCCTCTAGCTACAGCCAACGACAACACACAAGACGCTCCTCTAGCTACAGCCAACGACAAACAAGACGCTCCTCTAGCTACAGCCAACGACAACACAAGACGCTCCTCTAGCTACAGCCAACGACAACACACAAGACGCTCCTCTAGCTACAGCCAACGACAACACACAAGACGCTCCTCTAGCTACAGCCAACGACAACACACAAGACGCTCCTCTAGCTACAGCCAACGACAACACACAAGACGCTCCTCTAGCTACAGCCAACGACAACAAGACGCTCCTCTAGCTACAGCCAACGACAACACACAAGACGCTCCTCTAGCTACAGCCAACGACAACAAACAAGACGCTCCTCTAGCTACAGCCAACGACAACAAGACGCTCCTCTAGCTACAGCCAACGACAACAAACAAGACGCTCCTCTAGCTACAGCCAACGACAACAAGACGCTCCTCTAGCTACAGCCAACGACAACAAGACGCTCCTCTAGCTACAGCCAACGACAACAAGACGCTCCTCTAGCTACAGCCAACGACAACACACAAGACGCTCCTCTAGCTACAGCCAACGACAACACACAAGACGCTCCTCTAGCTACAGCCAACGACACACAAGACGCTCCTCTAGCTACAGCCAACGACAACAACAAGACGCTCCTCTAGCTACAGCCAACGACAACACACAAGACGCTCCTCTAGCTACAGCCAACGACAACACACAAGACGCTCCTCTAGCTACAGCCAACGACAACACAAGACGCTCCTCTAGCTACAGCCAACGACAACACACAAGACGCTCCTCTAGCTACAGCCAACGACAACAAGACGCTCCTCTAGCTACAGCCAACGACAACAAGACGCTCCTCTAGCTACAGCCAACGAAAACAAGACGCTCCTCTAGCTACAGCCAACGACAACAACAAGACGCTCCTCTAGCTACAGCCAACGACAACAAGACGCTCCTCTAGCTACAGCCAACGACAACAAACAAGACGCTCCTCTAGCTACAGCCAACGACAACAAGACGCTCCTCTAGCTACAGCCAACGACAACAAGACGCTCCTCTAGCTACAGCCAACGACAACAAACAAGACGCTCCTCTAGCTACAGCCAACGACAACAAGACGCTCCTCTAGCTACAGCCAACGACAACAAGACGCTCCTCTAGCTACAGCCAACGACACACAAGACGCTCCTCTAGCTACAGCCAACGACACACAAGACGCTCCTCTAGCTACAGCCAACGACAACAAGACGCTCCTCTAGCTACAGCCAACGACAACAAACAAGACGCTCCTCTAGCTACAGCCAACGACAACAAGACGCTCCTCTAGCTACAGCCAACGACAACACAAGACGCTCCTCTAGCTACAGCCAACGACAACACACAAGACGCTCCTCTAGCTACAGCCAACGACAACAAACAAGACGCTCCTCTAGCTACAGCCAACGACAACAAGACGCTCCTCTAGCTACAGCCAACGACAACAAGACGCTCCTCTAGCTACAGCCAACGACAACACAAGACGCTCCTCTAGCTACAGCCAACGACAACACACAAGACGCTCCTCTAGCTACAGCCAACGACAACAAGACGCTCCTCTAGCTACAGCCAACGAAAACAAGACGCTCCTCTAGCTACAGCCAACGACAACAAACAAGACGCTCCTCTAGCTACAGCCAACGACAACACACAAGACGCTCCTCTAGCTACAGCCAACGACAACACACAAGACGCTCCTCTAGCTACAGCCAACGACAACAAACAAGACGCTCCTCTAGCTACAGCCAACGACAACAAGACGCTCCTCTAGCTACAGCCAACGACAACAAGACGCTCCTCTAGCTACAGCCAACGACAACAAACAAGACGCTCCTCTAGCTACAGCCAACGACAACACACAAGACGCTCCTCTAGCTACAGCCAACGACAACAAGACGCTCCTCTAGCTACAGCCAACGACAACAAGACGCTCCTCTAGCTACAGCCAACGACAACACACAAGACGCTCCTCTAGCTACAGCCAACGACAACAAGACGCTCCTCTAGCTACAGCCAACGACAACAAGACGCTCCTCTAGCTACAGCCAACGACAACACACAAGACGCTCCTCTAGCTACAGCCAACGACAACAAGACGCTCCTCTAGCTACAGCCAACGACAACAAGACGCTCCTCTAGCTACAGCCAACGACAACAAACAAGACGCTCCTCTAGCTACAGCCAACGACAACAAACAAGACGCTCCTCTAGCTACAGCCAACGACAACAAGACGCTCCTCTAGCTACAGCCAACGACAACACACAAGACGCTCCTCTAGCTACAGCCAACGACAACACACAAGACGCTCCTCTAGCTACAGCCAACGACAACACACAAGACGCTCCTCTAGCTACAGCCAACGACAACACAAGACGCTCCTCTAGCTACAGCCAACGACAACAAGACGCTCCTCTAGCTACAGCCAACGACAACAAAACGCTCCTCTAGCTACAGCCAACGACAACAAGACGCTCCTCTAGCTACAGCCAACGACAACAAGACGCTCCTCTAGCTACAGCCAACGACAACAAACAAGACGCTCCTCTAGCTACAGCCAACGACAACACACAAGACGCTCCTCTAGCTACAGCCAACGACAACAAACAAGACGCTCCTCTAGCTACAGCCAACGACAACAAGACGCTCCTCTAGCTACAGCCAACGACAACAAACAAGACGCTCCTCTAGCTACAGCCAACGACAACAAGACGCTCCTCTAGCTACAGCCAACGACAACAAGACGCTCCTCTAGCTACAGCCAACGACAACACAGACGCTCCTCTAGCTACAGCCAACGACAACAAACAAGACGCTCCTCTAGCTACAGCCAACGACAACAACAAGACGCTCCTCTAGCTACAGCCAACGACAACACAAGACGCTCCTCTAGCTACAGCCAACGACAACAAGACGCTCCTCTAGCTACAGCCAACGACAACACACAAGACGCTCCTCTAGCTACAGCCAACGACAACACACAAGACGCTCCTCTAGCTACAGCCAACGACAACACAAGACGCTCCTCTAGCTACAGCCAACGACAACACACAAGACGCTCCTCTAGCTACAGCCAACGACAACACACAAGACGCTCCTCTAGCTACAGCCAACGACAAACACAAGACGCTCCTCTAGCTACAGCCAACGACAACACACAAGACGCTCCTCTAGCTACAGCCAACGACAACACACAAGACGCTCCTCTAGCTACAGCCAACGACAACAAACAAGACGCTCCTCTAGCTACAGCCAACGACAACAAGACGCTCCTCTAGCTACAGCCAACGACAACACACAAGACGCTCCTCTAGCTACAGCCAACGACAACACACAAGACGCTCCTCTAGCTACAGCCAACGACAACACACAAGACGCTCCTCTAGCTACAGCCAACGACAACAAGACGCTCCTCTAGCTACAGCCAACGACAACACACAAGACGCTCCTCTAGCTACAGCCAACGACAACACACAAGACGCTCCTCTAGCTACAGCCAACGACAACACAAGACGCTCCTCTAGCTACAGCCAACGACAACACACAAGACGCTCCTCTAGCTACAGCCAACGACAACACAAGACGCTCCTCTAGCTACAGCCAACGACAACACACAAGACGCTCCCTCTAGCTACAGCCAACGACAACACACAAGACGCTCCTCTAGCTACAGCCAACGACAACAAAGACGCTCCTCTAGCTACAGCCAACGACAACAACAAGACGCTCCTCTAGCTACAGCCAACGACAACACACAAGACGCTCCTCTAGCTACAGCCAACGACACAAGACGCTCCTCTAGCTACAGCCAACGACAACAAGACGCTCCTCTAGCTACAGCCAACGACAAACACAAGACGCTCCTCTAGCTACAGCCAACGACAACACACAAGACGCTCCTCTAGCTACAGCCAACGACAACAAGACGCTCCTCTAGCTACAGCCAACGACAACACACAAGACGCTCCTCTAGCTACAGCCAACGACAACAAACAAGACGCTCCTCTAGCTACAGCCAACGACAACAAGACGCTCCTCTAGCTACAGCCAACGACAACAAGACGCTCCTCTAGCTACAGCCAACGACAACAAGACGCCTCTAGCTACAGCCAACGACAACAAGACGCTCCTCTAGCTACAGCCAACGACAAACAAGACGCTCCTCTAGCTACAGCCAACGACAACAAACAAGACGCTCCTCTAGCTACAGCCAACGACAAAACAAAGACGCTCCTCTAGCTACAGCCAACGACAACAAGACGCTCCTCTAGCTACAGCCAACGACAACAAGACGCTCCTCTAGCTACAGCCAACGACAACAAGACGCTCCTCTAGCTACAGCCAACGACAACACACAAGACGCTCCTCTAGCTACAGCCAACGACAACACACAAGACGCTCCTCTAGCTACAGCCAACGACAACACACAAGACGCTCCTCTAGCTACAGCCAACGACAACAACAAAGACGCTCCTCTAGCTACAGCCAACGACAACACACAAGACGCTCCTCTAGCAGCCAACGACAACAAGACGCTCCTCTAGCTACAGCCAACGACAACACAAGACGCTCCTCTAGCTACAGCCAACGACAACAAACAAGACGCTCCTCTAGCTACAGCCAACGACAACACACAAGACGCTCCTCTAGCTACAGCCAACGACAACAAGACGCTCCTCTAGCTACAGCCAACGACAACACACAAGACGCTCCTCTAGCTACAGCCAACGACAACAACAAGACGCTCCTCTAGCTACAGCCAACGACAACACACAAGACGCTCCTCTAGCTACAGCCAACGACAAACAAGACGCTCCTCTAGCTACAGCCAACGACAAAACAAGACGCTCCTCTAGCTACAGCCAACGACAACACACAAGACGCTCCTCTAGCTACAGCCAACGAAAACAAGACGCTCCTCTAGCTACAGCCAACGACAACACACAAGACGCTCCTCTAGCTACAGCCAACGACAACAACAAGACGCTCCTCTAGCTACAGCCAACGACAACAAGACGCTCCTCTAGCTACAGCCAACGACAACAAACAAGACGCTCCTCTAGCTACAGCCAACGACAACAACAAGACGCTCCTCTAGCTACAGCCAACGACAACACACAAGACGCTCCTCTAGCTACAGCCAACGACAACAAAACGCTCCTCTAGCTACAGCCAACGACAACACAAGACGCTCCTCTAGCTACAGCCAACGACAACAAAAACGCTCCTCTAGCTACAGCCAACGACAACAAAACGCTCCTCTAGCTACAGCCAACGACAACACACAAGACGCTCCTCTAGCTACAGCCAACGACAACACCAAGACGCTCCTCTAGCTACAGCCAACGACAACACAAGACGCTCCTCTAGCTACAGCCAACGACAACACACAAGACGCTCCTCTAGCTACAGCCAACGACACAAGACGCTCCTCTAGCTACAGCCAACGACAACACACAAGACGCTCCTCTAGCTACAGCCAACGACAACACACAAGACGCTCCTCTAGCTACAGCCAACGACAACACACAAGACGCTCCTCTAGCTACAGCCAACGACAACACACAAGACGCTCCTCTAGCTACAGCCAACGACAACACACAAGACGCTCCTCTAGCTACAGCCAACGACAACACACAAGACGCTCCTCTAGCTACAGCCAACGACAACAAGACGCTCCTCTAGCTACAGCCAACGAAAACAAGACGCTCCTCTAGCTACAGCCAACGACAAACAAAGACGCTCCTCTAGCTACAGCCAACGACAACAAACAAGACGCTCCTCTAGCTACAGCCAACGACAACAAAAGACGCTCCTCTAGCTACAGCCAACGACAACAAGACGCTCCTCTAGCTACAGCCAAAACAACACACGACGCTCCTCTAGCTACAGCCAACGACAACAACAAGACGCTCCTCTAGCTACAGCCAACGACAACAAGACGCTCCTCTAGCTACAGCCAACGACAACACACAAGACGCTCCTCTAGCTACAGCCAACGACAACAAGACGCTCCTCTAGCTACAGCCAACGACAACACACAAGACGCTCCTCTAGCTACAGCCAACGACAACACACAAGGCTCCTCTAGCTACAGCCAACGACAACAAGACGCTCCTCTAGCTACAGCCAACGACAACACAGACGCTCCTCTAGCTACAGCCAACGAAAACAAGACGCTCCTCTAGCTACAGCCAACGACAAACAAGACGCTCCTCTAGCTACAGCCAACGACACACAAGACGCTCCTCTAGCTACAGCCAACGACAACAAGACGCTCCTCTAGCTACAGCCAACGAAACACACAAGACGCTCCTCTAGCTACAGCCAACGAAAACAAGACGCTCCTCTAGCTACAGCCAACGACAACACACAAGACGCTCCTCTAGCTACAGCCAACGACAA
>WNGS01164628.1:64061-85342 GCA_020271785.1 Procambarus virginalis | reverse complement strand
AGACGCTCCTCTAGCTACAGCCAACGACAACACACAAGACGTTCCTCTAGCTACCGCCAACGACAACACAAGACGCTCCTCTAGCTACAGCCAACGACAACACACAAGACGTCCTCTAGCTACAGCCAACGACAACAAGACGCTCCTCTAGCTACAGCAACGACAACAAGACGCTCCTCTAGCTACAGCCAACGACAACACAAGACGCTCCTCTAGCTACAGCCAACGACAACACAAGACGCTCCTCTAGCTACAGCCAACGACAACCACAAGACGCTCCTCTAGCTACAGCCAACGACAACAAACAAGACGCTCCTCTAGCTACAGCCAACGACAACAACAGACAAGACGCTCCTAGCTACAGCCAACGACAACACACAAAGACGCTCCTCTAGCTACAGCCAACGACAACACACAAGACGCTCCTCTAGCTACAGCCAACGACAACACACAAGACGCTCCTCTAGCTACAGCCAACGACAACAAGACGCTCCTCTAGCTACAGCCAACGACAACAAGACGCTCCTCTAGCTACAGCCAACGACAACACACAAGACGCTCCTCTAGCTACAGCCAACGACAAACAGACGCTCCTCTAGCTACAGCCAACGACAACAAACAAGACGCTCCTCTAGCTACAGCCAACGACAACACACAAGACGCTCCTCTAGCTACAGCCAACGACACACACACACAAGACGCTCCTCTAGCTGCAGCCAACGACAAAAACAAGACGCTCCTCTAGCTACAGCCAACGACAACACACACACACAAGACGTCCTCTAGCTGCAGCCAACGACAACAAACAAGACGCTCCTCTAGCTACAGCCAACGACAACACACAAGACGTTCCTCTAGCTACAGCCAAGACAACACAAGACGCTCCTCTAGCTACAGCCAACGACAAACAAGACGCTCCTCTAGCTACAGCCAACGACAACAAACAAGACGCTCCTCGCTACAGCCAACGACAACACAAGACGCTCCTCTAGCTACAGCCAACGACAACACACAAGACGTCCTCTAGCTACAGCCAACGACAACAAGACGCTCCTCTAGCTACAGCCAACGACAACATGACGCTCCTCTAGCTACAGCCAACGAACAACACAAGACGCTCCTCTAGCTACAGCCAACGACAACAGAGACGCTCCTCTAGCTACAGCCAACGACAACACACAAGACGTTCCTCTAGCTACAGCCAACGACAACAAGACGCTCCTCTAGCTACAGCCAACGACAACACAAGACGCTCCTCTAGCTACAGCCAACGACAACACAAGACGCTCCTCTAGCTACAGCCAACGACAACACACAAGACGCTCCTCTAGCTACAGCCAACGACAACACACAAGACGCTCCTCTAGCTACAGCCAACGACAACACACACAAGACGCTCCTCTAGCTACAGCCAACGACAACACACAGACGCTCCTCTAGCTACAGCCAACGACAACACACAGACGCTCCTCTAGCTACAGCCAACGACAACACACAAGACGCTCCTCTAGCTACAGCCAACGACAACACAAGACGCTCCTCTAGCTACAGCCAACGACAACACACAAGACGCTCCTCTAGCTACAGCCAACGACAACACACAAGACGCTCCTCTAGCTGCAGCCAACGACAACACACAAGACGCTCCTCTAGCTACAGCCAACGACAACACAAGACGCTCCTCTAGCTACAGCCAACGACAACAAAGACGCTCCTCTAGCTACAGCCAACGACAAAACACAAGACTCCTCTAGCTACAGCCAACGACCAACAAGACGCTCCTCTAGCTACAGCCAACGACAACAAGACGCTCCTCTAGCTACAGCCAACGACAACACACAAGACGCTCCTCTAGCTACAGCCAACGACAACACACAAGACGCTCCTCTAGCTACAGCCAACGACAACAAGACGCTCCTCTAGCTACAGCCAACGAAAACAAGACGCTCCTCTAGCTACAGCCAACGACAACACAAGACGCTCCTCTAGCTACAGCCAACGACAACACAAGACGCTCCTCTAGCTACAGCCAACGACAACACACAAGACGCTCCTCTAGCTACAGCCAACGACAACACAAGACGCTCCTCTAGCTACAGCCAACGACAACACACAAGACGCTCCTCTAGCTACAGCCAACGACAACACACAAGACGCTCCTCTAGCTACAGCCAACGACAACACAAGACGCTCCTCTAGCTACAGCCAACGACAACAAACAAGACGCTCCTCTAGCTACAGCCAACGACAACACAAGACGCTCCTCTAGCTACAGCCAACGACAACACACAAGACGCTCCTCTAGCTACAGCCAACGACAACAAGACGCTCCTCTAGCTACAGCCAACGACACACACAAGACGCTCCTCTAGCTACAGCCAACGACAACACACAAGACGCTCCTCTAGCTACAGCCAACGACAACAAGACGCTCCTCTAGCTACAGCCAACGACAACACACAAGACGCTCCTCTAGCTACAGCCAACGACACACAAGACGCTCCTCTAGCTACAGCCAACGACAACAGACGCTCCTCTAGCTACAGCCAACGACAAACACAAGACGCTCCTCTAGCTACAGCCAACGACAACACACAAGACGCTCCTCTAGCTACAGCCAACGACACAACACAAGACGCTCCTCTAGCTACAGCCAACGACAACACACAAGACGCTCCTCTAGCTACAGCCAACGACAACACACAAGACGCTCCTCTAGCTACAGCCAACGACAACACACAAGACGCTCCTCTAGCTACAGCCAACGACAACACACAAGACGCTCCTCTAGCTACAGCCAACGACAACACACAAGACGCTCCTCTAGCTACAGCCAACGACACACAAGACGCTCCTCTAGCTACAGCCAACGACAAACACACAAGACGCTCCTCTAGCTACAGCCAACGACAACAAGACGCTCCTCTAGCTACAGCCAACGACAACAAGACGCTCCTCTAGCTACAGCCAACGACACACACACAAGACGCTCCTCTAGCTACAGCCAACGACAACAAGACGCTCCTCTAGCTACAGCCAACGACAACACAAGACGCTCCTAGCTACAGCCAACGACAACAAGACGCTCCTCTAGCTACAGCCAACGACAACAAGACGCTCCTCTAGCTACAGCCAACGACAACAAACAAGACGCTCCTCTAGCTACAGCCAACGACAACACACAAGACGCTCCTCTAGCTACAGCCAACGACAACAACACAAGACGTCCTCTAGCTACAGCCAACGACAACACACAAGACGCTCCTCTAGCTACAGCCAACGACAACACACAAGACGCTCCTCTAGCTACAGCCAACGACACACACAAGACGCTCCTCTAGCTACAGCCAACGACAACAAACAAGACGCTCCTCTAGCTACAGCCAACGACAACAAGACGCTCCTCTAGCTACAGCCAACGACAACAAGACGCTCCTCTAGCTACAGCCAACGACAACAAGACGCTCCTCTAGCTACAGCCAACGACAACAAACAAGACGCTCCTCTAGCTACAGCCAACGACACACAACAAGACGCTCCTCTAGCTACAGCCAACGACAACACACAAGACGCTCCTCTAGCTACAGCCAACGACAACAAACAAGACGCTCCTCTAGCTACAGCCAACGACAACACACAAGACGCTCCTCTAGCTACAGCCAACGAAACAAGACGCTCCTCTAGCTACAGCCAACGACAACAAGACGCTCCTCTAGCTACAGCCAACGACAACACACAAGACGCTCCTCTAGCTACAGCCAACGACAACACACAAGACGCTCCTCTAGCTACAGCCAACGACACAAGACGCTCCTCTAGCTACAGCCAACGACAACACAAGACGCTCCTCTAGCTACAGCCAACGACACACAAGACGCTCCTCTAGCTACAGCCAACGACAACACACAAGACGCTCCTCTAGCTACAGCCAACGACAACACACAAGACGCTCCTCTAGCTACAGCCAACGACAACACACAAGACGCTCCTCTAGCTACAGCCAACGACAACAAACAAGACGCTCCTCTAGCTACAGCCAACGACAACACAACACAAGACGCTCCTCTAGCTACAGCCAACGACAACACACAAGACGCTCCTCTAGCTACAGCCAACGACAACACAAGACGCTCCTCTAGCTACAGCCAACGACAACAAACAAGACGCTCCTCTAGCTACAGCCAACGACAACACACAACACACAAGCTCCTCTAGCTACAGCCAAACGACAACACAAGACGCTCCTCTAGCTACAGCCAACGACAACACAAGACGCTCCTCTAGCTACAGCCAACGACAACACACAAGACGCTCCTCTAGCTACAGCCAACGACAACACAAGACGCTCCTCTAGCTACAGCCAACGACAACAAGACGCTCCTCTAGCTACAGCCAACGACAAAACAAGACGCTCCTCTAGCTACAGCCAACGACAACACACAAGACGCTCCTCTAGCTACAGCCAACGACAACCAAGACGCTCCTCTAGCTACAGCCAACGACAACACACAAGACGCTCCTCTAGCTACAGCCAACGACAACACACAAGACGCTCCTCTAGCTACAGCCAACGACAACACACAAGACGCTCCTCTAGCTACAGCCAACGACAACACACAAGACGCTCCTCTAGCTACAGCCAACGACAACACACAAGACGCTCCTCTAGCTACAGCCAACGACAACACACAGACGCTCCTCTAGCTACAGCCAACGACAACACAAGACGCTCCTCTAGCTACAGCCAACGACAAACACAAGACGCTCCTCTAGCTACAGCCAACGACAACACAAGACGCTCCTCTAGCTACAGCCAACGACAACACAAGACGCTCCTCTAGCTACAGCCAACGACAACACACAGACGTCCTCTAGCTACAGCCAACGACAACACACAAGACGCTCCTCTAGCTACAGCCAACGACAACAAGACGCTCCTCTAGCTACAGCCAACGACAACACAAGACGCTCCTCTAGCTACAGCCAACGACAACACACAAGACGCTCCTCTAGCTACAGCCAACGACAACAAGACGCTCCTCTAGCTACAGCCAACGACAACAAGACGCTCCTCTAGCTACAGCCAACGACAACACAAGACGCTCCTCTAGCTACAGCCAACGACACACAAGACGCTCCTCTAGCTACAGCCAACGACAACACAAGACGCTCCTCTAGCTACAGCCAACGACAACACACAAGACGCTCCTCTAGCTACAGCCAACGACAACACACAAGACGCTCCTCTAGCTACAGCCAACGACAACACAAAGACGCTCCTCTAGCTACAGCCAACGACAACACACAAGACGCTCCTCTAGCTACAGCCAACGACAACACACAAGACGCTCCTCTAGCTACAGCCAACGACAACACACAAGACGCTCCTCTAGCTACAGCCAACGACAAAAACAAGACGCTCCTCTAGCTACAGCCAACGACAACACACAAGACGCTCCTCTAGCTACAGCCAACGACAACACACAAGACGCTCCTCTAGCTACAGCCAACGACAACAAGACGCTCCTCTAGCTACAGCCAACGACACACAAGACGCTCCTCTAGCTACAGCCAACGACAACACACAAGACGCTCCTCTAGCTACAGCCAACGACAACACAAGACGCTCCTCTAGCTACAGCCAACGACAACACACAAGACGCTCCTCTAGCTACAGCCAACGACAACACAAAGACGCTCCTCTAGCTACAGCCAACGACAACAAACAAGACGCTCCTCTAGCTACAGCCAACGACAACACACAAGACGCTCCTCTAGCTACAGCCAACGACAACAACAAGACGCTCCTCTAGCTACAGCCAACGACAACACACAAGACGCTCCTCTAGCTACAGCCAACGACAACACACAAGACGCTCCTCTAGCTACAGCCCAACGACAAGACGCTCCTCTAGCTACAGCCAACGACAACACACAAGACGCTCCTCTAGCTACAGCCAACGACAAACACAAGACGCTCCTCTAGCTACAGCCAACGACACAAGACGCTCCTAGCTACAGCCAACGACAACAAACAAGACGCTCCTCTAGCTACAGCCAACGACAACACACAAGACGCTCCTCTAGCTACAGCCAACGACAACAACAAGACGCTCCTCTAGCTACAGCCACGACAACACACAAGACGCTCCTCTAGCTACAGCCAACGACAACACAAGACGCTCCTCTAGCTACAGCCAACGACAACACAAGACGCTCCTCTAGCTACAGCCAACGACAACACAACACACAAGACGCTCCTCTAGCTACAGCCAACGACAACACACACAAGACGCTCCTCTAGCTACAGCCAACGACAACACACAAGACGCTCCTCTAGCTACAGCCAACGACAACAAGACGCTCCTCTAGCTACAGCCAACGACAACAAACAAGACGCTCCTCTAGCTACAGCCAACGACAACACACAAGACGCTCCTCTAGCTACAGCCAACGACAACACACAAGACGTCCTCTAGCTACAGCCAACGACAAACACAAGACGCTCCTCTAGCTACAGCCAACGACAACAAGACGCTCCTCTAGCTACAGCCAACGACAACAAGACGCTCCTCTAGCTACAGCCAACGACAAACACAAGACGCTCCTCTAGCTACAGCCAACGACAACACAAGACGCTCCTCTAGCTACAGCCAACGACACACAAGACGCTCCTCTAGCTACAGCCAACGACAAACACAAGACGCTCCTCTAGCTACAGCCAACGACAACACACAAGACGCTCCTCTAGCTACAGCCAACGACACAAGACGCTCCTCTAGCTACAGCCAACGACAACAAGACGCTCCTCTAGCTACAGCCAACGACAACACACAAGACGCTCCTCTAGCTACAGCCAACGACAAACACAAGACGCTCCTCTAGCTACAGCCAACGACAACACACACAAGACGCTCCTCTAGCTACAGCCAACGACAACAAGACGCTCCTCTAGCTACAGCCAACGACAACACACAAGACGCTCCTCTAGCTACAGCCAACGACAAACACAAGACGCTCCTCTAGCTACAGCCAACGACCACACACAAGACGCTTCTAGCTACAGCCAACGACAACACACAAGACGCTCCTCTAGCTACAGCCAACGACAACACACAAGACGCTCCTCTAGCTACAGCCAACGAAACACAAGACGCTCCTCTAGCTACAGCCAACGACAACACACAAGACGCTCCTCTAGCTACAGCCAACGACAAACACAAGACGCTCCTCTAGCTACAGCCAACGACAACACACAAGACGCTCCTCTAGCTACAGCCAACGACAACACACAAGACGCTCCTCTAGCTACAGCCAACGACAACACACAAGACGCTCCTCTAGCTACAGCCAACGACAAACAAAGACGCTCCTCTAGCTACAGCCAACGACAACAAGACGCTCCTCTAGCTACAGCCAACGACAACACAAGACGCTCCTCTAGCTACAGCCAACGACAACAAGACGCTCCTCTAGCTACAGCCAACGACAACACAAAGACGCTCCTCTAGCTACAGCCAACGACAACACACAAGACGCTCCTCTAGCTACAGCCAACGACAACACACAAGACGCTCCTCTAGCTACAGCCAACGACAACACACAAGACGCTCCTCTAGCTACAGCCAACGACACAAGACGCTCCTCTAGCTACAGCCAACGACAAACACAAGACGCTCCTCTAGCTACAGCCAACGACAACACACAAGACGCTCCTCTAGCTACAGCCAACGACAACAAACAAGACGCTCCTCTAGCTACAGCCAACGACAACACACAAGACGCTCTCTAGCTACAGCCACGACAACACACAAGACGCTCCTCTAGCTACAGCCAACGACAACAAACAAGACGCTCCTCTAGCTACAGCCAACGACAACACAACACACAAGACGTTCCTCTAGCTACAGCCAACGACAACACACAAGACGCTCCTCTAGCTACAGCCAACGACAACACACAAGACGCTCCTCTAGCTACAGCCAACGACAACAAGACGCTCCTCTAGCTACAGCCAACGACAACAAACAAGACGCTCCTCTAGCTACAGCCAACGACAACACAAGACGCTCCTCTAGCTACAGCCAACGACAACACACAAGACGCTCCTCTAGCTACAGCCAACGACAACACACAAGACGCTCCTCTAGCTACAGCCAACGACAACAAGACGCTCCTCTAGCTACAGCCAACGACAACACACAAGACGCTCCTCTAGCTACAGCCAACGACAACAAGACGCTCCTCTAGCTACAGCCAACGACAAAACAAGACGCTCCTCTAGCTACAGCCAACGACAACCACAAGACGCTCCTCTAGCTACAGCCAACGACAACACAACAAGACGCTCCTCTAGCTACAGCCAACGACAAAACACAAGACGCTCCTCTAGCTACAGCCAACGACAACACACAAGACGCTCCTCTAGCTACAGCCAACGACAACACACAAGACGCTCCTCTAGCTACAGCCAACGACAACACACAAGACGCTCCTCTAGCTACAGCCAACGACAACACACAAGACGCTCCTCTAGCTACAGCCAACGACAACAAACAAGACGCTCCTCTAGCTACAGCCAACGACAACAAGACGCTCCTCTAGCTACAGCCAACGACAACACACAAGACGCTCCTCTAGCTACAGCCAACGACAACACACAAGACGCTCCTCTAGCTACAGCCAACGACAACAAAGACGCTCCTCTAGCTACAGCCAACGACAACAAACAAGACGCTCCTCTAGCTACAGCCAACGACACACAAGACGCTCCTCTAGCTACAGCCAACGCACACAAGACGCTCCTCTAGCTACAGCCAACGACAACAAACAAGACGCTCCTCTAGCTACAGCCAACGACAACACACAAGACGCTCCTCTAGCTACAGCCAACGACAACACACAAGACGCTCCTCTAGCTACAGCCAACGACAACAAGACGCTCCTCTAGCTACAGCCAACGACAACAAACAAGCGCTCCTCTAGCTACAGCCAACGACAACACACAAGACGCTCCTCTAGCTACAGCCAACGACAACACACAAGACGCTCCTCTAGCTACAGCCAACGACAACAAACAAACGCTCCTCTAGCTACAGCCAACGACAACACAAGACGCTCCTCTAGCTACAGCCAACGACAACAAGACGCTCCTCTAGCTACAGCCAACGACAACAAGACGCTCCTCTAGCTACAGCCAACGACAACAAACAAGACGCTCCTCTAGCTACAGCCAACGACAACAAGACGCTCCTCTAGCTACAGCCAACGACAACACACAAGACGCTCCTCTAGCTACAGCCAACGACAACAAGACGCTCCTCTAGCTACAGCCAACGACAACACGACGCTCCTCTAGCTACAGCCAACGACAAAAACAAGACGCTCCTCTAGCTACAGCCAACGACAACAAAGACGCTCCTCTAGCTACAGCCAACGACAACAAGACGCTCCTCTAGCTACAGCCAACGACAACAAGACGCTCCTCTAGCTACAGCCAACGACAACACACAAGACGCTCCTCTAGCTACAGCCAACGACAAACAAGACGCTCCTCTAGCTACAGCCAACGACAACAAACAAGACGCTCCTCTAGCTACAGCCAACGACAACAAGACGCTCCTCTAGCTACAGCCAACGACAACAAGACGCTCCTCTAGCTACAGCCAACGACAACAAACAAGACGCTCCTCTAGCTACAGCCAACGACAACAAACAGACGCTCCTCTAGCTACAGCCAACGACAACAAGACGCTCCTCTAGCTACAGCCAACGACAACAAGACGCTCCTCTAGCTACAGCCAACGACAACACACAAGACGCTCCTCTAGCTACAGCAACGACACACACAAGACGCTCCTCTAGCTACAGCCAACGACAACAAGACGCTCCTCTAGCTACAGCCAACGACAAAACAAGACGCTCCTCTAGCTACAGCCAACGACAACACACAAGACGCTCCTCTAGCTACAGCCAACGACAACACACAAGACGCTCCTCTAGCTACAGCCAACGACAACACAAGACGCTCCTCTAGCTACAGCCAACGACAAAAACAAGACGCTCCTCGCTACAGCCAACGACACAAGACGCTCCTCTAGCTACAGCCAACGACAACAAGACGCTCCTCTAGCTACAGCCAACGACAACAAACAAGACGCTCCTCTAGCTACAGCCAACGACAACACACAAGACGCTCCTCTAGCTACAGCCAACGACAACAAGACGCTCCTCTAGCTACAGCCAACGACAACAAGACGCTCCTCTAGCTACAGCCAACGACAACACACAAGACGCTCCTCTAGCTACAGCCAACGACAACAAGACGCTCCTCTAGCTACAGCCAACGACAACAAGACGCTCCTCTAGCTACAGCCAACGACAACAACAAGACGCTCCTCTAGCTACAGCCAACGACAACAAGACGCTCCTCTAGCTACAGCCAACGACAAAACAAGACGCCTCTCTAGCTACAGCCAACGACAACAAACAAGACGCTCCTCTAGCTACAGCCAACGACAACAAACAAGACGCTCCTCTAGCTACAGCCAACGACAACAAGACGCTCCTCTAGCTACAGCCAACGACAAAACACAAGACGCTCCTCTAGCTACAGCCAACGACAACACACAAGACGCTCCTCTAGCTACAGCCAACGACAACACACAAGACGCTCCTCTAGCTACAGCCAACGACAACACAAGACGCTCCTCTAGCTACAGCCAACGACAACAAGACGCTCCTCTAGCTACAGCCAACGACAAAAAACGCTCCTCTAGCTACAGCCAACGACAACAAGACGCTCCTCTAGCTACACAACGACAAAACAAGACGCTCCTCTAGCTACAGCCAACGACAACAAACAAACGCTCCTCTAGCTACAGCCAACGACAACACAAGACGCTCTCTAGCTACAGCCAACGACAACAACAAGACGCTCCTCTAGCTACAGCCAACGACAACAAGACGCTCCTCTAGCTACAGCAACGACAACAAACAAGACGCTCCTCTAGCTACAGCCAACGACAACAAGACGCTCCTCTAGCTACAGCCAACGACAACAAGACGCTCCTCTAGCTACAGCCAACGACAACACGACGCTCCTCTAGCTACAGCCAACGACAACAAACAAACGCTCCTCTAGCTACAGCCAACGACAACAAACAAGACGCTCTCTAGCTACAGCCAACGACAAACACAAGACGCCTTCTAGCTACAGCCAACGACAACAGACGCTCCTCTAGCTACAGCCAACGACAACAACAAGACGCTCCTCTAGCTACAGCCAACGACAACACACAAGACGCTCCTCTAGCTACAGCCAACGACAACACAAGACGCTCCTCTAGCTACAGCCAACGACAACAAACAAGACGCTCCTCTAGCTACAGCCAACGACAACACCACAAGACGCTCCTCTAGCTACAGCCAACGACACACACAAGACGCTCCTCTAGCTACAGCCAACGACAACACACAAGACGCTCCTCTAGCTACAGCCAACGAACACACAAGACGCTCCTCTAGCTACAGCCAACGACAACAACAGACGCTCCTCTAGCTACAGCCAACGACAACAAGACGCTCCTCTAGCTACAGCCAACGACAACACACAAGACGCTCCTCTAGCTACAGCCAACGACAACACACAAGCGCTCCTCTAGCTACAGCCAACGACAACACACAAGACGCTCCTCAAGCTACAGCCAACGACAACAAGACGCTCCTCTAGCTACAGCCAACGACAACAACAAGACGCTCCTCTAGCTACAGCCAACGACAACACAAGACGCTCCTCTAGCTACAGCCAACGACAACACACAAGACGCTCCTCTAGCTACAGCCAACGACAACAAGACGCTCCTCAGCTAGCCCAGCCACGACAACAAGACGCTCCTCTAGCTACAGCCAACGACACACACAAGACGCTCCTCTAGCTACAGCCAACGACAACACAAGACGCTCCTCTAGCTACAGCCAACGACACACAAGACGTTCCTCTAGCCAGCCAACGACAACAAGACGCTCCTCTAGCTACAGCCAACGACAACACAGACGCTCCTCTAGCTACAGCCAACGACAACACACAAGACGCTCCTCTAGCTACAGCCAACGACAACACACAGACGCTCCTCTAGCTACAGCCAACGACAACCCAAGACGCTCCTCTAGCTACAGCCAGACAACACACAAGACGCTCCTCTAGCTACAGCCAACACAACACACAAGCGCTCCTCTAGCTACAGCCAACGACAACACACGACGCTCCTCTAGCTACAGCCAACGACAACACAAACGCTCCTCTAGCTACAGCCAACGACAACACACAAGACGCTCCTCTAGCTACAGCCAACGACAACACACAAGACGCTCCTCTAGCTACAGCCAACGACAACACACAAGACGCTCCTCTAGCTGCAGCCAACGACAACACACAAACGCTCCTCTAGCTACAGCCAACGACAACAAGACGCTCCTCTAGCTACAGCCAACGACAACACAAGACGCTCCTCTAGCTACAGCCAACGACAACACGACGCTCCTCTAGCTACAGCCAACGACAACACAAGACGCTCCTCTAGCTACAGCCAACGACAACACACAAGACGCTCCTCTAGCTACAGCCAACGACACACACAAGACGCTCCTCTAGCTACAGCCAACGACACACCAAGACGCTCCTCTAGCTACAGCCAACGACAACAAGACGCTCCTCTAGCTACAGCCAACGACACACAAGACGCTCCTCTCTAGCTACAGCCAACGACAACACACAAGACGCTCCTCTAGCTACAGCCAACGACACACACAAGACGCTCCTCTAGCTACAGCCAACGACAACACACAAGACGCTCCTCTAGCTACAGCCAACGACAACACACAAGACGCTCCTCTAGCTACAGCCAACGACAACACACAAGACGCTCCTCTAGCTACAGCCAACGACAACACAACACAACGACTCCTCTAGCTACAGCCAACGACAACACACAAGACGCTCCTCTAGCTACAGCCAACGACACCACAAGACGCTCCTCTAGCTACAGCCAACGACACACAAGACGCTCCTCTAGCTACAGCCACGACAACAACAAGACGCTCCTCTAGCTACAGCCAACGACAACACACAAGACGCTCCTCTAGCTACAGCCAACGACAACACACAAGACGCTCCTCTAGCTACAGCCAACGACAACACACAAGACGCTCCTCTAGCTACAGCCAACGACAACAAGACGCTCCTCTAGCTACAGCCAACGACAACACACAAGACGCTCCTCTAGCTACAGCCAACGACCAACAGACCTCCTCTAGCTACAGCCAACGACAACAAGACGCTCCTCTAGCTACAGCCAACGACAACACACAGACGCTCCTCTAGCTACAGCCAACGACAACACACAAGACGCTCCTCTAGCTACAGCCAACGACAACACAGACGCTCCTCTAGCTACAGCCAACGACAACACACAAGACGCTCCTCTAGCTACAGCCAACGACAACACACAAGACGCTCCTCTAGCTACAGCCAACGACAACACACAAGACGCTCCTCTATAGCTACAGCCAACGACAACACACAAGACGCTCCTCTAGCTACAGCCAACGACAACACACAAGACGCTCCTCTAGCTACAGCAGCCAACGACAACAAGACGCTCCTCTAGCTACAGCCAACGACAACACACAAGACGCTCCTCTAGCTACAGCCAACGACAACACACAAGACGCTCCTCTAGCTACAGCCAACGACCACAAGACGCTCCTCTAGCTACAGCCAACGACAACACACAAGACGCTCCTCTAGCTACAGCCAACGACAACACAAGACTCCCTCTAGCTACAGCCAACGACAACAAGACGCTCCTCTAGCTACAGCCAACGACAACACAAGACGCTCCTCTAGCTAGCCAACGACAACACACAAGACGCTCCTCTAGCTACAGCCAACGACAACACACAAGACGCTCCTCTAGCTACAGCCACCACGACAACAAGACGCTCCTCTAGCTACAGCCAACGACAACAACAAGACGCTCCTCTAGCTACAGCCAACGACAACACACAAGACGCTCCTCTAGCTACAGCCAACGACAACACACAAGACGCTCCTCTAGCTACAGCCAACGACAACAAACAAGACGCTCCTCTAGCTACAGCCAACGACAACACACAAGACGCTCCTCTAGCTACAGCCAACGACAACAACAGACGCTCCTCTAGCTACAGCCAACGACAAACAAGACGCTCCTCTAGCTACAGCCAACGACAACACACAAGACGCTCCTCTAGCTACAGCCAACGACAACAAGACGCTCCTCTAGCTACAGCCAACGACAACAAACAAGACGCTCCTCTAGCTACAGCCAACGACAACAAGACGCTCCTCTAGCTACAGCCAACGACAACACGACGCTCCTCTAGCTACAGCCAACGACAACAAACAAGACGCTCCTCTAGCTACAGCCAACGACAACAAACAAGACGCTCCTCTAGCTACAGCCAACGACAACAAGACGCTCCTCTAGCTACAGCCAACGACAACAAGACGCTCCTCTAGCTACAGCCAACGACAACACACAAGACGCTCCTCTAGCTACAGCCAACGACAACAGACGCTCCTCTAGCTACAGCCAACGACAACAACAAGACGCTCCTCTAGCTACAGCCAACGACAACAAGACGCTCCTCTAGCTACAGCCAACGACAACCACGACGCTCCTCTAGCTACAGCCAACGACAACACACAAGACGCTCCTCTAGCTACAGCCAACGACAACACACAAGACGCTCCTCTAGCTACAGCCAACGACAACAAGACGCTCCTCTAGCTACAGCCAACGACAACAAGACGCTCCTCTAGCTACAGCCAACGACAACACACAAGACGCTCCTCTAGCTACAGCCAACGACAACACACAAGACGCTCCTCTAGCTACAGCCAACGACAACAAGACGCTCCTCTAGCTACAGCCAACGAAAACAAGACGCTCCTCTAGCTACAGCCAACGACAAACACAAGACGCTCCTCTAGCTACAGCCAACGACAACACACAAGACGCTCCTCTAGCTACAGCCAACGACAACACACAAGACGCTCCTCTAGCTACAGCCAACGACAACAAACAAGACGCTCCTCTAGCTACAGCCAACGACAACAAGACGCTCCTCTAGCTACAGCCAACGACAACAAGACGCTCCTCTAGCTACAGCCAACGACAACAACAAGACGCTCCTCTAGCTACAGCCAACGACAACACACAAGACGCTCCTCTAGCTACAGCCAACGACAACAAGACGCTCCTCTAGCTACAGCCAACGACAACAAGACGCTCCTCTAGCTACAGCCAACGACAACACACAAGACGCTCCTCTAGCTACAGCCAACGACAACAAGACGCTCCTCTAGCTACAGCCAACGACAACAAGACGCTCCTCTAGCTACAGCCAACGACAACACACAAGACGCTCCTCTAGCTACAGCCAACGACAACAAGACGCTCCTCTAGCTACAGCCAACGACAACAACAAGACGCTCCTCTAGCTACAGCCAACGACAACAAACAAGACGCTCCTCTAGCTACAGCCAACGACAACAAACAAGACGCTCCTCTAGCTACAGCCAACGACAACAAGACGCTCCTCTAGCTACAGCCAACGACAACACACAAGACGCTCCTCTAGCTACAGCCAACGACAACACACAAGACGCTCCTCTAGCTACAGCCAACGACAACACACAAGACGCTCCTCTAGCTACAGCCAACGACAACACAAGACGCTCCTCTAGCTACAGCCAACGACAACAAGACGCTCCTCTAGCTACAGCCAACGACAACAAAACGCTCCTCTAGCTACAGCCAACGACAACAAGACGCTCCTCTAGCTACAGCCAACGACAACAAGACGCTCCTCTAGCTACAGCCAACGACAACAAACAAGACGCTCCTCTAGCTACAGCCAACGACAACACACAAGACGCTCCTCTAGCTACAGCCAACGACAACAAACAAGACGCTCCTCTAGCTACAGCCAACGACAACAAGACGCTCCTCTAGCTACAGCCAACGACAACAACACAAGACGCTCCTCTAGCTACAGCCAACGACAACAAGACGCTCCTCTAGCTACAGCCAACGACAAACAAGACGCTCCTCTAGCTACAGCCAACGACAAACAGACGCTCCTCTAGCTACAGCCAACGACAACAAACAAGACGCTCCTCTAGCTACAGCCAACGACAACACACAAGACGCTCCTCTAGCTACAGCCAACGACAACACAAGACGCTCCTCTAGCTACAGCCAACGACACACAAGACGCTCCTCTAGCTACAGCCAACGACAAACACAAGACGCTCCTCTAGCTACAGCCAACGACAACACACAAGACGCTCCTCTAGCTACAGCCAACGACAACACACAAGACGCTCCTCTAGCTACAGCCAACGACAACAACAAGACGCTCCTCTAGCTACAGCCAACGACAACACACAAGACGCTCCTCTAGCTACAGCCAACGACAAACACAAGACGCTCCTCTAGCTACAGCCAACGACAACACACAAGACGCTCCTCTAGCTACAGCCAACGACAACACACAAGACGCTCCTCTAGCTACAGCCAACGACAACACACAAGACGCTCCTCTAGCTACAGCCAACGACAACAAGACGCTCCTCTAGCTACAGCCAACGACAACACACAAGACGCTCCTCTAGCTACAGCCAACGACAACACACAAGACGCTCCTCTAGCTACAGCCAACGACAACACACAAGACGCTCCTCTAGCTACAGCCAACGACAACAAGACGCTCCTCTAGCTACAGCCAACGACAACACACAAGACGCTCCTCTAGCTACAGCCAACGACAACACACAAGACGCTCCTCTAGCTACAGCCAACGACAACACAAGACGCTCCTCTAGCTACAGCCAACGACAACACACAAGACGCTCCTCTAGCTACAGCCAACGACAACAAGACGCTCCTCTAGCTACAGCCAACGACAACAAACAAGACGCTCCTCTAGCTACAGCCAACGACAACACAACAAGACGCTCCTCTAGCTACAGCCAACGACAACAAGACGCTCCTCTAGCTACAGCCAACGACAACAACACAAGACGCTCCTCTAGCTACAGCCAACGACAACACACAAGACGCTCCTCTAGCTACAGCCAACGACAACAAGACGCTCCTCTAGCTACAGCCAACGACAACAAGACGCTCCTCTAGCTACAGCCAACGACAACACAAGACGCTCCTCTAGCTACAGCCAACGACAACACACAAGACGCTCCTCTAGCTACAGCCAACGACAACAAGACGCTCCTCTAGCTACAGCCAACGACAACACACAAGACGCTCCTCTAGCTACAGCCAACGACAACAAACAAGACGCTCCTCTAGCTACAGCCAACGACAACAAGACGCTCCTCTAGCTACAGCCAACGACAACAAGACGCTCCTCTAGCTACAGCCAACGACAACAAGACGCTCCTCTAGCTACAGCCAACGACAACAAGACGCTCCTCTAGCTACAGCCAACGACAACAAGACGCTCCTCTAGCTACAGCCAACGACAACAAACAAGACGCTCCTCTAGCTACAGCCAACGACAACACACAAGACGCTCCTCTAGCTACAGCCAACGACAACAAGACGCTCCTCTAGCTACAGCCAACGACAACAAGACGCTCCTCTAGCTACAGCCAACGACAACAAGACGCTCCTCTAGCTACAGCCAACGACAACACACAAGACGCTCCTCTAGCTACAGCCAACGACAACACACAAGACGCTCCTCTAGCTACAGCCAACGACAACACACAAGACGCTCCTCTAGCTACAGCCAACGACAACACACAAGACGCTCCTCTAGCTACAGCCAACGACAACACACAAGACGCTCCTCTAGCAGCCAACGACAACAAGACGCTCCTCTAGCTACAGCCAACGACAACACACAAGACGCTCCTCTAGCTACAGCCAACGACAACACACAAGACGCTCCTCTAGCTACAGCCAACGACAACACACAAGACGCTCCTCTAGCTACAGCCAACGACAAACAAGACGCTCCTCTAGCTACAGCCAACGACAACAAACAAGACGCTCCTCTAGCTACAGCCAACGACAACACACAAGACGCTCCTCTAGCTACAGCCAACGACAACACACAAGACGCTCCTCTAGCTACAGCCAACGACAACAAGACGCTCCTCTAGCTACAGCCAACGACAACAAGACGCTCCTCTAGCTACAGCCAACGACAACACACAAGACGCTCCTCTAGCTACAGCCAACGACAACAAGACGCTCCTCTAGCTACAGCCAACGACAACACACAAGACGCTCCTCTAGCTACAGCCAACGACAACACACAAGACGCTCCTCTAGCTACAGCCAACGACAACAAGACGCTCCTCTAGCTACAGCCAACGACAACAACAAGACGCTCCTCTAGCTACAGCCAACGACAACAAAGACGCTCCTCTAGCTACAGCCAACGACAACACACAAGACGCTCCTCTAGCTACAGCCAACGACAACAAGACGCTCCTCTAGCTACAGCCAACGACAACAAAACGCTCCTCTAGCTACAGCCAACGACAACAAAACGCTCCTCTAGCTACAGCCAACGACAACAAGACGCTCCTCTAGCTACAGCCAACGACAACACACAAGACGCTCCTCTAGCTACAGCCAACGACAACACACAAGACGCTCCTCTAGCTACAGCCAACGACAACACAAGACGCTCCTCTAGCTACAGCCAACGACAACACACAAGACGCTCCTCTAGCTACAGCCAACGACAACAAGACGCTCCTCTAGCTACAGCCAACGACAACACACAAGACGCTCCTCTAGCTACAGCCAACGACAACACACAAGACGCTCCTCTAGCTACAGCCAACGACAACACACAAGACGCTCCTCTAGCTACAGCCAACGACAACACACAAGACGCTCCTCTAGCTACAGCCAACGACAACACACAAGACGCTCCTCTAGCTACAGCCAACGACAACACACAAGACGCTCCTCTAGCTACAGCCAACGACAACAAGACGCTCCTCTAGCTACAGCCAACGAAAACAAGACGCTCCTCTAGCTACAGCCAACGACAACAAAACGCTCCTCTAGCTACAGCCAACGACAACAAACAAGACGCTCCTCTAGCTACAGCCAACGACAACAAACAAGACGCTCCTCTAGCTACAGCCAACGACAACAAGACGCTCCTCTAGCTACAGCCAACGACAACAAGACGCTCCTCTAGCTACAGCCAACGACAACAACAAGACGCTCCTCTAGCTACAGCCAACGACAACAAGACGCTCCTCTAGCTACAGCCAACGACAACAAACAAGACGCTCCTCTAGCTACAGCCAACGACAACAAGACGCTCCTCTAGCTACAGCCAACGACAACAAACAAGACGCTCCTCTAGCTACAGCCAACGACAACACACAAGACGCTCCTCTAGCTACAGCCAACGACAACAAGACGCTCCTCTAGCTACAGCCAACGACAACACACAAGACGCTCCTCTAGCTACAGCCAACGACAACAAGACGCTCCTCTAGCTACAGCCAACGAAACAAGACGCTCCTCTAGCTACAGCCAACGACACACAAGACGCTCCTCTAGCTACAGCCAACGACAACAAGACGCTCCTCTAGCTACAGCCAACGACAACACAAGACGCTCCTCTAGCTACAGCCAACGAAAAACAAGACGCTCCTCTAGCTACAGCCAACGACAACACACAAGACGCTCCTCTAGCTACAGCCAACGACAACACAAGACGCTCCTCTAGCTACAGCCAACGACAACACAAGACGCTCCTCTAGCTACAGCCAACGACAACACACAAGACGCTCCTCTAGCTACAGCCAACGACAACAAACAAGACGCTCCTCTAGCTACAGCCAACGACAACAAGACGCTCCTCTAGCTACAGCCAACGACAACACACAAGACGCTCCTCTAGCTACAGCCAACGACAACAAACAAGACGCTCCTCTAGCTACAGCCAACGACAACAAGACGCTCCTCTAGCTACAGCCAACGACAACAAACAAGACGCTCCTCTAGCTACAGCCAACGACAACAAGACGCTCCTCTAGCTACAGCCAACGACAACACACAAGACGCTCCTCTAGCTACAGCCAACGACACACAAGACGCTCCTCTAGCTACAGCCAACGACAACAAGACGCTCCTCTAGCTACAGCCAACGACAACAAACAAGACGCTCCTCTAGCTACAGCCAACGACAACACACAAGACGCTCCTCTAGCTACAGCCAACGACAACAAACAAGACGCTCCTCTAGCTACAGCCAACACGACAACAAGACGCTCCTCTAGCTACAGCCAACGACAACAAACAAGACGCTCCTCTAGCTACAGCCAACGACAACACACAAGACGCTCCTCTAGCTACAGCCAACGACAACAACAAGACGCTCCTCTAGCTACAGCCAACGACAACACACAAGACGCTCCTCTAGCTACAGCCAACGACAACACACAAGACGCTCCTCTAGCTACAGCCAACGACAACAACAAGACGCTCCTCTAGCTACAGCCAACGACAACAAGACGCTCCTCTAGCTACAGCCAACGACAACAAACAAGACGCTCCTCTAGCTACAGCCAACGACAACAAGACGCTCCTCTAGCTACAGCCAACGACAACAAACAAGACGCTCCTCTAGCTACAGCCAACGACAACAAGACGCTCCTCTAGCTACAGCCAACGACAACAAGACGCTCCTCTAGCTACAGCCAACGACAACAAGACGCTCCTCTAGCTACAGCCAACGACAACAAGACGCTCCTCTAGCTACAGCCAACGACAACAAACAAGACGCTCCTCTAGCTACAGCCAACGACAACACACAAGACGCTCCTCTAGCTACAGCCAACGACAACAAGACGCCTCTAGCTACAGCCAACGACAACAAGACGCTCCTCTAGCTACAGCCAACGACAACAAGACGCTCCTCTAGCTACAGCCAACGACAACAAGACGCTCCTCTAGCTACAGCCAACGACAACAAACAAGACGCTCCTCTAGCTACAGCCAACGACAACAAGACGCTCCTCTAGCTACAGCCAACGACAACAAGACGCTCCTCTAGCTACAGCCAACGACAACAAGACGCTCCTCTAGCTACAGCCAACAACACAAGACGCTCCTCTAGCTACAGCCAACGACAACAAACAAGACGCTCCTCTAGCTACAGCCAACGACAACACACAA
>WNGS01164628.1:45325-56175 GCA_020271785.1 Procambarus virginalis | reverse complement strand
GACGCTCCTCTAGCTACAGCCAACGACAACACACAAGACGCTCCTCTAGCTACAGCCAACGACAACAAGACGCTCCTCTAGCTACAGCCAACGACAACAAAGACGCTCCTCTAGCTACAGCCAACGACACAAGACGCTCCTCTAGCTACAGCCAACGACAACACACAAGACGCTCCTCTAGCTACAGCAAACGACAACAAGACGCTCCTCTAGCTACAGCCAACGACAACACACAAGACGCTCCTCTAGCTACAGCCAACGACAACACACAAGACGCTCCTCTAGCTACAGCCAACGACAACAAGACGCTCCTCTAGCTACAGCCAACGACACAAACAAGACGCTCTCTAGCTACAGCCAACGACAAACAAGACGCTCCTCTAGCTGCAGCCAACGACAACACACAAGACGCTCCTCTAGCTACAGCCAACGACAAACACAAGACGCTCCTCTAGCTACAGCCAACGACAACACAACAAGACCCTCTAGCTACAGCCAACGACAACACACAAGACGCTCCTCTAGCTACAGCCAACGACAACACACAAGACGCTCCTCTAGCTACAGCCAACGACAACACACAAGACGCTCCTCTAGCTACAGCCAACGACACACAAGACGCTCCTCTAGCTACAGCCAACGACAACACACAAGACGCTCCTCTAGCTACAGCCACGACAACACACAAGACGCTCCTCTAGCTACAGCCAACGACAACACACAAGACGCTCCTCTAGCTACAGCCAACGACAACACACAAGACGCTCCTCTAGCTACAGCCAACGACAACACACAAGACGCTCCTCTAGCTACAGCCAACGACAAACACAAGACGCTCCTCTAGCTACAGCCAACGACAACACAACCACAAGACGCTCCTCTAGCTACAGCCAACGACAACACACAAGACGCTCCTCTAGCTACAGCCAAACGACCAACAAGACGCTCCTCTAGCTACAGCCAACGACAACACACAAGACGCTCCTCTAGCTACAGCCAACGACAAAACACAGACGCTCCTCTAGCTACAGCCAACGAAACAAGACGCTCCTCTAGCTACAGCCAACGACAACACACAAGACGCTCCTCTAGCTACAGCCAACGACAACACACAAGACGCTCCTCTAGCTACAGCCAACGACAACACACAAGACGCTCCTCTAGCTACAGCCAACGACAACACACAAGACGCTCCTCTAGCTACAGCCAACGACAACACACAAGACGCTCCTCTAGCTACAGCCAACGACAACACACAGACGCTCCTCTAGCTACAGCCAACGACAACACAAGACGCTCCTCTAGCTACAGCCAACCAACACACAAGACGCTCCTCTAGCTACAGCCAACGACAACACACAAGACGCTCCTCTAGCAGCCAACGAAACACACAAGACGCTCCTCTAGCTACAGCCAACGACAACACACAAGACGCTCCTCTAGCTACAGCCAACGACAAACAAGACGCTCCTCTAGCTACAGCCAACGACAACACACAAGACGCTCCTCTAGCTACAGCCAACGACAACAACAAGACGCTCCTCTAGCTACAGCCAACGACAAACAAAGACGCTCCTCTAGCTACAGCCAACGACAACACACAAGACGCTCCTCTAGCTACAGCCAACGACAACACACAAGACGCTCCTCTAGCTACAGCCCGACGACACAAGACGCTCCTCTAGCTACAGCCAACGACAACACACAAGACGCTCCTCTAGCTACAGCCAACGACAACAAGACGCTCCTCTAGCTACAGCAACAACAACAACACACAAGACGCTCCTCTAGCTACAGCCAACGACAACACACAAGACGCTCCTCTAGCTACAGCAACGACAACACACAAGACGCTCCTCTAGCTACAGCCAACGACAACACACAAGACGCTCCTCTAGCTACAGCCAACGACAACACACAAGACGCTCCTCTAGCTACAGCCAACGACAACACACAGACGCTCCTCTAGCTACAGCCACGACAACACACAAGACGCTCCTCTAGCTACAGCCAACGACAACAACAAGACGCTCCTCTAGCTACAGCCAACGACAACAACAAGACGCTCCTCTAGCTACAGCCAACGACAACAAACAAGACGCTCCTCTAGCTACAGCCAACGACAACAAACAAGACGCTCCTCTAGCTACAGCCAACGACAACACACAAGACGCTCCTCTAGCTACAGCCAACGACAACACACAAGACGCTCCTCTAGCTACAGCCAACGACAACAACACAAGACGCTCCTCTAGCTACAGCCAACGACAAAAACAAGACGCTCCTCTAGCTACAGCCAACGACAAACAAGACGCTCCTCTAGCTACAGCCAACGACAACACAAGACGCTCCTCTAGCTACAGCCAACGACAACACACAAGACGCTCCTCTAGCTACAGCCAACGACAACAACAAGACGCTCCTCTAGCTACAGCCAACGACAACACACAAGACGCTCCTCTAGCTACAGCCAACGACAACAAGACGCTCCTCTAGCTACAGCCAACGACAACACACAAGACGCTCCTCTAGCTACAGCCAACGACAACACACAAGACGCTCCTCTAGCTACAGCCAACGACAACACACAAGACGCTCCTCTAGCTACAGCCAACGACAAACACAAGACGCTCCTCTAGCTACAGCCAACGACAACACAGACGCTCCTCTAGCTACAGCCAACGACAACACAGACGCTCCTCTAGCTACAGCCAACGACAAACACAAGACGCTCCTCTAGCTACAGCCAACGACAACACACAAGACGCTCCTCTAGCTACAGCCAACGACAACAACAAGACGCTCCTCTAGCTACAGCCAACGACAACACACAAGACGCTCCTCTAGCTACAGCCAACGACAAACAAGACGCTCCTCTAGCTACAGCCAACGACAACAAGACGCTCCTCTAGCTACAGCCAACGACAACCAAGACGCTCCTCTAGCTACAGCCAACGACAACACACAAGACGCTCCTCTAGCTACAGCCAACGACAACACACAAGACGCTCCTCTAGCTACAGCCAACGACAACAAGACGCTCCTCTAGCTACAGCCAACGACAACACAGACGCTCCTCTAGCTACAGCCAACGACAACACACAAGACGCTCCTCTAGCTACAGCCAACGACAACAAGACGCTCCTCTAGCTACAGCCAACGACAACACACAAGACGCTCCTCTAGCTACAGCCAACGACAACACAAGACGCTCCTCTAGCTACAGCCAACGACAACACACAAGACGCTCCTCTAGCTACAGCCAACGACAACACACAGACGCTCCTCTAGCTACAGCCAACGACAACACACACGCTCCTCTAGCTACAGCCAACGACAACACACAAGACGCTCCTCTAGCTACAGCCAACGACAACAAGACGCTCCTCTAGCTACAGCCAACGACAACAAGACGCTCCTCTAGCTACAGCCAACGACAACACACAGACGCTCCTCTAGCTACAGCCAACGACAACACACAAGACGCTCCTCTAGCTACAGCCAACGACAACAAGACGCTCCTCTAGCTACAGCCAACGACAACACAAGACGCTCCTCTAGCTACAGCCAACGACAACACAAAGACGCTCCTCTAGCTACAGCCAACGACAACAAGACGCTCCTCTAGCTACAGCCAACGACAACAAACAAGACGCTCCTCTAGCTACAGCCAACGACAACACACAAGACGCTCCTCTAGCTACAGCCAACGACAACACACAAGACGCTCCTCTAGCTACAGCCAACGACAACAAGACGCTCCTCTAGCTACAGCCAACGACAACAAGACGCTCCTCTAGCTACAGCCAACGACAACACACAAGACGCTCCTCTAGCTACAGCCAACGACAACACACAAGACGCTCCTCTAGCTACAGCCAACGACAACACACAAGACGCTCCTCTAGCTACAGCCAACGACAACACACAAGACGCTCCTCTAGCTACAGCCAACGACAACCACAAGACGCTCCTCTAGCTACAGCCAACGACAACACACAAGACGCTCCTCTAGCTACAGCCAACGACAAACAAGACGCTCCTCTAGCTACAGCCAACGACAACAAACAAGACGCTCCTCTAGCTACAGCCAACGACAACACAGACGCTCCTCTAGCTACAGCCAACGACAACAAGACGCTCCTCTAGCTACAGCCAACGACAACACACAAGACGCTCCTCTAGCTACAGCCAACGACAACAAGACGCTCCTCTAGCTACAGCCAACGACAACACACAAGACGCTCCTCTAGCTACAGCCAACGACAACAAGACGCTCCTCTAGCTACAGCCAACGACAACAACAAGACGCTCTCTAGCTACAGCCAACGACAACAAGACGCTCCTCTAGCTACAGCCAACGACAACAAGACGCTCCTCTAGCTACAGCCAACGACAAACAAACAAGACGCTCCTCTAGCTACAGCCAACGACAACAAGACGCTCCTCTAGCTACAGCCAACGACAACAAACAAGACGCTCCTCTAGCTACAGCCAACGACAACACACAAGACGCTCCTCTAGCTACAGCCAACGACAACAAGACGCTCCTCTAGCTACAGCCAACGACACACAACAAGACGCTCCTCTAGCTACAGCCAACGACAACACACAAGACGCTCCTCTAGCTACAGCCAACGACAACAAGACGCTCCTCTAGCTACAGCCAACGACAACAAGACGCTCCTCTAGCTACAGCCAACGACAACACAAGACGCTCCTCTAGCTACAGCCAACGACAAAACAAGACGCTCCTCTAGCTACAGCCAACGACAACACACAAGACGCTCCTCTAGCTACAGCCAACGACAAAACACAAGACGCTCCTCTAGCAGCCAACGACAACACAGACGCTCCTCTAGCTACAGCCAACGACAACAAACAAGACGCTCCTCTAGCTACAGCCAACGACAACACACAAGACGCTCCTCTAGCTACAGCCAACGACAACAACAAGACCTCCTCTAGCTACAGCCAACGACAACAAGACGCTCCTCTAGCTACAGCCAACGACAACACACAAGACGCTCCTCTAGCTACAGCCAACGACAACAAACAAGACGCTCCTCTAGCTACAGCCAACGACAACAAGACGCTCCTCTAGCTACAGCCAACGACAACAAGACGCTCCTCTAGCTACAGCCAACGACAACACACAAGACGCTCCTCTAGCTACAGCCAACGACAACAAGACGCTCCTCTAGCTACAGCCAACGACAACAAACAAGACGCTCCTCTAGCTACAGCCAACGACAACAAGACGCTCCTCTAGCTACAGCCAACGACAACACACAAGACGCTCCTCTAGCTACAGCCAACGACAACACACAAGACGCTCCTCTAGCTACAGCCAACGACAACACAAGACGCTCCTCTAGCTACAGCCAACGACAACACACAAGACGCTCCTCTAGCTACAGCCAACGACAACAACAAGACGCTCCTCTAGCTACAGCCAACGACAACACACAGACGCTCCTCTAGCTACAGCCAACGACAACACACAAGACGCTCCTCTAGCTACAGCCAACGACAACACACAAGACGCTCCTCTAGCTACAGCCAACGACAACAACAAGACGCTCCTCTAGCTACAGCCAACGACAACACACAAGACGCTCCTCTAGCTACAGCCAACGACAACACACAAGACGCTCCTCTAGCTACAGCCAACGACAACAAGACGCTCCTCTAGCTACAGCCAACGACAACAAGACGCTCCTCTAGCTACAGCCAACGACAACACACGACGCTCCTCTAGCTACAGCCAACGACAACACAAGACGCTCCTCTAGCTACAGCCAACGACAACAAACAAGACGCTCCTCTAGCTACAGCCAACGACAACAAACAAGACGCTCCTCTAGCTACAGCCAACGACAACACACAAGACGCTCCTCTAGCTACAGCCAACGACAACACACAAGACGCTCCTCTAGCTACAGCCAACGACAACACACAAGACGCTCCTCTAGCTACAGCCAACGACAACAAGACGCTCCTCTAGCTACAGCCAACGACAACAAGACGCTCCTCTAGCTACAGCCAACGACAACACACAAGACGCTCCTCTAGCTACAGCCAACGACAACACACAAGACGCTCCTCTAGCTACAGCCAACGACAACACACAAGACGCTCCTCTAGCTACAGCCAACGACAACACGACGCTCCTCTAGCTACAGCCAACGACAACAAACAAGACGCTCCTCTAGCTACAGCCAACGACACACAAGACGCTCCTCTAGCTACAGCCAACGACAACACACAAGACGCTCCTCTAGCTACAGCCAACGACAACACAAGACGCTCCTCTAGCTACAGCCAACGACAACAAGACGCTCCTCTAGCTACAGCCAACGACAACAAGACGCTCCTCTAGCTACAGCCAACGACAACAAGACGCTCCTCTAGCTACAGCCAACGACAACAAAGACGCTCCTCTAGCTACAGCCAACGACAACACACAAGACGCTCCTCTAGCTACAGCCAACGACAACACACAAGACGCTCCTCTAGCTACAGCCAACGACAACAAGACGCTCCTCTAGCTACAGCCAACGACAACAAGACGCTCCTCTAGCTACAGCCAACGACAAAACACAAGACGCTCCTCTAGCTACAGCCAACGACAACAAGACGCTCCTCTAGCTACAGCCAACGACAACAAGACGCTCCTCTAGCTACAGCCAACGACAACACACAAGACGCTCCTCTAGCTACAGCCAACGACAACACACAAGACGCTCCTCTAGCTACAGCCAACGACAACACAGACGCTCCTCTAGCTACAGCCAACGACAACAAGACGCTCCTCTAGCTACAGCCAACGACAACACACAAGACGCTCCTCTAGCTACAGCCAAACGACAACAAGACGCTCCTCTAGCTACAGCCAACGACAACAAGACGCTCCTCTAGCTACAGCCAACGACAACAAGACGCTCCTCTAGCTACAGCCAACGACAACAAACAAGACGCTCCTCTAGCTACAGCCAACGACAACACAAGACGCTCCTCTAGCTACAGCCAACGACAACACACAAGACGCTCCTCTAGCTACAGCCAACGACAACAAGACGCTCCTCTAGCTACAGCCAACGACAACACACAAGACGCTCCTCTAGCTACAGCCAACGACAACACAAGACGCTCCTCTAGCTACAGCCAACGACAACACACAAGACGCTCCTCTAGCTACAGCCAACGACAACACAAGACGCTCCTCTAGCTACAGCCAACGACAACAAAGACGCTCCTCTAGCTACAGCAACGACAACACACAAGACGCTCCTCTAGCTACAGCCAACGACAAACAAGACGCTCCTCTAGCTACAGCCAACGACAAACAAGACGCTCCTCTAGCTACAGCCAACGACAACAAACAAGACGCTCCTCTAGCTACAGCCAACGACAACAAGACGCTCCTCTAGCTACAGCCAACGACAACAAACAAGACGCTCCTCTAGCTACAGCCAACGACAACACAAGACGCTCCTCTAGCTACAGCCAACGACAACACACAAGACGCTCCTCTAGCTACAGCCAACGACAACAAACAAGACGCTCCTCTAGCTACAGCCAACGACAACAAGACGCTCCTCTAGCTACAGCCAACGACAACAAGACGCTCCTCTAGCTACAGCCAACGACAACAAACAAGACGCTCCTCTAGCTACAGCCAACGACAACAAGACGCTCCTCTAGCTACAGCCAACGACAACACAAGACGCTCCTCTAGCTACAGCCAACGACAACAAACAAGACGCTCCTCTAGCTACAGCCAACGACAACAAGACGCTCCTCTAGCTACAGCCAACGACAACACACAAGACGCTCCTCTAGCTACAGCCAACGACAACACACAAGACGCTCCTCTAGCTACAGCCAACGACAACACACAAGACGCTCCTCTAGCTACAGCCAACGACAACAAGACGCTCCTCTAGCTACAGCCAACGACAACACACAAGACGCTCCTCTAGCTACAGCCAACGACAACAAACAAGACGCTCCTCTAGCTACAGCCAACGACACAAACAAGACGCTCCTCTAGCTACAGCCAACGAAAAACAAGACGCTCCTCTAGCTACAGCCAACGACAACAAGACGCTCCTCTAGCTACAGCCAACGACAACAAGACGCTCCTCTAGCTACAGCCAACGACAACAAGACGCTCCTCTAGCTACAGCCAACGACAACACACAAGACGCTCCTCTAGCTACAGCCAACGACAACACAAGACGCTCCTCTAGCTACAGCCAACGACAAAAACAAGACGCTCCTCTAGCTACAGCCAACGACAACAAACAAGACGCTCCTCTAGCTACAGCCAACGACAACACACAAGACGCTCCTCTAGCTACAGCCAACGACAACAAGACGCTCCTCTAGCTACAGCCAACGACAACAAGACGCTCCTCTAGCTAGCCAACGACAACAAGACGCTCCTCTAGCTACAGCCAACGACAACACACAAGACGCTCCTCTAGCTACAGCCAACGACAACACACAAGACGCTCCTCTAGCTACAGCCAACGACAACAAGACGCTCCTCTAGCTACAGCCAACGACAACAAACAAGACGCTCCTCTAGCTACAGCCAACGACAACACACAAGACGCTCCTCTAGCTACAGCCAACGACAACAAGACGCTCCTCTAGCTACAGCCAACGACAAACACACAAGACGCTCCTCTAGCTACAGCCAACGACAACACACAAGACTCCTCTAGCTACAGCCAACGACAACAAGACGCTCCTCTAGCTACAGCCAACGACAACAAGACGCTCCTCTAGCTACAGCCAACGAAACAACAGACGCTCCTCTAGCTACAGCCAACGACAACAAGACGCTCCTCTAGCTACAGCCAACGACAACACACAGACGCTCCTCTAGCTACAGCCAACGACAACACACAAGACGCTCCTCTAGCTACAGCCAACGACAACACACAAGACGCTCCTCTAGCTACAGCCAACGACAACACACAAGACTCCTCTAGCTACAGCCAACGACAACAAGACGCTCCTCTAGCTACAGCCAACGACAACACACAAGACGCTCCTCTAGCTACAGCCAACGACACCACAAGACGCTCCTCTAGCTACAGCCAACGACAACAAGACGCTCCTCTAGCTACAGCCAAACGACAACACACAAGACGCTCCTCTAGCTACAGCCAACGACAACAACAAGACGCTCCTCTAGCTACAGCCAACGACAACACAGACGCTCCTCTAGCTACAGCCACGACAACACACAAGACGCTCCTCTAGCTACAGCCAACGACAACAAGACGCTCCTCTAGCTACAGCCAACGACAACACACAAGACGCTCCTCTAGCTACAGCCAACGACAACAAGACGCTCCTCTAGCTACAGCCAACGACAACACACAAGACGCTCCTCTAGCTACAGCCAACGACAACAAGACGCTCCTCTAGCTACAGCCAACGACAACAAGACGCTCCTCTAGCTACAGCCAACGACAACACACAAGACGCTCCTCTAGCTACAGCCAACGACAACACAAGACGCTCCTCTAGCTACAGCCAACGACAACACAGACGCTCCTCTAGCTACACTACAGCCAACGACAACAAACAAGACGCTCCTCTAGCTACAGCCAACGACAACAAGACGCTCCTCTAGCTACAGCCAACGACAACAAACAAGACGCTCCTCTAGCTACAGCCAACGACAACACACAAGACGCTCCTCTAGCTACAGCCAACGACAACACACAAGACGCTCCTCTAGCTACAGCCAACGACAACACACAAGACGCTCCTCTAGCTACAGCCAACGACAACAAGACGCTCCTCTAGCTACAGCCAACGACAACAAGACGCTCCTCTAGCTACAGCCAACGACAACACACAAGACGCTCCTCTAGCTACAGCCAACGACAACAGACGCTCCTCTAGCTACAGCCAACGACAACAAGACGCTCCTCTAGCTACAGCCAACGACAACAAACAAGACGCTCCTCTAGCTACAGCAACGACAACACACAGACGCTCCTCTAGCTACAGCCAACGACAACACACAAGACGCTCCTCTAGCTACAGCCAACGACAACACAAGACGCTCCTCTAGCTACAGCCAACGACACACAAGACGCTCCTCTAGCTACAGCCAACGACACACACACTCCTCTAGCTACAGCCAACGACAACACACAAGACGCTCCTCTAGCTACAGCCAACGACAACACACAAGACGCTCCTCTAGCTACAGCCAACGACAACAAACAAGACGCTCCTCTAGCTACAGCCAACGAAACAAAGACGCTCCTCTAGCTACAGCCAACGACAACAAACAGACGCTCCTCTAGCTACAGCCAACGACAACAAGACGCTCCTCTAGCTACAGCCAACGACACAAACAAGACGCTCCTCTAGCTACAGCCAACGACAACACACAAGACGCTCCTCTAGCTACAGCCAACGACAACACACAGACGCTCCTCTAGCTACAGCCAACGAAAACAAGACGCTCCTCTAGCTACAGCCAACCCCCTACAACAAACAAGACGCTCCTCTAGCTACAGCCAACGACAACACACAAGACGCTCCTCTAGCTACAGCCAACGACAACAAGACGCTCCTCTAGCTACAGCCAACGACAACAAGACGCTCCTCTAGCTACAGCCAACGACAACAAGACGCTCCTCTAGCTACAGCCAACGACAACACACAAGACGCTCCTCTAGCTACAGCCAACGACAACACACAAGACGCTCCTCTAGCTACAGCCAACGACAACAAGACGCTCCTCTAGCTACAGCCAACGACAAACAACAAGACGCTCCTCTAGCTACAGCCAACGACAACACACAAGACGC
>WNGS01164628.1:19420-36176 GCA_020271785.1 Procambarus virginalis | reverse complement strand
AGCTACAGCCAACGACAACACACAAGACGCTCCTCTAGCTACAGCCAACGACAACACACAAGACGCTCCTCTAGCTACAGCCAACGACAACAAACAAGACGCTCCTCTAGCTACAGCCAACGACAACACACAAGACGCCTCCTCTAGCTGCAGACAACGACAACACACAAAAGACGCTCCTCTAGCTACAGCCAACGACAACAAACAAGACGCTCCTCTAGCTACAGCCAACGACAACACACAAGACGCTACTCTAGCTACAGCCAACGACAACACAGACGCTCCTCTAGCGCAGCCCCGACAACACACAAGACGCTCTCTAGCTACAGCCAACGACAACAAGACGCTCCTCTAGCTACAGCCAACGACAACAAGACGCTCCTCTAGCTACAGCCAACGACAACAAACAGACGTCCTCTAGCTACAGCCAACGACAAACACACAAGACGCTCCTCTAGCTACAGCCAACGACAACACACAAGACGCTCCTCTAGCTACAGCCAACGACAACACACAAGACGCTCCTCTAGCTACAGCCAACGACAACACACAAGACGCTCCTCTAGCTACAGCCAACGACAACACACAAGACGCTCCTCTAGCTACAGCCAACGACAACAACAAGACGCTCCTCTAGCTACAGCCAACGACAACAAGACGCTCCTCTAGCTACAGCCAACGACAACACACAAGACGCTCCTCTAGCTACAGCCAACGACAACACACAAGACGCTCCTCTAGCTACAGCCAACGACAACACACAAGACGCTCCTCTAGCTACAGCCAACGACAACACACAAGACGCTCCTCTAGCTACAGCCAACGACAACAAGACGCTCCTCTAGCTACAGCCAACGACAACAAACAAGACGCTCCTCTAGCTACAGCCAACGACAACACACAAGACGCTCCTCTAGCTACAGCCAACGACAACAACAAGACGCTCCTCTAGCTACAGCCAACGACAACACACAAGACGCTCCTCTAGCTACAGCCAACGACAACACACAAGACGCTCCTCTAGCTACAGCCAACGACAACACACAAGACGCTCCTCTAGCTACAGCCAACGACAACACACAAGACGCTCCTCTAGCTACAGCCAACGACAACAAGACGCTCCTCTAGCTACAGCCAACGACAACAACAAGACGCTCCTCTAGCTACAGCCAACGACAACAAGACGCTCCTCTAGCTACAGCCAACGACAACACACAAGACGCTCCTCTAGCTACAGCCAACGACAACACACAAGACGCTCCTCTAGCTACAGCCAACGACAACAAGACGCTCCTCTAGCTACAGCCAACGACAACACACAAGACGCTCCTCTAGCTACAGCCAACGACAACACACAAGACGCTCCTCTAGCTACAGCCAACGACAACAAACAAGACGCTCCTCTAGCTACAGCCAACGACAACACACAAGACGCTCCTCTAGCTACAGCCAACGACAACACACAAGACGCTCCTCTAGCTACAGCCAACGACAACACACAAGACGCTCCTCTAGCTACAGCCAACGACAACACAAGACGCTCCTCTAGCTACAGCCAACGACAACACACAAGACGCTCCTCTAGCTACAGCCAACGACAACACACAAGACGCTCCTCTAGCTACAGCCAACGACAACACAAGACGCTCCTCTAGCTACAGCCAACGACAACACAAGACGCTCCTCTAGCTACAGCCAACGACAACAAGACGCTCCTCTAGCTACAGCCAACGACAACAAGACGCTCCTCTAGCTACAGCCAACGACAACAAGACGCTCCTCTAGCTACAGCCAACGACAACAAGACGCTCCTCTAGCTACAGCCAACGACAACACACAAGACGCTCCTCTAGCTACAGCCAACGACAACACACAAGACGCTCCTCTAGCTACAGCCAACGACAACAAGACGCTCCTCTAGCTACAGCCAACGACAACACACAAGACGCTCCTCTAGCTACAGCCAACGACAACAAGACGCTCCTCTAGCTACAGCCAACGACAACACACAAGACGCTCCTCTAGCTACAGCCAACGACAACACACAAGACGCTCCTCTAGCTACAGCCAACGACAACACACAAGACGCTCCTCTAGCTACAGCCAACGACAACACACAAGACGCTCCTCTAGCTACAGCCAACGACAACACACAAGACGCTCCTCTAGCTACAGCCAACGACAACAAGACGCTCCTCTAGCTACAGCCAACGACAACAAGACGCTCCTCTAGCTACAGCCAACGACAACACACAAGACGCTCCTCTAGCTACAGCCAACGACAACACACAAGACGCTCCTCTAGCTACAGCCAACGACAACAAGACGCTCCTCTAGCTACAGCCAACGACAACACAAGACGCTCCTCTAGCTACAGCCAACGACAACACACAAGACGCTCCTCTAGCTACAGCCAACGACAACAAGACGCTCCTCTAGCTACAGCCAACGACAACAAGACGCTCCTCTAGCTACAGCCAACGACAACACACAAGACGCTCCTCTAGCTACAGCCAACGACAACACACAAGACGCTCCTCTAGCTACAGCCAACGACAACACACAAGACGCTCCTCTAGCTACAGCCAACGACAACACACAAGACGCTCCTCTAGCTACAGCCAACGACACACACAAGACGCTCCTCTAGCTACAGCCAACGACAACACACAAGACGCTCCTCTAGCTACAGCCAACGACAACACACAAGACGCTCCTCTAGCTACAGCCAACGACAACAAGACGCTCCTCTAGCTACAGCCAACGACAACAAGACGCTCCTCTAGCTACAGCCAACGACAACACAAGACGCTCCTCTAGCTACAGCCAACGACAACAAGACGCTCCTCTAGCTACAGCCAACGACAACACACAAGACGCCTCTAGCTACAGCCAACGACAACACACAAGACGCTCCTCTAGCTACAGCCAACGACAAAACACAGACGCTCCTCTAGCTACAGCCAACGACAACACACAAGACGCTCCTCTAGCTACAGCCAACGACAACACACAAGACGCTCCTCTAGCTACAGCCAACGACAAACAAGACGCTCCTCTAGCTACAGCCAACGACAAAACAAGACGCTCCTCTAGCTACAGCCAACGACAACACACAAGACGCTCCTCTAGCTACAGCAACGACAACAAACAAGACGCTCCTCTAGCTACAGCCAACGACAACACACAAGACGCTCCTCTAGCTACAGCCAACGACAACACACAAGACGCTCCTCTAGCTACAGCCAACGACAACAAACAAGACGCTCCTCTAGCTACAGCCAACGACAACACACAAGACGCTCCTCTAGCTACAGCCAACGACAACACAGACGCTCCTCTAGCTACAGCCAACGACACACAAGACGCTCCTCTAGCTACAGCCAACGACAACACACAAGACGCTCCTCTAGCTACAGCCAACGACAACACACAAGACGCTCCTCTAGCTACAGCCAACGACAACACACAAGACGCTCCTCTAGCTACAGCCAACGAAAACAAGACGCTCCTCTAGCTACAGCCAACGACAACACACAAGACGCTCCTCTAGCTACAGCCAACGACAACACACAAGACGCTCCTCTAGCTACAGCCAACGACACAAGACGCTCCTCTAGCTACAGCCAACGACAACAACAAAGACGCTCCTCTAGCTACAGCCAACGACAACACACAAGACGCTCCTCTAGCTACAGCCAACGACAACAAGACGCTCCTCTAGCTACAGCCAACGACCAAACACAGACGCTCCTCTAGCTACAGCCAACGACAACAACAAAGACGCTCCTCTAGCTACAGCCAACGACAACACACAAGACGCTCCTCTAGCTACAGCCAACGACAACAAGACGCTCCTCTAGCTACAGCCAACGACAACACAAAGACGCTCCTCTAGCTACAGCCAACGACAACACACAAGACGCTCCTCTAGCTACAGCCAACGACACAAGACGCTCCTCTAGCTACAGCCAACGACAACACACAAGACGCTCCTCTAGCTACAGCCAACGACAAACACAAGACGCTCCTCTAGCTACAGCCAACGACAACACACAAGACGCTCCTCTAGCTACAGCCAACGACAACACACAAGACGCTCCTCTAGCTACAGCCAACAACAACAACAACAAGACGCTCCTCTAGCTACAGCCAACGACAACACACAAGACGCTCCTCTAGCTACAGCCAACGACAACACACAAGACGCTCCTCTAGCTACAGCCAACGACAACACACAAGACGCTCCTCTAGCTACAGCCAACGACAACACACAAGACGCTCCTCTAGCTACAGCCAACGACAACAAGACGCTCCTCTAGCTACAGCCAACGACAACACACAAGACGCTCCTCTAGCTACAGCCAACGACAACACACAAGACGCTCCTCTAGCTACAGCCAACGACAACAACAGACGCTCCTCTAGCTACAGCCAACGACAACACACAAGACGCTCCTCTAGCTACAGCCACGACAACACACAAGACGCTCCTCTAGCTACAGCCAACGACAACAAGACGCTCCTCTAGCTACAGCCAACGACAACAACAAGACGCTCCTCTAGCTACAGCCAACGACAACACACAAGACGCTCCTCTAGCTACAGCCAACGACAACAAACAAGACGCTCCTCTAGCTACAGCCAACGACAACACACAAGACGCTCCTCTAGCTACAGCCAACGAACAAACAAGACGCTCCTCTAGCTACAGCCAACGAAAAACACAAGACGCTCCTCTAGCTACAGCCAACGACAACACACAAGACGCTCCTCTAGCTACAGCCAACGACAACAAGACGCTCCTCTAGCTACAGCCAACGACAACAAGACGCTCCTCTAGCTACAGCCAACGACAAACACAAGACGCTCCTCTAGCTACAGCCAACGACAACACACAAGACGCTCCTCTAGCTACAGCCAACGACAACACACAAGACGCTCCTCTAGCTACAGCCAACGACACACACAAGACGCTCTAGCTACAGCCAACGACAACACACAAGACGCTCCTCTAGCTACAGCCAACGACACAAACAAGACGCTCCTCTAGCTACAGCCAACGACAACAAACAAGACGCCTCTAGCTACAGCCAACGACAACAAGACGCTCCTCTAGCTACAGCCAACGACAAACACAAGACGCTCCTCTAGCTACAGCCAACGACAACAACAAGACGCTCCTCTAGCTACAGCCAACGACAACACACAAGACGCTCCTCTAGCTACAGCCAACGACAACAAGACGCTCCTCTAGCTACAGCCAACGACAACACACAAGACGCTCCTCTAGCTACAGCCAACGACAACACACAAGACGCTCTCTAGCTACAGCCAACGACAACACACAAGACGCTCCTCTAGCTACAGCCAACGACAACAAGACGCTCCTCTAGCTACAGCCAACCAACAACACAAGACGCTCCTCTAGCTACAGCCAACGACAACAAACAAGACGCTCCTCTAGCTACAGCCAACGACACAAGACGCTCCTCTAGCTACAGCCAACGACAAAACACAAGACGCTCCTCTAGCTACAGCCAACGACAACAAGACGCTCCTCTAGCTACAGCCAACGACAACACACAAGACGCTCCTCTAGCTACAGCCAACAACAACACACAAGACGCTCCTCTAGCTACAGCCAACGACAAACAAGACGCTCCTCTAGCTACAGCCAACGACAACACACAAGACGCTCCTCTAGCTACAGCCCAACAACAACAACAAGACGCTCCTCTAGCTACAGCCAACGACAAAAACAAGACGCTCCTCTAGCTACAGCCAACGACAACAAGACGCTCCTCTAGCTACAGCCAACGAAACACACAAGACGTCCTCTAGCTACAGCCAACGACAACAAGACGCTCCTCTAGCTACAGCAACAACAACACACAAGACGCTCCTCTAGCTACAGCCAACGACAACAAACAAGACGCTCCTCTAGCTACAGCCAACGACACCACAAGACGCTCCTCTAGCTACAGCCAACGACACACACAAGACGCTCCTCTAGCTACAGCCAACGACAAACAAAGACGTCCTCTAGCTACAGCCAACGACAACAACCAAGACGCTCCTCTAGCTACAGCCAACGACAACACACAAGACGCTCCTCTAGCTACAGCCAACGACACCAAGACGCTCCTCTAGCTACAGCCAACGACAACACAAGACGCTCCTCTAGCTACAGCCAACGACAACACACAAGACGCTCCTCTAGCTACAGCCAACGACAACACACAAGACGCTCCTCTAGCTACAGCAACGACGACACACAAGACGTCCTCTAGCTACAGCCAACGACAACACACAAGACGCTCCTCTAGCTACAGCCAACGACAACACAAGACGCTCCTCTAGCTACAGCCAACGACAACACACAAGACGCTCCTCTAGCTACAGCCAACGACAACACACAAGACGCTCCTCTAGCTACAGCCAACGACAACACACAAGACGCTCCTCTAGCTACAGCCAACGACAACAACAAGACGCTCCTCTAGCTACAGCCAACGACACACACAAGACGCTCCTCTAGCTACAGCCAACGACAACACCAAGACGCTCCTCTAGCTACAGCCACACAACAACACAAGACGCTCCTCTAGCTACAGCCAACGACAACACACAAGACGCTCCTCTAGCTACAGCCAACGACAACACACAAGACGTCCTCTAGCTACAGCCAACGACAACAAACAAGACGCTCCTCTAGCTACAGCCAACGACAACAANACAAGACGCTCCTCTAGCTACAGCCAACGACAACACACAGACGCTCCTCTAGCTACAGCCAACGACAACAACAAGACGCTCCTCTAGCTACAGCCAACGACAACACACAAGACGCTCCTCTAGCTACAGCCAACGACAACACACAAGACGCTCCTCTAGCTACAGCCAACGACAACACACAAGACGTCCTCTAGCTACAGCCAACGACAACAAACAAGACGCTCCTCTAGCTACAGCCAACGACAACAAACAAGACGCTCCTCTAGCTACAGCCAACGACAACAAACAAGACGCTCCTCTAGCTACAGCCAACGACAACAACAAGACGCTCCTCTAGCTACAGCCAACGACAACCACAAGACGCTCCTCTAGCTACAGCCAACGACAACAAGACGCTCCTCTAGCTACAGCCAACGACACACACAAGACGCTCCTCTAGCTACAGCCAACGACAACACACAAGACGCTCCTCTAGCTACAGCCAACGACACACAAGACGCTCCTCTAGCTACAGCCAACGACAAACACAAGACGCTCCTCTAGCTACAGCCAACGACAACACAAGACGCTCCTCTAGCTACAGCCAACGACAACACACAAGACGCTCCTCTAGCTACAGCCAACGAAACACAAGACGCTCTCTAGCTACAGCCAACGACAACACACAAGACGCACGCTCCTCTAGCTACAGCCAACGACAACACACAAGACGCTCCTCTAGCTACAGCCAACGACAACACACAAGACGCTCCTCTAGCTACAGCCAACGACAACACAAGACGCTCCTCTAGCTACAGCCAACGACAACACACAAGACGCTCCTCTAGCTACAGCCAACGACAACACACAAGACGCTCCTCTAGCTACAGCCAACGACAACAAGACGCCTCTAGCTACAGCCAACGACAACACACAAGACGCTCCTCTAGCTACAGCCAACGACACACAACAAGACGCTCCTCTAGCTACAGCCAACGACAACACACAAGACGCCTCTAGCTACAGCCAACGACAACACACAAGACGCTCCTCTAGCTACAGCCAACGACAACACACAAGACGCTCTCTAGCTACAGCCAACGACAACAAGACGCTCCTCTAGCTACAGCCAACGACAACAAACAAGACGCTCCTCTAGCTACAACCCAACGACACAAGACGCTCTCTAGCTACAGCCAACGACAACAACAAGACGCTCCTCTAGCTACAGCCAACGACAACACCAAGACGCTCCTCTAGCTACAGCCAACGACAACACAAGACGCTCCTCTAGCTACAGCCAACGACAACACACAAGACGCTCCTAGCTACAGCCAACGACAACACACAAGACGCTCCTCTAGCTACAGCCAACGACAACACACAAGACGCTCCTCTAGCTACAGCCAACGACAACACACAGACGCTCCTCTAGCTACAGCCAACGACAACAAACAAGACGCTCCTCTAGCTACAGCCAACAACAACAAGACGCTCCTCTAGCTACAGCCAACGACAACAACAAGACGCTCCTCTAGCTACAGCCAACGACAACACACAAGACGCTCCTCTAGCTACAGCCAACGACAACACACAAGACGCTCCTCTAGCTACAGCCAACGACAACAAACAAGACGCTCCTCTAGCTACAGCCAACGACAACAAACAAGACGCTCCTCTAGCTACAGCCAACGACAACACACAAGACGCTCCTCTAGCTACAGCCAACGACAACAAACAAGACGCTCCTCTAGCTACAGCCAACGACAAAACACAAGACGCTCCTCTAGCTACAGCCAACGACAACACACAAGACGCTCCTCTAGCTACAGCCAACGACAACACACAAGACGCTCCTCTAGCTACAGCCAACGACAACACGACGCTCCTCTAGCTACAGCCAACGACAACACAAGACGCTCCTCTAGCTACAGCCAACGACAACAAGACGCTCCTCTAGCTACAGCCAACGACAACACACAAGACGCTCCTCTAGCTACAGCCAACGACAAACAAGACGCTCCTCTAGCTACAGCCAACGACAACACACAAGACGCTCCTCTAGCTACAGCCAACGACAACACACAAGACGCTCCTCTAGCTACAGCCAACGACAACAAAGACGCTCCTCTAGCTACAGCCAACGAACAAACAAGACGCTCCTCTAGCTACAGCCAACGACAACACACAAGACGCTCCTCTAGCTACAGCCAACGACAAAACAAAGACGCTCCTCTAGCTACAGCCAACGACAACACAAGACGCTCCTCTAGCTACAGCCAACGACAACAAGACGCTCCTCTAGCTACAGCCAACGACAACACACAAGACGCTCCTCTAGCTACAGCCAACGACAACACACAAGACGCTCCTCTAGCTACAGCCAACGACAACACAAGACGCTCCTCTAGCTACAAGCCAACGAAACAAGACGCTCCTCTAGCTACAGCCAACGACAAACACAAGACGCTCCTCTAGCTACAGCCAACGACAACACAAGACGCTCCTCTAGCTACAGCCAACGACAACAACAAGACGCTCCTCTAGCTACAGCCAACGACAACACAACAACAAGACGCTCCTCTAGCTACAGCCAACGACAACACACAAGACGCTCCTCTAGCTACAGCCAACGACAACACACAAGACGCTCCTCTAGCTACAGCCAACGACAACACACAAGACGCTCCTCTAGCTACAGCCAACGACAACAAACAAGACGCTCCTCTAGCTACAGCCAACAACAACAAGACGCTCCTCTAGCTACAGCCAACGACAACACACAAGACGCTCCTCTAGCTACAGCCAACGACAACACACAAGACGCTCCTCTAGCTACAGCCAACGACAACAACAAGACGCTCTCTAGCTACAGCCAACGACAACAAACAAGACGCTCCTCTAGCTACAGCCAACGACAACACAAGACGCTCCTCTAGCTACAGCCAACGACAACACAAGACGCTCCTCTAGCTACAGCCAACGACAACACACAAGACGCTCCTCTAGCTACAGCCAACGACAACAAGACGCTCCTCTAGCTACAGCCAACGACAACAACAAGACGCTCCTCTAGCTACAGCCAACGACAACACACAAGACGCTCCTCTAGCTACAGCCAACGACAACAAAGACGCCTCTAGCTACAGCCAACGACAACACACAAGACGCTCCTCTAGCTACAGCCAACGACACACACAAGACGTCCTCTAGCTACAGCCAACGACAACAAACAAGACGCTCCTCTAGCTACAGCCAACGACAACACACAAGACGCTCCTCTAGCTACAGCCAACGACAACACACAAGACGCTCCTCTAGCTACAGCCAACGACAACACACAAGACGCTCCTCTAGCTACAGCCAACGACAACACACAAGACGCTCCTCTAGCTACAGCCAACGACAACACACAAGACGCTCCTCTAGCTACAGCCAACGACAACACAAGACGCTCCTCTAGCTACAGCCAACGACAACACACAAGACGCTCCTCTAGCTACAGCCAACGACAACAAGACGCTCCTCTAGCTACAGCCAACGACAACACACAAGACGCTCCTCTAGCTACAGCCAACGACAACACACAAGACGCTCCTCTAGCTACAGCCAACGACAACACACAAGACGCTCCTCTAGCTACAGCCAACGACAAAACACAAGACGCTCCTCTAGCTACAGCCAACGACAAACACAAGACGCTCCTCTAGCTACAGCCAACGACAAAACAAGACGCTCCTCTAGCTACAGCCAACGACAACAACAAGACGCTCCTCTAGCTACAGCCAACGACAAACAAGACGCTCCTCTAGCTACAGCCAACGACAAAACACAAGACGCTCCTCTAGCTACAGCCAACGACAACACACAAGACGCTCCTCTAGCTACAGCCAACGACAACAAACAAGACGCTCCTCTAGCTACAGCCAACGACAACACACAAGACGCTCCTCTAGCTACAGCCAACGACAACACACAAGACGCTCCTCTAGCTACAGCCAACGACAAACACAAGACGCTCCTCTAGCTACAGCCAACGACAACAACACAGACGCTCCTCTAGCTACAGCCAACGACAACACACAAGACGCTCCTCTAGCTACAGCCAACGACAACAACAAGACGCTCCTCTAGCTACAGCCAACGACACACAAGACGCTCCTCTAGCTACAGCCAACGACAAAACACAAGACGCTCCTCTAGCTACAGCCAACGACAACACACAAGACGCTCCTCTAGCTACAGCCAACGACAACACACAAGACGCTCCTCTAGCTACAGCCAACGACAACAAACAAGACGCTCCTCTAGCTACAGCCAACGACAACACAAAGACGCTCCTCTAGCTACAGCCAACGACAACACAAGACGCTCCTCTAGCTACAGCCAACGACAACACACAAGACGCTCCTCTAGCTACAGCCAACGACAACACACAAGACGCTCCTCTAGCTACAGCCAACGACAACACACAAGACGCTCCTCTAGCTACAGCCAACGACAAACAAGACGCTCCTCTAGCTACAGCCAACGACAACAACAAGACGCTCCTCTAGCTACAGCCAACGACAACAAGACGCTCCTCTAGCTACAGCCAACGACAAACAAGACGCTCCTCTAGCTACAGCCAACGACAACAAGACGCTCCTCTAGCTACAGCCAACGACAACACACAAGACGCTCCTCTAGCTACAGCCAACGAAAAACAAAGACGCTCCTCTAGCTACAGCCAACGACACACAAGACGCTCCTCTAGCTACAGCCAACGACAACAAACAAGACGCTCCTCTAGCTACAGCCAACGACAACACACAAGACGCTCCTCTAGCTACAGCCAACGACAACAAACAAGACGCTCCTCTAGCTACAGCCAACGACAACACAAGACGCTCCTCTAGCTACAGCCAACGACAACACAAGACGCTCCTCTAGCTACAGCCAACGACAACACACAAGACGCTCCTCTAGCTACAGCCAACGACAACACACAAGACGCTCCTCTAGCTACAGCCAACGACAAACACAAGACGCTCCTCTAGCTACAGCCAACGAACAACAAGACGCTCCTCTAGCTACAGCCAACGACAACACACAAGACGCTCCTCTAGCTACAGCCAACGACAACACACAAGACGCTCCTCTAGCTACAGCCAACGACAACACACAAGACGCTCCTCTAGCTACAGCCAACGACAACACACAAGACGCTCCTCTAGCTACAGCCAACGACAACAACAAGACGCTCCTCTAGCTACAGCCAACGACAACCACAAGACGCTCCTCTAGCTACAGCCAACGACACACACAAGACGCTCCTCTAGCTACAGCCAACGACAAACACAAGACGCTCCTCTAGCTACAGCCAACAACAACAAGACGCTCCTCTAGCTACAGCCAACGACAACACAAGACGCTCCTCTAGCTACAGCCAACGACAACACACAAGACGCTCCTCTAGCTACAGCCAACGACACACAAGACGCTCCTCTAGCTACAGCCAACGACAACACACAAGACGCTCCTCTAGCTACAGCCAACGACAACCACAAGACGCTCCTCTAGCTACAGCCAACGACAACACACAAGACGCTCCTCTAGCTACAGCCAACGACAACACACAAGACGCTCCTCTAGCTACAGCCAACGACACACAAGACGCTCCTCTAGCTACAGCCAACGACAAACACAAGACGCTCCTCTAGCTACAGCCAACGACAACACACAAGACGCTCCTCTAGCTACAGCCAACGACAACAACAAGACGCTCCTCTAGCTACAGCCAACGACAACACACAAGACGCTCCTCTAGCTACAGCCAACGACAACACACAAGACGCTCCTCTAGCTACAGCCAACGACAACACACAAGACGCTCCTCTAGCTACAGCCAACGACAACACAAGACGCTCCTCTAGCTACAGCCAACGACAACACACAAGACGCTCCTCTAGCTACAGCCAACGACAACACACAAGACGCTCCTCTAGCTACAGCCAACGACAACAACAAGACGCTCCTCTAGCTACAGCCAACGACAACACACAAGACGCTCCTCTAGCTACAGCCAACGACAACACACAAGACGCTCCTCTAGCTACAGCCAACGACAACACACAAGACGCTCCTCTAGCTACAGCCAACGACAACACACAAGACGCTCCTCTAGCTACAGCCAACGACAACACACAAGACGCTCCTCTAGCTACAGCCAACGACAACACACAAGACGCTCCTCTAGCTACAGCCAACGACAACAAGACGCTCCTCTAGCTACAGCCAACGACAACACACAAGACGCTCCTCTAGCTACAGCCAACGACAACACACAAGACGCTCCTCTAGCTACAGCCAACGACAACAAGACGCTCCTCTAGCTACAGCCAACGACAACACACAAGACGCTCCTCTAGCTACAGCCAACGACAACACAAGACGCTCCTCTAGCTACAGCCAACGACAACACACAAGACGCTCCTCTAGCTACAGCCAACGACAACACACAAGACGCTCCTCTAGCTACAGCCAACGACAACACACAAGACGCTCCTCTAGCTACAGCCAACGACAACACACAAGACGCTCCTCTAGCTACAGCCAACGACAACACACAAGACGCTCCTCTAGCTACAGCCAACGACAACAAGACGCTCCTCTAGCTACAGCCAACGACAACAAACAAGACGCTCCTCTAGCTACAGCCAACGACAAAACACAAGACGCTCCTCTAGCTACAGCCAACGACAACAACAAGACGCTCCTCTAGCTACAGCCAACGACAACAAGACGCTCCTCTAGCTACAGCCAACGACACACAAGACGCTCCTCTAGCTACAGCCAACGACAACACAAGACGCTCCTCTAGCTACAGCCAACGACAACAACAAGACGCTCCTCTAGCTACAGCCAACGACAAAACAAGACGCTCCTCTAGCTACAGCCAACGACAAACACAAGACGCTCCTCTAGCTACAGCCAACGACAACACACAGACGCTCCTCTAGCTACAGCCAACGACAACACACAAGACGCTCTCTAGCTACAGCCAACGACAACACACAAGACGACGTCCTTAGCTACAGCCAACGACAACACAAGACGCTCCTCTAGCTACAGCCAACGACAACACACAAGACGCTCCTCTAGCTACAGCCAACGACAACACACAAGACGCTCCTCTAGCTACAGCCAACGACAAACAAGACGCTCCTCTAGCTACAGCCAACGACAACAAGACGCTCCTCTAGCTACAGCCAACGACAACAAGGACGCTCCTCTAGCTACAGCCAACGACAACACACAAGACGCTCCTCTAGCTACAGCCAACGACAACAAGACGCTCCTCTAGCTACAGCCAACGACAACACACAAGACGCTCCTCTAGCTACAGCCAACGACAACACACAAGACGCTCCTCTAGCTACAGCCAACGACACACAACAAGACGCTCCTCTAGCTACAGCCAACGACAACACACAAGACGCTCCTCTAGCTACAGCCAACGACAACACACAAGACGCTCCTCTAGCTACAGCCAACGACAACACACAAGACGCTCCTCTAGCTACAGCCAACGACAACACACAAGACGCTCCTCTAGCTACAGCCAACGACAACACACAAGACGCTCCTCTAGCTACAGCCAACGACAACACAAGACGCTCCTAGCTACAGCCAACGACAACACACAAGACGCTCCTCTAGCTACAGCCAACGACAACACACAAGACGCTCCTCTAGCTACAGCCAACGACAACACAAAGACGCTCCTCTAGCTACAGCCAACGACAAACACAAGACGCTCCTCTAGCTACAGCCAACGACAACACACAAGACGCTCCTCTAGCTACAGCCAACGACAACAAACAAGACGTCCTCTAGCTACAGCCAACGACAACACAAGACGCTCCTCTAGCTACAGCCAACGACAACACACAAGACGCTCCTCTAGCTACAGCCAACGACAACACACAAGACGCTCCTCTAGCTACAGCCAACGACAACACACAAGACGCTCCTCTAGCTACAGCCAACGACAAAACACAAGACGCTCCTCTAGCTACAGCCAACGACAACAAACAAGACGCTCCTCTAGCTACAGCCAACGACAACAAAGACGCTCCTCTAGCTACAGCCAACGACAAAACAAGACGCTCCTCTAGCTACAGCCAACGACAACACAAGACGCTCCTCTAGCTACAGCCAACGACAACAAGACGCTCCTCTAGCTACAGCCAACGACAACACACAAGACGCTCCTCTAGCTACAGCCAACGACAAACACAAGACGCTCCTCTAGCTACAGCCAACGACACACAGACGCTCCTCTAGCTACAGCCAACGACAACACACAAGACGCTCCTCTAGCTACAGCCAACGACAACAACAAGACGCTCCTCTAGCTACAGCCAACGACAACACACAAGACGCTCCTCTAGCTACAGCCAACGACAAACAAGACGCTCCTCTAGCTACAGCAACGACAACACAACAAGACGCTCCTCTAGCTACAGAACGACAACACAAGACGCTCCTCTAGCTACAGCCAACGACAAACACAAGACGCTCTCTAGCTACAGCCAACGACAACAAGACGCTCCTCTAGCTACAGCCAACGACAACACACAAGACGCTCCTCTAGCTACAGCCAACGACAACAAACAACACAAGACGTCCTCTAGCTACAGCCAACGAAAACACAAGACGCTCCTCTAGCTACAGCCAACGACAACACAAGACGCTCCTCTAGCTACAGCCAACGACAAACCAAGACGTCCTCTAGCTACAGCCAACGACAACAAGACGCTCCTCTAGCTACAGCCAACGACAACAAGACGCTCCTCTAGCTACAGCCAACGACAAACACAAGACGCTCCTCTAGCTACAGCCAACGACAAACAAGACGCTCCTCTAGCTACAGCCAACGACAAAAACACAAGACGTCCTCTAGCTACAGCCAAACGACACAAGACGCTCCTCTAGCTACAGCCAACGACAACACAAGACGCTCCTCTAGCTACAGCCAACGACAACACACAAGACGCTCCTCTAGCTACAGCCAACGACAACAAACAAGACGCTCCTCTAGCTACAGCCAACGACAACACAAGACGCTCCTCTAGCTACAGCCAACGACAACACACAAGACGCTCCTCTAGCTACAGCCAACGACAACACACAAGACGCTCCTCTAGCTACAGCCAACGACAACACACAAGACGCTCCTCTAGCTACAGCCAACGACAACACACAAGACGCTCCTCTAGCTACAGCCAACGACAACACACAAGACGCTCCTCTAGCTACAGCCAACGAAAACAAACAAGACGCTCCTCTAGCTACAGCCAACGACAACAAACAAGACGCTCCTCTAGCTACAGCCAACGACAACACAAGACGCTCCTCTAGCTACAGCCAACGACAACCACAAGACGCTCCTCTAGCTACAGCCAACGACAAACACAAGACGCTCCTCTAGCTACAGCCAACGACAAACACAAGACGCTCCTCTAGCTACAGCCAACGACAACACACAAGACGCTCCTCTAGCTACAGCCAACGACAACACACAAGACGCTCCTCTAGCTACAGCCAACGAAACACACAAGACGCTCCTCTAGCTACAGCCAACGACAACACAGACGCTCCTCTAGCTACAGCAACGACAACACACAAGACGCTCCTCTAGCTACAGCCAACGACAACACACAAGACGCTCCTCTAGCTACAGCCAACGACACACAAGACGCTCCTCTAGCTACAGCCAACGACAACACACAAGACGCTCCTCTAGCTACAGCAAACGACAACAAGACGCTCCTCTAGCTACAGCCAACGACAACAAGACGCTCCTCTAGCTACAGCCAACGACAACACAAGACGCTCCTCTAGCTACAGCCAACGACAACACACAAGACTCTCTCTAGCTACAGCCAACGACAACACACAAGACGCTCCTCTAGCTACAGCCAACGACAACACACAAGACGCTCCTCTAGCTACAGCCAACGACAACACACAAGACGCTCCTCTAGCTACAGCC
>WNGS01164628.1:0-10215 GCA_020271785.1 Procambarus virginalis | reverse complement strand
AAACACAAGACGCTCCTCTAGCTACAGCCAACGACAACACACAAGACGCTCCTCTAGCTACAGCCAACGACAACACACAAGGACGCTCCTCTAGCTACAGCCAACGACAACACACAAGACGCTCCTCTAGCTACAGCCAACGACAACACAAGACGCTCCTCTAGCTACAGCCAACGACAACACACAAGACGCTCCTCTAGCTACAGCCAACGACAACACACAAGACGCTCCTCTAGCTACAGCCAACGACAAACACAAGACGCTCCTCTAGCTACAGCCAACGACAACACACAAGACGCTCCTCTAGCTACAGCCAACGACACAACAAGACGCTCCTCTAGCTACAGCCAACGACAACAACAAGACGCTCCTCTAGCTACAGCCAACGACAACACACAAGACGCTCCTCTAGCTACAGCCAACGACACACAGACGCTCCTCTAGCTACAGCCAACGACAACACACAAGACGCTCCTCTAGCTACAGCCAACGACAACACAAGACGCTCCTCTAGCTACAGCCAACGACAACACACAAGACGCTCCTCTAGCTACAGCCAACGACAACACACAAGACGCTCCTCTAGCTACAGCCAACGACAACACACAAGACGCTCCTCTAGCTACAGCCAACGACAACACACAAGACTCCTCTAGCTACAGCCAACGACAACACACAAGACGCTCCTCTAGCTACAGCCAACGACAACACACAAGACGCTCCTCTAGCTACAGCCAACGACAACACAAGACGCTCCTCTAGCTACAGCCAACGACAAAAACAAGACGCTCCTCTAGCTACAGCCAACGACAACACACAAGACGCTCCTCTAGCTACAGCCAACGACAACAAGACGCTCCTCTAGCTACAGCCAACGACAACACAAGACGCTCCTCTAGCTACAGCCAACGACAACACAAAGACGCTCCTCTAGCTACAGCCAACGACAACACAAGACGCTCCTCTAGCTACAGCCCAACGACAACACAAAGACGCTCTCTAGCTACAGCCAACGACAACACACAAGACGCTCCTCTAGCTACAGCCAACGACAACAAGACGCTCCTCTAGCTACAGCCAACGACAACACAAGACGCTCCTCTAGCTACAGCCAACGACAACACACAAGACGCTCCTCTAGCTACAGCCAACGACAACACACAAGACGCTCCTCTAGCTACAGCCAACGACAACAAGACGCTCCTCTAGCTACAGCCAACGACAACACACAAGACGCTCCTCTAGCTACAGCCAACGACAACACACAAGACGCTCCTCTAGCTACAGCCAACGACAACAACAAGACGCTCCTCTAGCTACAGCCAACGACAACACACAAGACGCTCCTCTAGCTACAGCCAACGACAACACACAAGACGCTCCTCTAGCTACAGCCAACGACAAACACACAAGACGCTCTCTAGCTACAGCCAACGACAACACAAGACGCTCCTCTAGCTACAGCCAACGACAACACACAAGACGCTCCTCTAGCTACAGCCAACGACAACAAACACAAGACGCTCCTCTAGCTAGCCAACGACAACACACAAGACGCTCCTCTAGCTACAGCCAACGACAACAAGACGCTCCTCTAGCTACAGCCAACGACAACACACAAGACGCTCCTCTAGCTACAGCCAACGACAACACAAGACGCTCCTCTAGCTACAGCCAACGACAACACAAGACGCTCCTCTAGCTACAGCCAACGACAACACACAAGACGCTCCTCTAGCTACAGCCAACGACAACAAGACGCTCCTCTAGCTACAGCCAACGACAACAAGACGCTCCTCTAGCTACAGCCAACGACAACAAGACGCTCCTCTAGCTACAGCCAACGACAACAAGACGCTCCTCTAGCTACAGCCAACGACAACACACAAGACGCTCCTCTAGCTACAGCCAACGACAACAAGACGCTCCTCTAGCTACAGCCAACGACAACACACAAGACGCTCCTCTAGCTACAGCCAACGACAACACAAAGACGCTCCTCTAGCTACAGCCAACGACAACACACAAGACGCTCCTCTAGCTACAGCCAACGACAACACACAAGACGCTCCTCTAGCTACAGCCAACGACAACAAGACGCTCCTCTAGCTACAGCCAACGACAAACACAAGACGTCCTCTAGCTACAGCCAACGACAACACAAAGACGCTCCTCTAGCTACAGCCAACGACAACACACAAGACGCTCCTCTAGCTACAGCCAACGACAACACACAAGACGCTCCTCTAGCTACAGCCAACGACAACACACAAGACGCTCCTCTAGCTACAGCCAACGACAACACAACAAGACGCTCCTCTAGCTACAGCCAACGACAACACACAAGACGCTCCTCTAGCTACAGCCAACGACAACACACAAGACGCTCCTCTAGCTACAGCCAACGACAACACAAGACGCTCCTCTAGCTACAGCCAACGACAACAAGACGCTCCTCTAGCTACAGCCAACGACAACACAAGACGCTCCTCTAGCTACAGCCAACGACAACACACAAGACGCTCCTCTAGCTACAGCCAACGAAAACACACAAGAAGACGCTCTCTAGCTACAGCCAACGACAACACACAAGACGCTCCTCTAGCTACAGCCAACGACAACACACAAGACGCTCCTCTAGCTACAGCCAACGACAACACACAAGACGCTCCTCTAGCTACAGCCAACGACAACACACAAGACGTCCTCTAGCTACAGCCAACGACACAACACAAGACGCTCCTCTAGCTACAGCCAACGACAACACAAGACGCTCCTCTAGCTACAGCCAACGACAACACACAAGACGCTCCTCTAGCTACAGCCAACGACAACAAAAGACGCTCCTCTAGCTACAGCCAACGACAACACACAAGACGCTCCTCTAGCTGACAGCCAACGACAACAAGACGCTCTCTAGCTACAGCCAACGACAACAAGACGCTCCTCTAGCTACAGCCAACGACAACACACAGACGCTCCTCTAGCTACAGCCAACGACAACAAACAAGACGCTCCTCTAGCTACAGCCAACGACAACAAGACGCTCCTCTAGCTACAGCCAACGACAACACACAAGACGTCCTCTAGCTACAGCCAACGACAACACACAAGACGCTCCTCTAGCTACAGCCAACGACAACAAACAAGACGCTCCTCTAGCTACAGCCAACGACAACACACAAGACGCTCCTCTAGCTACAGCCAACGACAACACACAAGACGCTCCTCTAGCTACAGCCAACGAACACCACAGACGCTCCTCTAGCTACAGCCAACGACAACACACAAGACGCTCCTCTAGCTACAGCCAACGACAACAAGACGCTCCTCTAGCTACAGCCAACGACAAACACAAGACGCTCCTCTAGCTACAGCCAACGACAACACAAGACGCTCCTCTAGCTACAGCCAACGACAACACACAAGACGCTCCTCTAGCTACAGCCAACGACAACACACAAGACGCTCCTCTAGCTACAGCCAACGACAACACACAAGACGCTCCTCTAGCTACAGCCAACGACAACAAGACGCTCCTCTAGCTACAGCCAACGACAACACAAGACGCTCCTCTAGCTACAGCCAACGACAACACACAAGACGCTCCTCTAGCTACAGCCAACGACAACACACAAGACGCTCCTCTAGCTACAGCCAACGACAACACACAAGACGCTCCTCTAGCTACAGCCAACGACAACACACAAGACGCTCCTCTAGCTACAGCCAACGACACACACAAGACGCTCCTCTAGCTACAGCCAACGACAACACACAAGACGCTCCTCTAGCTACAGCCAACGACAAACACAAGACGCTCCTCTAGCTACAGCCAACGACAACACAAAAGACGCTCCTCTAGCTACAGCCAACGACAACACAAGACGCTCTAGCTACAGCCAACGACAACACAGACGCTCCTCTAGCTACAGCCAACGACAAACACAAGACGCTCCTCTAGCTACAGCCAACGACAACACACAAGACGCTCCTCTAGCTACAGCCAACGACAAACAAGACGCTCCTCTAGCTACAGCCAACGACAACACAAGACGCTCCTCTAGCTACAGCCAACGACAACACAAGACGCTCCTCTAGCTACAGCCAACGAAAAACAAGACGCTCCTCTAGCTACAGCCAACGACAACAAGACGCTCCTCTAGCTACAGCCAACGACAACAAGACGCTCCTCTAGCTACAGCAAACGACAACAAGACGCTCCTCTAGCTACAGCCAACGACAACACACAAGACGCTCCTCTAGCTACAGCCAACGACAAACACACAAGACGCTCCTCTAGCTACAGCCAACGACAACAAACAAGACGCTCCTCTAGCTACAGCCAACGACAACACACAAGACGCTCCTCTAGCTACAGCCAACGACAACACACAAGACGCTCCTCTAGCTACAGCCAACGACAACACACAAGACGCTCCTCTAGCTACAGCCAACGACAACACACAAGACGCTCCTAGCTACAGCCAACGACAACACACAAGACGCTCCTCTAGCTACAGCCAAAACAACACACAAGACGCTCCTCTAGCTACAGCCAACGACAACACAAGACGCTCCTCTAGCTACAGCCAACGACAACACAAGACGCTCCTCTAGCTACAGCCAACGACACAAAGACGCTCCTCTAGCTACAGCCAACGACAACACACAAACGCTCCTCTAGCTACAGCCAACGACCAACAAGACGCTCCTCTAGCTACAGCCAACGACAACAAGACGCTCTCTAGCTACAGCCAACGACAAACAAGACGCTCCTCTAGCTACAGCCAACGACAACACAAGACGCTCCTCTAGCTACAGCCAACGACAACACACAAGACGCTCCTCTAGCTACAGCCAACGACAACACACAAGACGCTCCTCTAGCTACAGCCAACGACAACACACAAGACGCTCCTCTAGCTACAGCCAACGACAAACACAAGACGCTCCTCTAGCTACAGCCAACGACAACACAAGACGCTCCTCTAGCTACAGCCAACGACAACAAGAGACGCTCCTCTAGCTACAGCCAACGACAACAAGACGCTCCTCTAGCTACAGCCAACGAACAACAAGACGCTCCTCTAGCTACAGCCAACGACAACACACAAGACGCTCCTCTAGCTACAGCCAACGAAACACACAAGACGCTCCTCTAGCTACAGCCAACGACAACAAGACGCTCCTCTAGCTACAGCCAACGACAACACACAAGACGCTCCTCTAGCTACAGCCAACGACAACACACAAGACGCTCCTCTAGCTACAGCCAACGACAACAACACAAGACGCTCCTCTAGCTACAGCCAACGACAACACACAAGACGCTCCTCTAGCTACAGCCAACGACAACACACAAGACGCTCCTCTAGCTACAGCAACGACAACACACAAGACGCTCCTCTAGCTACAGCCAACGACAACAAACAAGACGCTCCTCTAGCTACAGCCAACGACAACACACAAGACGCTCCTCTAGCTACAGCCAACGACAAACACAAGACGCTCCTCTAGCTACAGCCAACGACAACACACAAGACGCTCCTCTAGCTACAGCCAACGACAACACACAAGACGCCTCTAGCTACAGCCAACGACAACACACAAGACGTCCTCTAGCTACAGCCAACGACAACAAGACGCTCCTCTAGCTACAGCCAACGACAACAAGACGCTCCTCTAGCTACAGCCAACGACAAACACAAGACGCTCCTCTAGCTACAGCCAACGACAAACACAAGACGCTCCTCTAGCTACAGCCAACGACAACACACAAGACGCTCCTCTAGCTACAGCCAACGACACAACAAGACGCTCCTCTAGCTACAGCCAACGACAACAAACAAGACGCTCCTCTAGCTACAGCCAACGACAACAAGACGCTCCTCTAGCTACAGCCAACGACAACCACAAGACGCTCCTCTAGCTACAGCCAACGAAACACACAAGACGCTCCTCTAGCTACAGCCAACGACAACACACAAGACGCTCCTCTAGCTACAGCCAACGACAACAAGACGCTCCTCTAGCTACAGCCAACGACAACACACAAGACGCTCCTCTAGCTACAGCCAACGACAACACACAAGACGCTCCTCTAGCTACAGCCAACGACAACACACAAGACGCTCCTCTAGCTACAGCCAACGACAACACAAGACGCNCCTTTGAACTGGGAACTCCACAAGGAGGGGTCCTCAGCCCCTTGTTGTCAACGTTCTGATGCATAAACTTATTAAGATCTTCCAACTATAATGAAGACCTGTCATTTGTTATGCTGATGATATATGTTTACAGGCTGCCTCCGAGCCTAGAATGCAAGTTCTGCTCGATGCTTTTGCTACTAGAGCTGAGGAATGTGGCCTCCTTATCTCTGTACAGAAACTCGTGCCCTCATTCCATGTGGTATTCCACCAGCCAATTATCATATAGATGGGCGAGCACTTGAGAACTGCGAGTCTTACAGATACCTTGGTGTCCCCATTAACGACCCTGGGTACCTTTCTTCTCTCAGAGGAGACTGTGGAGAGATTAAAGCCCTTGCGGGTCCTTGTTGGTGTCAATCATGGAATTAACGTGAGACTTGCTAGAATGTTTTATGTATCATTTATACGCTCTGTGATTGACTACAATGCTCTACATCTCACACTGTATACTGACAAAGAGCTGAAATCTCTTGAAACCTTGCAAAATGAAGCTATGCGTCTCATCCTTGGGGCTCCAAAGTCCACGAGAATAGTTAATATGAGAGCAGAGTTAAATTACCTACCATAAGTGAGAGAATTTTGTCTATTAGCACAGTTTTCGGCGTGAAGGCATTGAGTAGATCTAGGCAACACATGAAGTTTCAAGCTAAACTCTCTAATATGCTGCACTCACCTGAGGTCTATAGAAGAAGAACGAAATCTGATTATGTATTTTGGTTCTACAAGGTAGCCAACTCCATCAAAATATTAATATGTACCCAACTCAATTAATGATTAATCAACCAATTACTCCATGGGATAACTGGGATCTATCAGTTGATTTTGTAAATGCGCCCAAGAAAGATAGTGTGCACTCTACTTTATTAAAACAGTTAACACTGAAAAGCATCACTGAAAGTACTCAGAGTATGGGTAACGATGTGTATCAGTGCTATACCGACGGCTCTGTAGAAGAAGGTGGACGATGTACCGGATGTGCATGTAATATATTTGAACAATCTTCTCTCGTACATACAGCAATGAAGCGCGTCAATGACTGGGCAAGTACAACTCAAACCGAACTTGCAGGCATATACCTTGCCACTGAATTTTTAAAAGACAAAGGCAGTGGACTTATATACTGTGACTCGCAGAGTGCACTCCTGGCATTGAACGCACATAGTAGTGACACCCAGAAAATAGTCAGTGATATTCGAATGAATGTTTTAGCTGCTAAAGAAAACAGATTTGAAATTAAATTCCTATGGATACCATCACATGTTGGCATCTCAAGGCATGACACTGTTGATATGCTTGCAAAGACAGCCTGTAGAAAACCAGTGGTAGAAATTGATATGGGTGTTTCATTAGCAGTGACAAAGAGAATACTTAAACAAATGTCTAATGAAGATCTCACCGACCTAACAAATTCACAAAGACCTGAAAGTTGTAGCATTAAATATTATGATAGATATCGTGAGGAGACATTCACATATGGGACTAATAGAACAAGAACCCGGCAATGTGATGTTATAGTGGCCAGAATACGCCTGGGATATAGACGTATCTGGCAGCTTTCTCAAAACCCAAATGTCGAGTACACAATGTGTCAACTTTGTGAAAGAGAAAACATGCACTCTCTTGAACATTATATTGTAGAATGTCCCATACTGGCTGACTTTCGCCCCCCTGGGCTAAGGTATGCTGAACTGTGTAATTACTATATGAGTACTGGAACACTTGATGATATATTGGACTTGTACCCAAGATTGACCATGTAATGTATCAATTATACAATGTATGTTTGTGATATAACTATATAACCTGAGCTTGTAAAAGCACCTTAATCATCTTCAGTGATTAAGTGCTTAATTGCACACTAGTTTCTCTGTCAGCTATCTCACCCTGTCAGAGTAAAAGAGACAAATGTATGTGAATGCATGTGTGTGAATATATGCATGTATATATGTATATGTACGTATATATGTGTGTGTATGTATATGTATGTGTATAAAGTACTTATGGAAGCTGATCAGAATTGCATTTCACCTTTGTAAATGCACATTAATGACACTTCAAACACTTTATGTAAGGCATACGTAAATCTGTGTATCTATCTATCTATGTATTTCCGTATGTAGGTTAGCTTAGCATTTTAAAAGTACCGAATCACCTTCTGTGGTTGATTGTTCAATAAATCCCTGAACTATATGTTTAACTGATCTCTAACCCTGTCCATGGAGGACAGAAGAAAATGTATATATGCTGGTTAGCATTGTAAATGTGTGGCCACGTCTGTGGTAGAAAATAATAAAAAAAATTAAAAAAAAAAAAAAAATATTAAAGCCAAAATGAAAATAAATCATAATCTATAAAAATTCAATTTATCAATGAAATTGGAATCATTGAAATGGAATCGTAACATATTTAGTATAGAGTGTCTTGCTCTTACATGCAACAGGTGACATGGTTAAAAAAAAAAAATTACCATCATCTGTACTTATATCTCACTTATTCCTTTACTTATATCTTTACTTATAGATGTGTGGCATCTATACTTATACACACGAAATGAACAGTATGTAAACAACACAACTCAATTCCAATGCAATGTAACACAAAATAATTAAATCAAAATGAAAATAAGTCGAAATCTATGAAAATTTAATTTGTCAGTGCAATTGGAAAAACTAAAATGGAATTGTAACATATTTAGTATAGGGTGTGTTACTGTTACGTGCAACAGATGGCACTGTTTCTTTAAAAAAACATGTTTTTACCTGTCACAGGTGTGGTATCTATACAGTAGGTATATAAAAACACGCGCCAATTCGAATAGAACCTTGTGTCAAAATTTGAAAGCAATCTGTGAAGAACTTTCAAAGATTACAGCGAGTGTTGCTCTTACGTTCAACAGATGGCGCTGTTTAAAAAAAAAACATGTTATTTTCCTGTCACAGGTGAGTCATGTATATAGTAGGTATATAAAAACATCCAACTATTCGAATGCAATGTTGTGTCAAAATTTCAAAGCAATCGGTAAAGAGGTTTCAAAGATTTCCCTCACATGAAAAACACAGTTTTTCAAAAAAGCATGTTTATTCCCGTCACAGACGTAATATCTATATAGTATGTATATAAAAACTCGCTCGGATTGGAATGGAACGTTGTGTGAAAATTTCAAAGCAATCGGTGAAGAAATTTTGGAGATTAGCGATTTTGAACAAATGAACATATACATTTTCTTTATTGGTGTATACTGGCAGCAGGTTTTCATTTATACATGTTTCATTGAATATGACTGCATATTCTGTATTGATTATTTTCTTGTTTAGGGTTTCTGTCCCTCTGACTAGTGTTCTAGCATCTTGTATTAATTGGAAGAGGAGTTCTCCAAAGGTCATCTCCCTTCGAGGTGAAGAAAAAGAAATAAATAACTGTACAATGTATTACACATTAAAAAATTTACACAATGTTTTGAACCTATATGGTTCATTCTCAAGTGATAAGAAAATACAAGGCGTGTTAGATTTATACCAATAATGGGTCAGGTGAAGACAAGTAGTTCTATATAAATGTGACAAGAATAAGGGAAAAGATAAGGCGTAAAAGAAAAAAGACGAAAATAAGGGATGAAGCACATACAAAGATTAATCAGGTGTAGTAGGCCGAGTATGTTGAGCAGTGTCTTCTATGTTGGCATCTACATGTTCCGGTCTTACTCTCATGGCGGGTAGGGTGAATAGTTCCATAATTTGGGTATTTATGGTAGCTTATTCTATTTTTATGTGGATTGCTTCGAGAATTTGTAATCTAATTACATCCTGGATTTTGTCTATTATTCAAATGTTTTTAATCAACCTTTCTCTTGTTAGGGCTTAACTCATGTGATTTTTGGGAGCACCTGATTGAAGATGGCATGTCAAACGCCTCGTCAGCTTAGTCGACGTCTTACCTGTGTACTTAGAGTGAAGGCTACATCCTTCGTGGGGGGGGGGGCAGGGCAGGTGTACATATATACCAC